>CM038795.1:181758832-182123998 GCA_021764765.1 Vicia sativa
ACTTGATGTTGCTCTATTGCTTGATACCTGTTGGATTAATCATGATTCCTTTTGCTGCATTGTAACATTGATGCTTTTTCTGAGTTACCCCTCCATTTTGTGAACCAAAGGTAACTTTGTGATTTGCAAAAGGGAGGCTTTTTGGCCAATGATTGCATTCTGCTTGAGGCTTGTTGGATGGCTTGAACAATGACCGAAAACCCTTAATTTTGATTCCTAACACAGACCCTAATGATGATTCCGAATAGAAACTCTTTGAAATGCTTGTTTTTGAGTTTATATTTATTATTTCGATCCTTTGTTCACTTGCAAACCATTTCTCTTTGATTTTCATGCAACAAGAGTGAGGACGCTTTAGAGAACACGGACAGGGCAGCAACTTTAGCAAAGCTTGGACGGGCTTGGAGGATTGTCAATGATGAAGCCGGAGTGAAGAAAAAGGCTCGGAGGAAACTTGAGAATCTTGTAACAAAAATCAATTTCTTATGTAATTTGGAATCGATACAATTGTATCCTCGTTTTGTAGTTCGAATTGAAGTTGAATTTGTAAAATTCCACCATTACTTGTAACAATCTTGAATTATTATTTGGAATTTGAATTGATACTTGCAAATGTCACAGTTTGGTACAACTCATAAGAATTGACGCAATATTGAAGTAACTCGAAACAATATACTCAAGCTTTTCCTTTGCACCTCTTGAACCTTGTAAATGAAAAGATGGCTTGAAGGTTGGATGGACTTGTACCAATTAGAATCTTTAGATATAACAAACTCAAATTCTCCTCGTATCTTGAAATTAGAACTTAGGCGTACAAAGCACTTTGAATCCCGAACAAATTACTTGCTCTAAATCTCTTGAATCAATTGAACCGACGTTTGAATTAATCTTGGTTGACACAAGAAATAAAGCATGATGAGATGTTTCAGACTTGGCTTGTATTAAATTATGTCGTCATAAACATATAAGTTTTTAGACGAATCAAAAACTTAATGTATCAAATAATCCGCCACAAACTCAAATCTCCAAATCCGACTCAAAACATCAGATGAATCAAGCAAGAAAGTCATGATCATAATTCCACTCATTGTACTACAACTTTTCTCAAACATGGGGAACTTCAACCATATACCAGGCCAAAAGTCGAGTTAACTTAGAACCAAGACATCAAGAAATCCACACTTTTGAACTCATACCTTTGCAAGAAATCCAAGAAAACTTATGATAAGGAGGGTAAATTTTGGGGTGCGACAACTTGCAAAGCTTAGAAAATCAACTACCAAATGCATTCACTGATCCAAAAGGTGTGACTAAATCATAGATACCAACTGTAAATGCTCCAATAAAAATAGATATCCATGTTGGACAATCCAATGAGTCTCAACCACGCCTGAAGCGTGGTAGACCAATCGGTTCCAAAGTTAAAAATCCTCGAACAAGAAAGGGAGATAAGAATAAAGATGGCTCAAGTGAGGATATAGAAAATCTAAAAGAATCTTCAGACATAATAAACATTTTATCTCAAGAAGAGATTGACCAGGTATTTGAAATTCATGAAAATAAAGAGATCTCGATAAATTATGTCCAAAATAGAATACAATGGAACTAACACGAAGTCGACATTGATGATATTTTTTCGTACAATATAGAGCTAATTGTGATAAATGACAAAGAGGATCATGAACCAACGTCTATAAAAAAACTGTAGATAAAGTGAGGATTGGCCAAAATGGAAAGATGCAATTGAAGCATAATTAAACTCATTGTACAAAAGATAAGTTTTTGGACGTGTAGTCCGAACACTCAAGGTATGAAGTCAGTTGGTTATAAATGGGCTTTCGCGAAAGCGAAATCAAAGTAATGAAATTGTGAGATATAAAGCTCGACTTATCGCTCAAGGATTTTTGCAAATACCTAGAATTGATTTTGATGAGACATACTCATCTGTAATAGATACAAACACTTTTCGATATTTAATTAGCCTTGTAGCACATGAAGGCTTAATTTTCACATGATGGATGTTGTAACAACTTATCAGTATGGTTCACTTGATACTGAAATTTACATGAAACTCCCTGAAGGGTTCAATGTACCAAATGCACATAATTTAGAAACTAGAGAAAACTAATCCATAAAATTGAACAAATCTCTCTATGGGCTGAAACAATCTGGAAGCATGTGATATAACCGTCTTAGTGAATATTTTCTTAGAGAGATATATACAAATAAATCCATTTATCCTTGTATTTTTATTAAAAAAAGATCAGGAAAAGAATTTGCAATAATAGCTATCTATGTTGGTATAGATATTATTGAAACTCCTGAAGGGCTTTCAAAAGCTATGAATTGCTTAAAGAAAGAGTTTGAGATGAAAGACCTACGAAAGACAAAATTATGTCTCGGTTTACAAATTGAGTATTTGGACAAAGGAATATTTGTACATCAAGAAGGCTATATAGAAAAGGTGTTAAAACGCTTTCATATGGACAAATGTCACCCGTTGTCTACTTCAATGGTTGTTAGATTATTAGATGTAGAGAAAGATCCTTTCAGGCATCGAGAAAATGATGAAGAATTGCTTGATTCTGAAGTGTCATATCTCAGTGCGACTTGAGCACCGATGTACCTTGCTAATTATACACGTCATGATATATCATTTGCGGTCAATCTATTAGCAAGATACAGTTCTTCACCTACACGAAGACATTGGAACGAAGTCAAACATATACTTCGTTATCTTAGAGGTGCAATGGACACGAGTTTGTTTTATACCAAAGTATCCAAACTCGAATTAACAGATTATGCAGATGCAAGTAACTTGTTAAATCCTCACAATGGTAGATCACAAATATGTTATTTGTTTACATGTGCTGGTATAATTATTTCACGACGATCAGTGAAACAAACAATAGCAGCAACTTCATCTAATCATGCAAAACTTTTAGCACTACATGAGGCAAGTCAAGAATGCGTTTGGTTGAGATCCTTAATCCAACACATACAAAATACTTATGCTTTGTCTTCAGGAAAAATAAATACAACGACCATATATGAAGATAATATTGCATAGATCACTCAATTGAAAGATGGTTACATTAAAGGAGACCAAACAAAAGGTATCTCTCCAAAGTTCTTTTTCACTCGTGATTTTTAGAAGAACGGTGATATAAGCATCCAAAAAATCCGTTCATGTGACAATCTTGGAGACCTTTTTGCAAAATCACTTTCAAATAGAACTTTTAATCAACTAGTATAAAAAACTATTATTATTATTATTATTATTATTATTATTATTATTATTATTATTATTATTATTATTATTATTATTATTATTATTATTATTATTATTATTATTATTATTATCACCACCACGGTGGTGGTCGTCGCCGCCGTCGCCGTCGCTATTATTATTAATAATATTATTATTATTTGTAATTAGAACACTTTGCGTGATTCATGATTTGTTTCGTCGGTAATAAGACATTTCATTGGTCTTAATATTGAAACCAAAGCAGATTTTTATTTTCTTTTTCTTTTTTGAATTATAAGAAAGTTGCAACAATTCTAATCAGAACAATTATTGATGAAACTTTAATTATTTTTCAGCCGAGTTCTAATCAGCATAATTTACAAGATACCTTTTCTCTGAGAATCAGAGAATTAAGAAGAAGAAAAAAAAAGAAGATATCTCTAAAGCAAAGATCACATTCATTAATAAACAATTAAAGGGCATACTTCAAGCCTGAACAACTAGCAAAGAATAATTGCAAATGAAATGAATTTAAGATACCAGAAACTAGAAGTTGTACACTTTAAATATAATATTACACATTAAATGAAACAATCTAAGAATATGAAGGAAAAGAAAAAACAAAGCTTATTTTCTTCTTTGCTAACAAAACTGATAATCAAAAGTAAACAAGAAAAGAAGTAGAATCTGAAGAAGAGGTTGAAGAAGAACCAAAACGAAAATTCCTAGTTGAAAGATCTTCAAAACTCATACCATTTCGTGACAGGAAGCGTTCCGTGGCTCTTGTCAGCACAGCGGTGTACTCTTCTAATATCTCAGCCATTGTCGCCACCATTATCATCTTTCTACCTTACAACTTTCTTCTTCTTGATATTCTTTTGAAGATTTATGTATACAATTTTCTTATATACTAGTATACAGATGAGAGAGAGTCTAAAGGGTACTATGGTAAGGGTACTATAAAGACTCTTTTTGTATCTCATGAGTTTCCAAGTAACTAGTTATTGACAATTTGTGGCACCACAAAAGCATAATAATATAAAAGGTTGGCAAAAAGGAATATAATTCTGGAACTTTCTCCTATGCAAGTGGATTTAATTGGAGACGTGGTGGTTTGATTTAATTGGAAAATAAATATTGGAGTAGTTTATACGTTTTGAGCATGAGATTTGGTAGATGTATGTTTTGGATTATCAGGCTAGATGGAACTATTTCGGTAGATTGAGTAATTTCTTTTTCAAGTGTGATGTTATCTGCTCATGTTTTCGGTCCATCACTTAGGGTTGATCAGAGAAGAAATACAATAATGTTGTCATAAAATATTTCGTTTTTATAAAATTAATTTTACTAATATATTTGAAATAATGTCCAAAGTAAAAAGCAAATGGTACAAAAGTGAAGATGACAATCACTTTAAAATAAATTTTATTTATTAAAATGATAGTTATTTTAAAATAGTGGGAGTATAGATTTTTGACTTATTTGTGGTGGTAGGAATTAGTTGATCGAAAATATTACTTTTCCCTAAAAGAAATGTAAATGAAAAGAGAAGTGATATGTTGTCACTAAATTCTCACACCGTATTTCATTTATACCATTACTGAGGTATTTTCTACGAGATATTGTTTAATTTATGTGGAAAAATCTGCCATGAATTTGTTCTTTGGAAAAGATGTATAGTTGGATTAAAGAGAATAGGTGTTATATATAAACTATCATTGGCCCCAAATCTTACGCAATGTGAGAGTTTTTTGGTGTACTTAAACATATTCAGAAATAGATTTTCTAATATCCATACAGCTTGCATAATTAGAGTCGACATATTCTTTGATTACTGTTTTACTATCTTCACCCAAGGCTCCACCATAAATCAAGACTATGTTCAGAGACCCATTTATATACCTTAGAATCCACTTCAATGCTTGTCAGTGAACCTTTCCAAGAATCGCCATGTACCTGCTCACAAGACGAAATGTGTTATATCTATTGGTAGAGCGTCAAAAGCTAGAAGAAAAGTGTTTTCGCAAATTCTAAAATGAATTTCTATAGAAATCAAACTCATGATTTTTACACATTTTTTGTCAATTAAGTTAAAACATAAAGATAAAATAACATACTTTTTATGACTTCCTGTGTAAAACTAAAATAATTTTTTGTTTTCATTCTAAAGCAAAAGATGTTTTTCTATAAAGTTTTGGATGATTGGATTGAAAATGCAATCTTTATCATGTTGTTTTATTATTTTCTCGTCCATTGGTTACGATATAAGGACTTTTCTTTGTCTAAATTATTACATGAAAAGTAAAGAAAATCCAACTACTTAATGTAAAAGGAGTTTTAAATAATGTCTTAATGGAATTAGTTGACCTTCACTTGAAATAACATGCTACCTACTCTAGTGCTTTTAAACTAACATGATTAATTTTTTATTTATTTAAAGACAAGATATACTGTTATTGAAAACAGCTAAAGTGAACAGATTTTCAGATTTCACATGCATGATAAACAAAAATGTCATAGATAGGAACAAGTTAATAATTGAATCTTGAATGCTTCATATTTATGCAAAGGTATGTGAGCTGTAATAAGGGGAATGTCTTATTTGACAAGATAAGATATGCAAAGGTAATGTCAAAAGAATAAGATAAGATATTTGACAAATTGACATATTGATAAATAATACAATTATTGAATGAGAATGTCTTATTTTTAACATCATATATATTAGTGAATCTAAAGGGTATTATGGTAAGGGTCGTATAAATAAATCTTTAGTAATAAAAGTTGTCCCAAAATACTTATAACTTTAAATTATTGATACAATTTTATATTTATTTTTATATCCTTTAATAAACATTTTTAATTTTTAATTTATTATTTAAGATTAATATTAATTTAAATATATTAATAATTAATTCAGGTTAAATGATCAATTAAGACAAAATAATATGGAATTGAGAGAGTAAAATTCTTTGGGGTGGTTGTTTCAAGTTTAGAAATAAGTTTCTCAAGAATACATGACTAAAAAATGAGTATACCTATGTTTGTTACACAATTGAAAATAATAGTTCTAGGGAGTAAATGTTTCAAGGAAAAAATAACTTCTTTTATTCACATGAATTTATTCCCACGTAAAAGGATGAGAACATGAATTTCAATTAAATTTTATAAATTTTTTTAAATAATTAATTAAAATTAATTTTTTTTTGGAATATTAATGTTTTGCCAAATAATATTTTTTTAAATTTTTTTTGAATAAATTTCCAACCTTTACATTTTCTTATAAATGATTTTTGGAGATATTCAGTGAAACAAACACCCCCTTTATGTATTTTATGTATCGTATCAGTTTCCTAGTTACTGGTTATTAACGATTTGTGGTACCACAAAAGCATAATAATATAAGAAGTGGTCAAAAAGTAATCGGCTACTGGCACTTTCTGGTGTGTACATAGGATTTTTTAGTCACCAAATAATTGCATTATTTTTACTTGCTATGTATTATAAGATGGAATTAATGACAAATTCGTGCAACTAGTGACACAAGAAATCCTGATATATTATTTGTTGAAATTCTCTATAATTGGGAAAGTAGAGATTATTGAAATGAATCACGTTTTTGTTTTTGTATGACAATAATAGTCTGGTCTAATCATATAGCTTCTGAGGAGATGAGGTGTTTCGAATGGATTGAAAAATTTTATTGGAGTAGTTTGTACTTTTTAAGCATGAGGTTTAGTAGATGAATATTTTCGATTATCAGGCTAAATTGAGTGATTTCTATGTGTCCTACACATGGGTTTGGCAGAATTGAAATGGTGAGATATCTAATACAAGATTATTGACTTATTTGTGGTGGTAGAAATTAGTTGGAGTAAAAGATTACTTCCGCCTAAAAGGAATGTAAATGAAAAATTGTCTTTTGTGACTAGAAATAGCTTCTTTTTTTTAAAATTAAAATGGCAATTTGTTCCGAGCGATCTTAAGTCCGCGGATCAGTGTGTCTACAAAGTATTGTCTATTTAAGTGTGGAATTTTGTCATGTGTTTGTTCTTTAAAAATATGTCTAATTAGATTGAGGAGTGTGAGTGTTATATACAAATTATTATTGATCTTAATTTCTAAACAATGTAAAAGTTTTTGGTTTACCAAAACAATTACTCCTCGATGGAAACTAAAGTGTCAAAGAATATGAACTTGACGCATGGTTGGTGGTTTAGCCCCTTTATCAATCGCCAATGTTTTGATTGAACAAAAGTTAGTGGACCGCGGCCTCTATGAGGTATTATCTGAAGGAGCTCGTCTTGGTAACCTCTAGACATATGGAGCCTACGAAGTGATGTTTTTCTCTTTTGTGATCTTCTTCGTCACTTATGTGTTTTTCCTTGTGAGTCTCGTCAATTGTTTTTATTGTCTTTCTAAGTGGGGTAGCATCTGAGCAAGAGAAATACTTTATGCGCAAAGATTCACTATGACAAGTAGCTTTCCGTGTAAGATGTAACACCTCGATTTTTATTTATTAAAATAATTTGAATTATTGTGATTTTTGTGTATTTCGCTAATTATTGGATAATATTAATTAAATGAATATGGGTGAAAGTGTGGAGAGAAATTAAAGGCTAGTAGAGTTTAATTGAAATTATTAAAAGTTATTTTAATAATAAAATAATAGTATTTCATTAGATTTATTTAATTAAATAGAAAATAGAAGGTTTAGGCCAATAGTGAGAATTAAAAGAAATAAAGGGGATGAATGAGTAAACATGTTAGTAAGTGAGAGGCGAGTTTATAATTATTTATAGAATTACCCTAAGTATATTATTATTATATTTTATTATTTTTATTAGGATTTAAATAATAAGAGTAAATAGTATTTGAAGAGAAAGGACAGGGTGAGAATTTTGTGAATAAGCGAGGGTAGATGGGAGAAATTTAATTTAAGGGCTTTTTTTATTATTAAAAGTAAGTAAGAGGTTAGGGAGAGTTTTTCTATCATTACGTGAAAACAAAGAGAAAGAGATTAGAATAAGAGATTGAGAAAGAGAAGGCAAGGAGGTTAGGAGAGAAGAACATCAAGCAAGAACTTTTCAATCGGTGCTAGGATAACTAGGCAAGGGGAGAACTATCTCAATAATTAGTATAATGCATGAGAAGCTACACACCAGAACGAAACCATTAGTGTATACAATTGTTCTCTAAGATAACATGTAAAGTTGTCATCAAAATCTCAAGGGCAGATGTTGAAACTTCTTGTTCTCAGAATCTCCCCCTTTTTGATGATGACAAAATCATGTATTTCGATAGAACAATTTATACAAGGTAATCACCGTAACCTACAAATTCAGAGTTAAGCTCACAGCTCCCCCTGAATCTGTTAAACCCAAAAATTCATTTAAGCTTGTTAGGAGTATCCCCTTAAGCCCAAGACTCACAATAAATTTTGAGTATTCAAAATATAGAATAGAGAAGTAGCACTTCCCTACAACAACTCTTAAGAGTCTGACTAGAACACATGGTCTTCATCTCAGAACATGGTTTCTATCAGCACTTGAAGAAGAATCTTGGTTTAAGCCTAATTGAATAATGCCACGCATCATGTATCAGCATTTTTGTTCCTTGATTCTGATATCACAACCAAAATACTATACTTCTCAAGAATAATCATTTCATCTAATATTTTCTAGTGTATCAGACATTTAGATAGTTCACAACTTCTGAATAGAGCGTACGTTGTAGAAGCACACGTACCAGAGAACAACTTTTAAGTGGCATCTCTAAATGAGAGCATTCAATAGAATGTTGACTTGTCTTCCTTTTAAGAGAGAACAACTTCTGAGCTTTATGTCTGAACTTCATATTTTTTCAGAAAGTTAACTATTTCTGAACACTATGATATCAAGCAATACTACCTTACTTTCAATAAGTTTATAACTTCTTAATTGTGTTTGGTACATCTGTTTGAATATTCATATATTCACAAAATGTGCAACTTCTTTGATATGAAATCAAAGTTGATTTAATGCATAAGGTTTTCAACTTTTGCATCAGGATCTTCATCTTCAACCTGTCTTTGAATAATTGGTGAACTTGTTTAGAGTTCCTAGAATGAAAACATTAAACAAACAGTTAGCATCATCAACATTTTACATATTTGAATTTTATGTTTATACCATTAGTATTATCAAAATGTCATTTTAATTTATCCCCCTTTGTCAGAAATCAAAAAGGTGATAGAGAGACAGAGAATGAAATAAAAGTTGAGAGAAATAGATGATAGAGAGTGTTAGTGTTTTTAGGTTGGCATTAATTTTGGTAAAACTAGGATTTAGCAATGTCATGATAGATGTTATGACATTCAGAGATTGAAGATAAATCCTACCTGCTAAGGATGTTAAAAGACATTCGAACCGAAGCTAAAGTCGCTGGAAATTCAAAAGATGATGTCATAAGATGTTATGACATTCAGGTGACATTCTGCTCGCAACTGCTTGTTCTGAGATTTTCGGAAGTTTGTTGAGCTAAATATTGTTTTTCCGTTATTAGAAAGCATGCTCACGTGGCTGTTAGGTTAAACTTAATTAAACCTAAATTGGTTGTTGAAAAGACCATGTTTTTAGGATTAAATTAAGTGAACCCTAGCTATCTTTATGGAAGCCCAAAACGAAGTTTCGGGATCGCTTCTATAAAAGGAAAAGAACCTTACTCTGCCACGCCTTTGAATGTATTGAAGAGATAGCACTTGTGTTTGTGTCTTGTTAGGATGTGTAACATTGGTATTGTGTAATTCTAGTTTCTCTTGTGAGCCAAGCAACTATCAATTGATAAGTGCATTGGACTAGGATTTCTTTGTAAGGGTAGTTTATCACCAAAGCTTTAAAGCACGAGTTTTGTCTCTTGATTGAAGTCGTGAAGCAAGATCAAGATATTTTATTGAAGTGTGTCTTCACAATTCAATTAGTCAATAGGTTGATATCACTGATTGATTGGGGAGAGAGTGGGTACTGATCTAAGTAGGACTTAGGTTGAAGTTGCATTGGGTAGGTTTTAAGTGAAGGAGATAAACCGGTGGTTTATTCTGAATTAATTCTACTAATATTGAATTTCCTCCGGCTTGGTAGCCCCGGATGTAGGTTTGTTTAACCGAACTGGTGAACAACTTATTGTGTTCTTTATTGCTTTGATTCTTTGTGAATTGTTAACATAGTGTCGACATCGTGTCATAACATTCTCTGTGACATCACGTCTGGCGAATTTCAATTGCATCGAGGGCACCGCTTGTTATTTTGGTGAGATCTAGGGATAATAGTTTCGCGTAATGGATTTGGAGGACCTATACTGGATCCAACTAGGAAACCACGATGACCGTGTTCTTGAGGTCACTAGACATTAAATCTTGGAGAGTCACAAAGGATGGAAACATCCCACCAAGCTTGAGAAAGATGACACTACTGTCTTGAAACCCGAGGAGGAATGGAGCAAAGAGGAAGAAGAGCTAGCTCTAGGGAACTCTAAAGCATTGAATGCTCTGCTCAATGGTATTGACAGAATATCTTCGACCGGTTCATCAATGTGAGCCCAAGGATGTTTGGGACACTCGTAACTACTCATGAGGAACATCCAAGGTGAAGATGTCAAGACTTCAGATGCTCACTACCAAATTTGAGAATTTGAAGATGAAGGAAGATGAGAATATTCATGAATTTCACAATGCCTTGCAGGTGAGCAAGAGAAAAGTGGTGAAGTCTCCCTTGCCTAAGAGATTTGCAATGAAAGTCACTAGGGAGGCTCGGGACATCAACATCTTGAAGGTTGAAGAACCGATAGGATCTCTTATGACTTTTGAGATGGGAATCGTGAAACTGTGACAAGAAGAACAAGAGCATAGCACTTGTATCCAATTCAAGAGGGATGCAAGAAGGAAGATGAGGAGAAGATATCCAAGCTATAGCCATGCTTGGAAGACAGTTCAACAAACCGATCGAGAATTGATCCAAAGTCAAGGTCACATGTCAAGGACATTGCATCGACATCGCAGATCTTATGATTCCAGCAGAAGATCCAAGTCAAGAAAAAGGAGTCAAGACAAGAAAGTCCAATGTCATGAATGTGAAGGATTTGGACATATTAGATGAATGTCCCACCTTTCTAAAGAAACAAAAGAAAGGAATGGTTCACTTGACCGATGGTGATTCGGAAGTGAATCGAGGAAGAAGGTGCCAAACTTGTCACGCTCTCTCGAGTGTACAACTCGATATGGATTCTAGTGATGAGGAAGTGACATTTGAAGAGCTTCTTGAAAACTACGAGTGTGTATAAAAATGGTGAAGCATGTCAACGTAATGAGGAGCGTAAAAAGTCGATTGAGAAGTTGGGCGAGAATTTGAAGTTGAGGTCGAGAAAGAGGAAAACACACCACTATAAATCACCTCAATAGTGATATTGTTATCTTTGAATTCCAAACTTGATCGATGTCTAAATCACAAAATGTTGACATCCGTCGATAAGTTGGAAGAAATTCTTCAGCTTGGACAAAATGCAGGAAATAAGCATGATATAGGATATGTGGCTGAAAAGCAACCTGTTGATGACATTAAGAAGAAGAGACATAGGAAAACAATGTCAAAGCAGGTGTCACAATCCAAAACAGGAAATGTGTCTGGCTCAGGGTATGTGACTGCAAAGAAATTTGCTAATAACCAGGAATAGAACAAACCTGGGAAGTCAATGACAAAGAAGATGACATGCCACAAGTCAGGGAATAGGTCTGCCTCAGGGTATGTGGAGACTAAGAAGTTTGTCAATAACAAAAGGAAGAATAGACCTAATAGACCAATGTCAAAACAGATGTCACAACATTGGGTGCAACATCAAAATCATAGAAACATGAACAAAAAGTTTCAAAGATGGAGATGTCATTATTGTGGAAGGTTTGGTCACATAAAATTCTTCTGCTACAGACTTCATGGATATCCTAATCAAGGGTCTTATGTGAAGCCTAAAACCAACAGGGTATCATACTCTCAACAGTGGAAGAAGAAGACTGTTGTCCTGGTAGCTAACACTTCTCTTAGTGTGTCTACCAAGAAAGATTGGTACTTTGACAGTGGGTGTTCCAAGCACATGACTGGAGACAGAAATCTTCTTAAAGATGTTGAACCCCATTCTGTCAGCTTTGTTACTTTTGGAGATGGAGCCAAAGGAGAAATCAAAGGTATTGGAAACTCAAACTGGTCTGGAGTTCCAAATTTAAATGGAGTATTGCTAGTAAAAGGTTTGACTGCAAATCTCATTAGCATAAGTCAGCTATGTGATATGGGATTCACAGTCAGCTTCACCAAGTCTGAATGTCTTGTAATCAATGGTGATTAAGTAGTGATTATGAGAGGAGTCAGATCAAAAGACAACTGCTACAAGTGGGAATCTGAGAGCACCACTCTGTCCTCTATGAGTTCTACAGTCAAAGATAAAGAGGAAGTAAAGTTGTGTCAGCAAGAACTTGATCAATTACATCTCAGAGGAATGAAAAGGATTAATTCCATGGAGGCAGTTAGAAGGATACCAAGACTTCACACTGATAAAGGGAAAGTCTGTGATAAGTGTAATATTGGAAAGCAAACCAGAATGTCACAACCAATGTCTAGACATCTGACCACTTCTAGAGTGCTGAAGCAAGTTCCTAGGGCTTGGTATGATAGGTTGACCAAGCTACTTACTGATAAAGGATATAGGAAAAGAGTCTTGGATAAAATTCTCTCCTTCAATAATAAAGGAGGAAAGATAATGATGACTCAAATTTATGTTGGTGACATAGTGTTTGGAGGAATGTCAGACACAATAATGGAAGTCTCAACACATCTTTCACAGAGCAAATATGCAAGGAGGATTGTCAAGAGGATTGGAATGAAGAATGTCAGCCATAAAAGGACTCTTGCTCCTACACACTTGAAGTTGTCCAAGAAAATAAGTGGAGAAAGTGTTGATAAATGCTTGTGTGAAAGCTCTTTTGAAGGATGGTTCATCTTGAGAAACAATCCGGTTTCTTGGTTCAGCAAGAAGCAAAACTGTGTATTCCTGTACAATGTTGAGACTGATCACATAGCAGCTGGTAGCAATTGTTCTCAGATGATCTGGATGAAGCAGATGCTGACTGAATACAATGTCATACAGGATGTCATGACATTGTCGTGACACTTTACTAAAGTGCTTGAGACTAGCCATTTGAAATGTTAAGGGCAAGTTGGGTAATTGTCCAAATGAGGAATTGTAGCAATTAACCTTGCATACAACAAGGAATGGAAAGGATCTTTTTCTTCAAGTATTTATAAGTAGGTTATTTAAGTATTTTCCTCTTATTTTTAAAAGGTCCAAGAATAGGAAGAGACTCCTTCATATAATAGTTTCTTCTTTTGAAAGTATCATATTTCCTTCATCTAAAAGAAACTTTCAAAACCTCGCCATTCTCGGTCTCATTTCCTCAAAATCTTCCAAAGAAAATATGTCTTCATCATCTTCATCTTCTCAAAATCGGTTCATCATCTCCGCCATGGATGAAGTTAGGGCAAATCGATGACATGCATGTTGAAGCTCGAGAATCACTCCTCTGCAAGAATGGCCAGACCAAAAAGGTCAAGAAATTGCGTACAAGGAATGTAAGAAGAACGCAAACATCACCTTCTGGTAAGACTTCTGTACCATCCTCTTCTGTTCCCTCAGAAATGGTAAACATAGAGGAGTCTAGGGCTGTGCATATAGCCATTGCTAGATTGGTAACCAGGATCCTCAATGAAGACCAATCTATTCCTGGGGTTTCAGTTCCTCTAAATGAAAAGTCTGCTAGCCCTAGCTTAGCAGTTGATCCAGATGTCATAGAGAATGTCAAGACATCTGGTGATCATGATACTTCTCCTGTCAAGAATAATGAAGACCTTTCTGTTAAAGAGTCTGAAGTAGGTGTTGATGATGCTTGTAATAAAATCTCTGCTAATAAGGAAGATGAGATCTCTGACAGCATTCTTGAGAAGTCCCCAGCAAAATGTTGCTCTGATAAAGCCACTGCTGATTATATTTCTGATAGTATTCTTGAAGAATCACCAGCAAAGTGTGCCTCTGGTAAAGTCCCTGATGACTACATTTCTGACAGCATTTTGGAAGAGTCACCAGTTCAAGAATCTAATCACTTAACTAAACCTCCAGTCATTGATTTAGATGAGATGTTCTCAGACAATGATCTTATTGCCAATGTCAATCCAAGCATTGCAAAAAGAATGATGAAAAGGAAGGGAAAACAGGCAGTCACACAGAGCCCTGAGGAAGATACTGAAGATGTGTGCAAAACTGAGAAGTATCACAAGGCTGGATCCTCTACAAGGAGAAGTAGAGTGAAAACTGTTGGTGGTGACTCTAAACCAAAGAGAACACCTATTGTGAAAAAGAGGAAGGAACCTGAACCTGTGGAGTCTGATCATGACTCTGAGTTTGATGTTGAGGAGAATGTCACTGACATACATTCAAGAAAGAAGCCAACACTTGTAAAACTTCCCAAGGTGCACAAGTGGCAATTGATAACATCTCATTCCATCATCCCGAAAGTCCGGAAGATGGAAGTATGTTTGTTTAAAGAGGTTGCACTAGAAAGAGAGTTGAACAAGAGTGCTTTAGAGTGCAAAGAGATCATTGACACGATTAAGGAGGCGGATGATGAAAATAGTGGAGAAGCTCTCAAAGTTATGAAGCTTTGGTGAGAGAGTTTATTGTCAATCTCTCAAATGGTGTGGGATAGGAACTCGATGACTACCAGTTTATGTGAGGGAGAAAAGTCGTTTTCTCCAAATGTGATCAATAGATTCCTAGGTAGATCTGCTAATACTCGGCCGAGTGGAGGAAACCGACAACAAGATTTGTCAAACCATCACGCCAAACAAGTCGACAATGGCCTTTAAAGGAAAACTCTCTAGCAAGTTGAGTATCAAATTTGCCATCTTGCATAAGAATGGTGTTTAAACTGGTCCCAACCAATCACAAATCCACCATTTCTAATGGATTGGGAAGATTCATTTATGCAGATGGGTACTCGTGCTACCTTTGACTATGGATCCTACATTTTGATCGACACTCAAGCATGCTAACACTATGCTATCAAAGGACCAATAGCCTTTCCCTCCTTGTGGAATTATAATTGATCAAGATCCGACATTCTTGGTGACAGATTCATCGCAAGAGAGCCCTTGCTCTTGGATTCCACTACAAACTGTTCCAAGGAAGCATGTCCCAGACATTGTCATGACATCTGTGAGACATCACCGTCAAAGAAAATTCTCGGAGGCAAATGTCATTCTTTGTGCTAAGAGAAACTTGCAAGGAGCTTGAAGCACGAAAGCAAAGTCTGGAAGAGCTAATCTCTCAACTAGAGCAGGACACGAGGTTGAGGATGAAGAAAAGCGATAATGATCTTTGTTGGTGATCTCAAGATGATGATATTCGGATGGTCTTGAAAAAGGTTCAAGATGCTTCCTTCCACGTGCTTCTTCCGGAGAAGAAAGCACTTGAGATGTTGCTTCTTGCCCCTCTTGTTTGTCAATTTTCTTGTTATTTGTTTTCTTCTTTTGATTCTTGTATTTTCCCAACTTTGTTTGAATGGTCGTAATCATTATTGATGATTTATAATGTCTGAAATGTACCTCTAAAACAATCTTGGTACTTAATTATATCTTTGGTATAATTGTTTCTCTTGTTTGATTAAAAGTTTGGGGAACTTGTATTGTTTCCTTTGGCCCTTTATGGCTAAAAAGGGGGAGAAGAACTACTGTATGACAGTAGTATGGGACTTGGGACTTTGGGGAAATTGTATGCCTCTTTAAAATTTTGTATATGGGGTAATTGTGGGAATTGTGGGATGTTTGTATGGGTAGAATTTATCTTCTCTAAGTTCTAGTTACTTGAAGCTTAGGAAAACTTAGGAAAGCTTAGAACTAATGTATTGTCTTCTACTGCATAGGTACTCTGATGTGTTAAGTAGTTTTAGCCAAAAATGTGCCAAAGGGGGAGTTTGTTAGTGTTTTTAGGTTGGCATTAATTTTGGTAAAACTAGGATTTAGCAATGTCATGATAGATGTTATGACATTCAGAGATTGAAGATAAATCCTAACTGCTAAGGATGTTAAAAGACATTTCGAATGGAAGATAAAGTCGTCTGGAAATTCAAAAAGATCGATGTCATAACGATGTTATGACATTCGATGTGACATTCTGCTCGAGAATCTGTTTTCTGAGATTTTTCGGAAGTTTGTTGAGTGCTAAATATTGTTTTTCATTATTAGAAAGCATGCTCACATGGCTGCTAGGTTAAACTTAATTAAACCTAAATTGGTTGTTGAAAAGACCATGTTTTTAGGATTAAATTAAGTGAACCCTAGCTATCTTTATGGAAGCCCAAAAAGTTTCGGATCGCTTCTATAAAAGGAAAAGAACCCTTACTCTGCTGCCACGCCCTTTGAATGTATTGAAGAGATAGCAGCTTGTGTTTGTGTACTGTTAGGATGTGTAACAGTTGGTATTGTGTAATTCTAGTTTCTCTTGTGAGCCAAGCAACTATCAATTGATAAGTGCATTGGACTAGGATTTGCTGTAAGGGTAGTTTATCACTCAAAGCTTTAAAGCACGAGTGTTTGTCTCTTGATTGAAGCTGTGAAGCAAGATCAAGATATTTTATTGAAGTGTGTCTTCACAATTCAATTAGTCAATAGGTTGATATCACTGCTGTGATTGAGGGGGAGTGAGTGGGTACTCAGATCTAAGTAGGACTTAGGTTGAAGTTGCATTGGGTAGGTTTTAAGTGAAGGAGATAAATTGGTGGTTTATTCCTGAATTAATTCTACTAATAGTGAATTTCCTCCCTGGCTTGGTAGCCCCCAGATGTAGGTTTGTTGAACCGAACTGGGTGAACAACTTATTGTGTTCTTTATTGCTTTCTGTATTTACTGTGTGAATTGTTAACATAGTGTCAGATACTGTGTCATAACATTCTCTGTGACATCACGTATTTGCTGCCAGGAATTTCAGAGAGAATAAACATCACACATATTATAAACATTAGAAAGAAAAAATTTAATCTAAAAGGATAAGCAACATAAGAAACAAAATTCATTAAAATAGATAGTGTGCATATAATTAGATAGGACATATGATTTAAAATTTCTTTATTCTTTGAATTTTTTATGAAGGTTTACTTATAATACGTTTTAAGTTCTATAATGAAATGAATCTGGAGATTAAGATATTGAGATAGAAAGTTGAACATTAAATATAAACAACCTTCAGATAAACTACATTAAACACAAGAGTTTAGAATTGTAAATTTTTTAGAAGCATAAGAAAATAAGCCATAAGTTCTAAGATGCGGTCTAATCCTAAGACTCTTTGTTAAATTTCTCCACGAACTTCTTCAACATATCAGCCAACTGGTTGAAGGAAGTTGCTCGATCTAGATTCATTTTCTCCTAAATTTCTAGACGTTCTTGAATAATTCGATTAGAATTTTGCATCTTCTCTAGTTTTTCCTTAATCCCATCAATTTCCTTTTCACATCCATAACAGGTTTTATATTAGAGCAAGAAGGTTGGTTTTTAACTGTTAATAAAACACTATCAGGAGTATTGGAGGGTCACACCACTTCTAGGACAAGAACCACTTGTCTTGTAGATTTTGGAGCAGGTAAACACAATGGAGGAGAGGATAAGGATTCAAGCAGGTCTTCTTATTTCCTTTTAGCCTCTATATAGTAGACAAATTGCATGATGTTAGAGTTGACATCCATTACATGTTGAAGTTAATCCAGACAACTTTAGTTTTGAAGGGATCCATGCTGGAGGAAGAGATTCTCAAGATATTTTCGAGAGAGCTTAGAGAAATTTGTTGAAATGTTTGGAAGAGTTAAAATAAGGTTAGAGGTATGATTCAGGTTTGATAAAAGGCAGGATGAAAGGGGTTGGAGGCAATTTGTAGAATGTTATGGATGAGAGATCTATTTGGCTAGGTTTTGATTTAGGATCAGAAGGAGTGAATGAGGGAGATAGGTTATGATGAAGGTTGACATAGGAACTGAGATTGGACAAGGAAATGAGTTTTTCTAGAGAGAGGTCTGGTTCACAAGACTCAGTGTGAGAAGATGATTCGATTTCCTCCTCAAAGTTAGATGACACCTCAACTATATCAATTAATTTAGTGTGAGAGTTAGATGACATATCAATTAAATTAGTTCTACAACAATAAGGAATTGATTGGAAAATTTTATTTGGAGTACTTTGTACGTTTTAAGCATGAGGTTTGGTAGATGCATGTTTTTGATTATTAAAGGCTAAATTGAGTAATTTTTTTGTGTCCTCCTACACATGGGTTTGGCAGAATTGAAATGGTGAGATAGCTAATATATCCTATGGATATATTTATAAGTAATAATATTTTTTATTCATTGAATCATTGATGTATCTAGTCATTATTTTATACCAGATATATTAATGATTTAATAAACCTATTTTTTTTATTACTTATAAATGTGTTCGAACAATGTACATGATTATTGACTTATTTATGGTGGTAGGAATTAGTTGGTCTAAAAGATTACTTCCTCTTAAGCCTGCGGACCAATGTGTCTATGAGGTATTGTTTTTTTAAGTTGTGAAATTTTGCCATAAGTTTGTTCTTTGAAAAACACGTCTCGCAAGATTGAGAAGTGTAAGTGTTGTATACAAATTATTATTGGTCTTAATTCCTTAACAATGTTAAAGTTTTTGGTGTACCAAAAAAATTTCTCCTCGGTCGAGACTAAAGTGTCAAAGAATATGAACCTGAAGCATGGTTGGTAGTTTAGCCCTATTATCAACCGTCAATGTTCAAATTGACCTAAAGTCTACGGACCGTGACCTCTATGAGCTATTATCTGAGGGAACTCGTCTTAGTGACCTTCAGAGATCAATAGAGCCTATGAAGTGATATTTTTCTATCTTGTGATCTTCTTCGTCACTTATGTCCAGTTTCTTGTTGGTCCCGTCAATTACTTTTATTGTCTTCATGAGTGGGGTTGCACCCGGGCAAGGGATATACTTTCTGCATAAAGATTCACTCTAATAAATGGCTTTCCGTGCAAGATGTAACACCTCGGTTTTTGATTTATTGAAATTATTTGAAGTGATTTTTGTGTATTTATTTAATTATGGGGTAATATTAATTAAATGAATATGGGTGATGAGAGTGTGTGACCTTTAGATGAAAGTGTGGAGAGTAATTAGAGGTTAGTAGAGTTTAATTAAAAAAATTAAGTTATTTTTATTATTAAAATAATAATATTTTGTGAGATTTATTTAATTAAATAGAAAATAGAAGGTTTGAGCCAATAGTGAGAATTTAAAGAAATAGAGGGAAGGAATGACTAAATATGTTAGTATGAGAGAGGTGAATTTATAATTATTAATAGAATTACCCTCAATATATTACTATATTTTATTATTTTATTAGGATTAAAATAATAAGAGTAAATAGCATTTGAAGAGAAAGGACACTGAGAGTTTTGTGAATAAGCGAGGATAGAAGGAGAAACCTAATTTAAGGATTTTTTTTGTTATTATAAACGGAATTGAGAGGTTAGGGAGAATTTTTCTATCATTATGTGAAAATAGATAGAGAAAGGCTAGAACTAGTGATTCAGAAAGAGAAGGCAAAAAGGTTTGGAGAGAAGAACATCAAGCAAGAACTTTTCAATCGTTGGTAGGATAACCCATTAAGGGGAATAACTATCTCAGTAACGACTATAATGCATGAGTGGTATAATTGAGGAGTCCTTAATCTCCAATAGGACATTAAGTTTTGATATAATCCTGTAAATTGATATGAATTTGATGATAGGCGTTGTTATTGTTGATGAAATTTATGTGATTTAATGAATTAATTTATGTTTTGATGTGTTAATATGTTTTCATCATAGTTGGCGTTTTGGAACTTTTGAGGTAAATATGAAAGTATGAAAATACATGATTTTTTTGATGTCAATATATGATAAATTGTGAATTTGTGGTTTTACTCATTGGATAATTGTAGTATTCGAATTCTGAGATCATGGCTTTTTACAGAATCAAAATCGGAGGTCCGGAAGGGCTTCTATGGTGGAAAATGCAGAACTAGGCACTTTGCAGTGGTTTAAGGCATTGTGAAAAACCGGTGTCAGCTACGGTGACGGTCCAACCGTCGCCAATTAGATTGATTTTGTTAAAATTTTATTTTTACCATAACTTGAGATCCATGACTTTGTTTGGGATGCGGTTCGAAGCCTTGGAAAGCTAATGTGTAGTATTATCTCATGATGATACCTTAAGATGCCAAATGTGTACTTAATGATGTGAATATATTGTTTTACTTATGGTGTAATGTAACACCCCTTCTAAAATACCCCGCGAGTTTAATAAATAAATCAGAGTTAACATAAATTAAAGGGAATTACAATTTATTAAAATAGAAAATCTCATTCAAAATGTCATGCTCACTGAAGAACTTTATTAAAATAATCAAAAACCAATAATATGTTCTACACAGTGGAAAAATACCAATAAATTGGAATAAAATCCAATTCATAAATCATTCCAACATAAACCAAAAGAAACAAGGTTCAAAACTATAATTCCAAAACAATCGTTCCCCAGTGTTACAACTACCAGAGCATGACACTGACACGCAGATAACTAAATAACACGACTCTATAAGCTATCCTCACCAACTCCTGAGCTGCTAACCTTAATCTGAAATCATCAAAGTAAGGGTGAGATTTCATCAACAATTAAAATCCATTATACGTTTCTAAAAACAATAAAACAGTTCAATACATTATTTCACCCTCATTAGCATAATCAGATTCAGTCTACAAATACAATTCACGCAATTCATTATGCACATAACAACAACAATAAGATTATAACACTGGAAACCATCCTATCATGTTATAATCCATATGCAATGCAGACTCTATGCATGTGGTACCAATCGTGAACTAAATTCACACCCTATTCCGTTTACACCTCAAAAACAGCGTTAATCAACGATTCGCCCATACACCACTGGGACACGAATCTAGCCTAACCACTACTAAACCACTGGGTACGGGTATTGGCTCTACAGGTTCAATTCCACACAATGGGAAATTGGGAATTAACCACCACCAGAATGCACATACATGCACATCAAAAGCATGCAACATCCAAATAACAGAACATGATATTACAACATCATTCCATACATAGCCAACACCAACAAACATCACATGATAACAGCATAATCATGAATATACAAAGTCAATCACAACACATGATATTAACATCTATCAAGTATTTACAACATCAACAACGAACAACCACGACAACAACGAATTCCTCATACGGAAAGTCATATTAATCCAACAAGATTCACTTACTAGGTTTTCATATAGGATAATTCATACTTCCAACTTTCCAACGGTTCCAACTACAACTAAATCGGAGTTACGGTCACAAAGATATGACCGAAACAATTTTTCCAAAAGTTATTTTTCTGTTTCTGTTCAGTATGTGTCGACGCATAAGCTCATGTGTCGGCTCATAGCTTAAAATTTTCAATTTTTCACACAGTATGTGTCGACTCATAGGTCGTATGTGTCGGCTCATAGCTTAAAATTTTCAATTTTTCTGGTTTAACACAGTATGAGTCGATACACTCTCTCGTATCGATGCAAAACTGTCTTGTGTCGATACATAACTCGTATGTGTCGATCCAAGCTTCCCAAAAGTGCCTCATGAGTCGATGCAAGGGCTTATGTGTCGATGCAAGCCTTTTTCACGCTTCTGGTTTTTAACACATACCAGCTTGTATCAATACATAGCCTTATGTGTCGACTCATGCTGCGTATTTTCACCCAAAAACCAGATTTTTCCCACTGTTTGCAATTCCAATTAATCAAAATCTTTTCCAACATTCAAAGTACAACATATTCAACGTTGGTGACTGTGTTTTCAGCCGCTGAGTTGGATTTTATGTGTTGTGTTGTGATGTGGCTCATGTTAAGTGTTGTTGGACATATTTTGGTGAGTTTAATTAATTGAGGGTATTTCTTAATACACCTCATGCTTTTCTAGCGCACTGTGCAAAAATACGGTTATCCCCTCAGATTTCAGAGATACATCTCTAGACGTACCAAAAATATACACATTGCTGAACAAGACCCTAAATTAGTGACGATAATAATCCGGAGATGTATTTACGTAAAGCTTCCGTAGATGAATCTCCAGTGCATATATTGCCTCAAAACCTAATATCACACAAAATTATTCTAGAGATACATCTTCGACATCCTTATGTAGATGTATTCCTAGACGATATTGTCTCAAATACGCGTCATCATCCATTCTCCTTCCTCATTTACTGATACTCTTTTCAAAACTCATTTCCTTAAAACAATCTTAAACCCCATTGTTCTAAACTTCGTCAATCTTCATCAAACAACACTCAAGCTTCATCAAACATCAATATTCAATCTTAATAAAGCATTAAGAATCAAGAATAAAAAGATTGGATGTTTTAATAACTTTATTGATTTAATGTAAAATCGTGTAGAAGTTGAGTTTTAAATTGTAAAATCAAATTATTTTAAGTTTTTGCTAGCTTAGAACTATCAAGGGGCGTTTTACTTAGGTTTTTTGACGATAAATGAAATTATTTTGAGGTTCTTAGTCTCTGCATTTCTCCATTGATAGTCATTGAGGTTGCAGGAGTTTCTAGAGATGCATCTATGAAAATTTCCAACGTTTACATATAATTTGGAGATCCATATCTGAAATAAGTTTGCATGCAGTTTTCCCTTTATTTGAACAGGAGTCGTTGTGTTATGGTTTTCTTGTCCTTTCATGTGAGTTATAATTGACAGATAACCCACATTGAGACACTGTAGGGTTTCGCAACATGCTTTACTTCAAAGGGAAAATAATTTAGCATCTTATGCTCCTTCTACATATAGACCGATTGATACGGAGGCAACGCCATGTTATGGGGCTCATGTCTCTCCGCCTTCTTCTTTTTCCTGACATCACATAGAGAAGTGCCTAGCTTGGTGACTTCATAGTCTAGGGACCAATCTAGACATCTTTTAGGTCTTCTTAGGGAGTGAGTATTTTGTTCTTTTTCTCCAATCTTGGATCCTAATCCGCAACATATTTCTCCTAATCGCCTAACTGTGAAGAGGCGAGTGTGGCAATATTCTCCCTTCTCATTTCCATATTATTTTAATAACACTCATGGACAATCTCTTTGTCCCCTTGGACCACCCTAAGAGAAACATTGGTGTCCACAAAAGGTCTTTTCACAAGCACGTCAGACATAAAACAATTATACAACATGGGAAGACAACATGTGATAGCCCCTCCTTTCCCATACCTGGAATGAATGGAGTGATAAGCATCTACCAGCAGAGTGGGCATTGGATTCTTGTTCATGAAGACACATATAGCAAATAGATAAATAAAATTCTCCGTATTGGAGAAGAGAACTATTATGTATATCATGACAACACACATTGCTTTGAAAGCATGCTAACTTTGACTCTCTACTAGAGTTATGGCTTTTGTCATCAGAAATTTTAGAGGGAGACCACAAATGAGAAGGGATCAGATCGCCACACTCGCCTCCCCACAGTTAGGAGATTAGGAGAAATATGTTGCAAATTAGGATCCAAGATTGGAGGACGAGAACGAAAGACTCCCTCACTAAGAAGGCCTAAAAGAGGCCTAGCTTGGTGACTTGATAGTACAAGGCCCAATAGACCTCCTTTAGGTCTTCTTAGTGAATGAGTCTTTCGTTCTCCTCCTCTAATTAATCTCTTGACTGTGGGAAGGTGATTGTGGTGATCTGCTCCCTTCTCATTTCCAAATTGTTATAATAACGCTTATGGACGATCTTTTGGTCCCCTTGGACCACCCTAATTTCCCCGCCGGACAACAGATACTTCATGTCAAATGGAGGGTGAACAAAACGACCCCCAATAAATTGAGAGTGGGCCGCCTCAAGATGACATTTTACACACTTTGCCATAAAAGACATACGAAAGCGCTTTTTTGGGCTTTAAAAGCGCTTAAAAGCGTTTTCGTAGGTGGCGCTGCTATAGGTTTTAGCAGCGCTTTTTGTTTAGGCAAAAGCGCTTTCGTAGGTATATCTAAGGCAACCATTTTTCCTAAAAAGCGCTTTCATAGGTGGCCTAAGGCAACACTTTTTTTTGGAAAAGTGCTTTCTTAGGCCTACTTTAGAATGCCATTTATGCTTTCTGTAGGCACCCTAAGAAAACGCTTTTTCAGTAAAGCACTACCTTAGGCCACCGATGAAAGCGCTTTTTGATAAAAAGCGCTGCCTTAGGCCTACCTATGAAAGCACTTTTAAAAGCGCTTTCTTATGTATACCTTAGGTAGCGCTTATACTCAAAAAGCGCTTTCATAGGTGGTCTAAGGCAGCGCTTTTACTGAAAAAGCGCTTTCTTAGGGTTTTTATTGAAAAACAAAAATTTATAATTTTTAAACCTTCATTTTTTGCAGCATTATTTCATAAACCTGTAATTCATAAATCTGCAATTCATATACCTATAATTCATAAACCGGTAATTTACAATCCTAATCCCGTTATTTCAACAAAGATTATATACAAATACCATTATATACCATTGTTATCCAAAATATATATACACCATTGTAATTCAATTCACATATTTTTAACATTACCAAAATCAACCCTAACAAAATCAGCTATAACAATAACTAAATCAGTCCTAATGTATGAACAAAACACGGTCAATTATATATTCAAGGTCCTGGTCCTGCAAGATATGAACATAATAACATAGTCAGTATTGTATTCACACAACAATTTATTCATAACCATTTTTACACAATAATGTATTCATACCTTATAAGATTCTTTGCTCAATAAAATATTGACACAATTCCTCTTTGAGTTCTTCTAACTAAAGTTTCGTGTAATATGCACACTTGTGTTCATCGAAGTACTACATAACAAAACAAATAATATGCATGATTTAGTTAAAAATAATAAATGATATGAAATATCTGATAAATGATAAAACAAATCCTAAGTTATAAATCCATACTGTGACTGGAATCTCTATTTGATTCATTTGAAGGATTTCTTTGATAAACTTCAAAACGAAGTATCCACAATCTATGCCGTTTTATTGTTGAGGACACTACATAGAAAAACAAATAAGAATATATAGTTGTCTTGTTTTATCAAGTAGTATAAATATTATAAGCAAAATTGTGGAAATTAATATACCTGCACTTTGATCCAATTAATGTTGTTTGATTTAGACCGTGGTACCCGAGCTTCTCTTTGACATCAGAATACTTGTATTGCGCTAACAAAATAAAAATATATATTTAGAACAATGCCACAGAAATAATTAAATATATAAATACACACGAATATTTAGAATAATGTCACTTACGTATCAATCATTAACTTCATATCCAAATAATTTGTCCAATCACCGCCAACCGAATTCAGATAATAGACAACTTCTTTTATAGGATCGATAGCAAGAAACAACCAGTGAACTAGAGCTTGATAATATCGTTTCAATCATGCTTAATATCAACGGTAAACACAAAACAATGTCATAATCGATTTGAACTTTCAAAGTTGAATGCAAGTGAAACTAACATGATAAACCAAATTCAATGCAAGCTATAAATCACACGTAAAAAAATCCCGGCAGCCATGAACAAACTTAGTAAAACGTATTAAAGTTCTTCTCAAACAAGCTCAAAATCAAATGGCAGTTACCCAAACTATGCTACAACCGATTTACTCATTATTCTCAACTTAAACATGTAGCAGCACAAACAAAATCAGAATTAATCACCACAAATTCATTGAAACTTCTCTGGATAACATAGTAACAATATCCCAAACTCTTCATCCACTCAAAACCAACAAACAGAAGTTATTAACACAAGCACTCTTCATCCACTCAAAACCAACAAACAAAAATCATTAACACAAGCAAATATCAACAGTTTGCCTTAAATTTGAATATCACAAAGAAACAAGATACAAGCACTATGATTAGCTCACAAAATCGAGACAACCTAAACCAGATTCTTCAATAGTTTTCGTCAAAAAGATACTAACAGAATAACATAGATATTCATCACAATTAAACTGAGAAGATTTGGTGCAGCTGAAACTTACCGAATCGAATTTGTAAAACACCAAACAGAGGCCGCTGAATTAAGACAGAGGCGGAACCGTCAGAGGTTGCAAAGCTAGAGTGAGTACGATGATGTTGATAAAGCATATAGGGACTGATAAGGCGAGTAATTTTACTATTAGATTTCACATAGGAGAAAAAAGAAATTAATAACTAAACAGCCATGGCAAACCATTCTTTTGGAAACAAAACAGAGAGATTTCCGGAAACGAAACAGAGAAATAGAGAAGCTTCTGAAACGAAAACACAGCCATGGCAGAAGAACCGAAAAATCTGAAACTTACCAAGGAAGACGATGATGTCAGACGAAGAAGACTAAGGGCTGAAGATGATGAACGACGACGAGTGCGGAAGAACAACAACACAGACGAAGATTGAGCCAGGAACGGAGGTAGCACGCAGCAACAGTAGCGAGAGGAAGAAGATGAACAAAATGCGAGACAATGAAAGAATGAAATCGTATTTAGGGTTATTAATTTTAATTATAAAATTATCTACGAAAGCACTTTTAAAAGCACTTTCTTAAGCTCAGATATAAGAGCGCTTTTTCTTTTAAAAGCGCTTTCGTATCATAGGCCTATAACAGCGCTTTTAAAAGCGCTTTCTTAAGGCCAGCTATAAGAGTGCTTTTGAAAAGCGCTTTCTAAGGTTAACCTATAGCAGCGCTTTTTTCAAAAGCACTTTCTAAGGCTTTTAGCCGAGCTTTTTGAAAAGCGCTTTCTTAGGGTACCCTATGAAAGCGCTTTTTTAAGCGAATTTTTTTGAAGGCCTATGAAAGTACTTTCTTTTAAAAGCGCTTTCGTAGAAGTGCTGTCAAAACTTATTTTTGACGTAGTGACAGTAAATATATTATTCTCTGTATAAATATTAGGGGTTAGATTTCCTTCTTCAATCAAACAACGAAAAATAAAAGGTGGTTTTATTGAAAATAAAAGATTGAAAAATGACTAGTAATGAAGGAGATATAAATCTCCTAAAGTGCCCACTAAAACTTAGGACAATAGTATTGATAAATGCAGCAGAACAGAATGTACCTTCAAGAAAACACATTTTGGCTAAAACAAGTAATAATCTAAATGTAGCAAAATAAGTGGTTGATTTTTCTAACATATAGACTAACTCTAATTTTGTAGGGGCAACATTATAATGTTATGTACCAAATTCATTTAAAAAAAAACAAATTGCAATACATGAAGAAGAAAAAACCAGTGCAAAGGATAATTAAGAAACCAAATGCTAGAACAAGAAAATATATCCAGTACAACAATTACAAAATTTAGACTTAACTTTGAAAAGATGCTTAGTTATGGGTAATCAGATTAAATATGTTTCTAATTTTTATAAAATTTATAGAGACAAAACATATTTAACTATTGTTTCTCTCTTCTAATTCACATTTTCCTTTTAAAAAGAATATGATCTAGTGAAGATTTTTTTCCATGCCTTCGAACTTAGAGACCTAACCCTAGTTAAAGATAAAGAAGGCTTAAAATCTTTGTGAGGAAAAGTTGGTAATGGAATTGGTGAGGATGGTGCTTGTGAATTTTCTAATTCAACATTGTCTTCTTGGCTCCAAAAACTTGCATCTTTTCTCTTGCTTTTAACTGTTTGTAAGACATCAAATTTGTTGCAAATTCCCCAAACCGTCACCTTTTGTTGACAATAATCCACATTTATTGAGTATATGCCTGCCAAATTGCCACAAATATACCAATTTATTTAGCTAAAAAAACATATTAGAAAAAAAGAGAAATGCTCCTATGACACTATATTTCACACTTCACACCGTAATTTATACAAGAAAATGAAATACATACACATTAATTTTTTAATAACTTATTTTTTTCATTTTGATATTTGTGCCACACAAAATGAATGAATACATACAGTGTAATAGGGCTACGGTGTAACAAACTGGTGTAAACTGTAGCAATGCTCTACAAAAAAATTAAGGGTAGTTTTAGATGAGTCTAGGATAGTTTTGTATAGGTATAGAATCAACTTTAATATTTATGCATAGTAACATGTCACCGAAAGTTATATATAAGGAAAATTGGACCAATATTAGAGGCTTAAATTTGATATCCTGCTAAATTAAAAGATAGTGATGTATAGATGAGCACAATTCTTTTTTGACTCTAGAAATTGCTTAGTATAGAGAACAAGTTGATTTGAAATAATACATAAATGTATTAAGCACAATTTCTAGGACTACAATTATTTCAGTTCACACAGTCAGTTTGACTTTGCAACACATCAGTTCATAATATTGTTAGTATCTCAATAAATATAAACAAATTATTATACTTATAAATCAACAACTTTTTTTAATAAAATTATCTCTATAATAATAATAATAATAATAATAATAATAATAATAATAATAATAATAATAATAATAATAATAATAATAATAATAATAATAATAATAATAATAATAATAATAGTAATCAAATATTATTTAAATATTCGAATGTTAAACTTTAAATAATATTTTATAAATTAAAAAAAAATTAAGAAATTCAAAGAATGAGAAAATAATTTTTCTTTAGTCATTACAGACGGCCCACTAGTTGCAATGTACAATGAACCCAATAATGCTGTAAAGTTTGAAAGCCCATATACATAACATGAGGTGCAAAAGTATTATGAAAGAGTTGGTGAGTAGTAAGATTTGGTGTTCATCTTTAAAAAATTGTACAAAATCAAAATTAAAAACATATTACAAGAATTATTTGGTAGACTTTATACCTAAATTTCATGTGGTTGTTTATATATACCTTTGAGACTTGATAAGCTTTTCTTGATTTTCTTCTCACAGCCATAAGAATACAAAGGTACTCTCATTTCAACATACTGTGCCTCCACAATATTCTTGTAAGCTGGGACAATTTGCATGTTGGACATTCTCACAATTAGGTGCTTTAACTCAATCTTGTTACCTATTAATGTGTCTCTCCAAGCCTTATATAAAGTTTTTGTTCATGATATGGATAATGAGATCATAAAATTCACTAGATTCTCCTCAAAAGAAGCTTTTCATAGTATTATCCTTTTCCTTTATCTTCTTTAACATTTGTTTCCTTTATCATATGTTGTGATATTGCCTTTACAGTCATATGTTTTTTTTAAATGAAAAAAGACTCTTTTTTTTTTTTTTTAAAGTCTAGTGTCATAGTATATATTGTTAGCATTATAATTTTATTTACAATTTAATAAAATTGTATACTTACTAATAATCACTCTAAATAGGAGATATATTACATT
Source organism: Vicia sativa (assembly GCA_021764765.1). Lineage (NCBI taxonomy): Eukaryota > Viridiplantae > Streptophyta > Magnoliopsida > Fabales > Fabaceae > Vicia > Vicia sativa. Next base: position 181,788,631 of record CM038795.1, read on the forward strand.
AATCTGTATAATAAAAAATTATTAATGTTTCTAAACTAACTAATTGAATACAAAAATTATTTTAAAATATTATATTTTAATTTAATCTATATAATTGATCTCATTTATTAATATATAACTTGACTGTTGTTATACTCCTCCGGTCACTATTATAACAAAATAGTGACATTAAATTTTGGTCACTATTATGAGCAAAAACATTAATTTTTAAACTAATTAACTTGTATTACTACTATACTCTTAAATAAATCAAAAGCATTTAATATTAGTAGATGATTCATCAAATCATTAAGGATAAAATAGTAAATTTTAATTTGATTGGACATGAAACTAAGAAAATGAATTACACTCAACTAATTTTTTTAATTCGTGTGAAATTAGTTAGTTTTACTTATAATTGTGATCAGATGGAGTATTAGTCGTATGAATGACATGACTGTTTGAATTCTATGTTCATAAATTATGTATTGGTTATTTGGCTGCTCATTTGATAATTCCTAATAAAAACTACAAAATCTAGTCATTCAAAATATTCTAATATCTTAGAATAAGAAAATAGTTGATGCATTAATGGTGTAATATAATTTTATACTGTCAATTAATCATAATTATATATTTAATTAAATTATTTTTTTATTTTAAAATTTTAATAATATAATATAATATTTATTTTTTATTAAATTAATTGCCAATGCATTTTCTTTTAATTTTTATAAATATTATTTCAATAAATATTTTGAGTTGAGATCCTACAAATATATATTTTTGTTAATCTCTTACACATAAATTGTAATTCGTTTTGACTTACTTAGAGATTAATTTATACTTTTACTAGCAAAAATGTCTATGAATAAAAATATTAATAAAGATTAATTATAAATTAATCGTTCAATTCACTTTTTTTTTAACAACGGAAGGGTTAGACAAGAATAATTAACTAACAAAAATAGATATAAAGTTTTAATGTTGTTTTATATTAGGCTCTAAAAGTAAGATCTATTTAGGCAAATTAAGTCATCCCTAGATGCATATGAATATGATTATTGAAATTAATATTATATGTTGAGTGTGTGTGGTGTGACGTGGATGACTGTAAAGCTGTGTCAGCAATTCTGTTTTGACCAATAAAAAAGTAGGTAGCACATCGTATTCTCTAATCTCCTTTGCTTATTTATTTGCATATTTTGGGAATGGGAAAGGTTTGGAGATTGGCTCCCATGTGGGCTGTTTTCCTTACCAAAGAAGAAAGTACTGAGGAAATTGATGATAGTTTCAAATATTATACAACTATTTGATTAACTAATTAGACTAGTTAACCTTGCATTAGGACATGGTCTTGTGCTTTTTAAATGGTTTATTATTATATGCAAAATGGAAGATTTATGCACTAATCATCGATGGTGCTAATGACATGCACATGCTTTTGTCTTTTCATTTTAATAGAAATATATTGAAGTTGTGTTATACCTTAGAGAGTTAGTTTTTCAATAGGTTAATACAATTGAATTCTATATAAATTGGCTTTTTATAATAAAAAATAAATATGATAGAATACGAACAACAACGTGGTTATAATTGTTATTATTTATTTTCTCTTTAAATTGATTATAAGTATACGAATAATTAATAATTCTTTCACCCTAATTAGAATTTGTCGTATACAATGATGAAAGATTAATATATTATTTTTAATAAATCTAACATACTAAGCTAATGAACTTTTTCATAAATACCCACTACAAGTTAACTTATGGTACATCTTAACTTAAACAATTGGAAATAGCAAACAGACCTAATTCGACATGCTAACAATTCTAGCATTTTTGACAATTGCGTGCTTGATCATACTTCGGCTACAACATACACTACTTCGACACTAGCATGTGAGTGGCATTCGATTGCATGCTAACTCTATCAAACTTGTTGAACCACAAAGCTACCCTTTGATCTAGTAGAGTTTGATCTAATATCTCATAAATATCCACCTTGGAACAAACTATAATATCAATGAACAAACTAGCTCTCTTCATGCAGCTTTATTAACTGCATATAGTGAAAAAACTTGCAACTTGGCAATGTCGTGGTGATCATATCAGCAACATTGTGATCTTTTAAAGGTACCACACCGCTTCATACACCATGTAGTGACTCGTTTTTTCTTCCAATAAAGATCAATTGTGAAGATCTTTTGAAAGAAGATGTGGTGGTCACGTGGTTGATCATTCAAAATATTCTAATCAACGGGGCATATGGTGTAGTGCATCATATGATGGAGTGAAAGAGAACTAATTCAACAAGGTTATCATATGAATATTTGATCACCCAAATCGTGTATGAAGCTAGTGTTAACTTGGTAGAAAAAATAATGAACTTGGATCCCGTTAAAATTGGAAAAGACTCTTTAAGTGAGATAAGGACATGAGTAGTTAAGGGAGAATTAGAGTATGAGCCATAAATTTTGGAAGAAAATGATCAAGATTTTCTCCAAGATCCATTTGCTGAAGCAATGTTATCCTTCATCTTCTCAAACTCTCAAGAGAATGCCATTGATTTTCGAAGATTTACCAAGATGCTTAATTTTCTAACAAGGATTGCAGTCAAGAATGAAATGCCTCATGTCGATGATAATAGCAACAATGAGTAATTGTCTTTGATATATATCTTTTTTCAGGTTTAGAGTTTTTTTTTTCTTATCTCTCACTTTTATCGGCTTTTGTTGTCATCAATTATTTTTCCTCATGTTTTTATAATTACAAGTTTTCTTTTCTTTTAAATGTTTCTTGAGTTTTTATTGTGATCAATGTGTTTACATATTTTCTTCACCTTTTTTATTATTCCAAAGGATAAGAAGTGTACTCTAAAGAAAGTAGAATATACTTTCTTTATATGTGAGAGGGAGTTTAATCACTCTAAATCTTTATCCCTCATTTGTTGTATGACACGTCCTTTAGAGATGAGTTGTAATCATCAAAAATGAAAAGAATGTGAATCTATGTGTTTGCAGTTATGATCATTAGTTGCTTTTGATGATGACAACTAATGAAATTGCATTGAAGATAACGACTACATAGATCGTACAACTTGTTGATGCTGTAACAAAGCAGTCTTGAAGATAACAACTCCATAGGTCTAATGTCTTATAGGTGTTCTAGTGAAGAAGTATTTTTGGATATAACTCCATAGGTCAAACTACTTGTGAATTTTGAGAGTAATTTGTGACACGGTGAGTGAATTTCAACTGTCAAAGAAAAACTTCTTATGATGAAACCTGATTAAGAAGATATCTCAATCCTCATAAGCCAAAACATCAAGATCTAGTTTAAGTGATATGTCTTCATTATATCAAGTAAGGGAACTTGAAAATTTAAATTTATGAAAGTGTGAAAGCTCTCTAGATTCAAAGCTTAGCATCTTAGAGTGGTCAATTTAAATGTAAACAACCAAGAGTAAGTCTTGAAGTATAAAGACAATCACACACATAAAAAAGATTTTCAAAATCCTCTCTGATTTCATAAACCTTCTTGAAAAACCTATCAATTCTTGTATGGAGTTGATTAAGAAGTATTTGTAATAAATTAAGAAAGATTTTATGTTGTCTAATTGGTTAAGGACTTGGTCTAATCAATTAGAGCAAGATAAATAGTCTCTTAATCCATTAGAAATTTTTTAATCGATTAAACAATTTAGCCATTTTCAGGTAAGTTTTCTTGGATTGGGGCTAACGTACTTTTAAAGCCCTTAATTGATTCACATCCGGGGCTAATCGATTAAATCATTAAAATGATCCATGCATTATTTCTATTTTGCGCAAAAAAAAATCTATATAAAGACGGTCTTTTCTCATTTCATTCTACACTGAATTTCTGATTAGAAAATCTTTTATCTTTCTTTTACTCTCGATTTTTATTTTTTCAGAAGATTGTCTTAGTGATGGAAGACTGAAAATTCATTGTAATCGATGATGTGCTTTATTTTGTTGTTGTGTTCAAGAGTGTGAATCTCTCGTAAAATCATTTTGTAAAGGTTGCATCCTAAACTCCTATAAAAACTTGGTTGTAGTTTCTTGAGCTTAACTTGTATAGAAGCTCTAGTTTTGGGAATTTTTTACAAACCTATCATCTTTTTCCATTTTAAATACTAAAATACCATACTTTTTTTAATAAATTTTAAAATACCATCTTTTCAAAAAAAAAAAAAACTTTAAAATGCATTTGCCAATTGAATGGACGGACCTTCCTATATTATTATTTTTAAAAAATATTTTTAATTTTCCTGCGGATTTTCATACGAAATATACCCTTTAGCAAAATTTCCTGTGGATTTTTCTACGAAAAATGATTGCTGCAAAATTTTCTACGGATTTTAATAAATAACTAATAGTATTTTAGAGAATCTACAAGTAATTCTGCATAAATATATTTTCGCAAAACAATTCACAGGTAATGCTGTAGAAAAATTCGCAAGTATGTCAACAACATTTTTTTTTTGGAAATATATTAGTTTAAATTGGAAAAGTATGTTATTTTTTATAAGAAATTTAAAAAGAATGGTAGGTTGGTGAAAAATTCTAGTTTTGGTTCTTGAACTTGATTTGTATAAAAGCTCTAGTTTTGGTTCTTTAGCTTGATCTTTATAAAAACTTTATTTGTAGGTTCTGTTCCTAAAAGTTATATCCGTCTCTTTATCTCTTCTTTATTTTATTTGTGATGTTTATTTTATTTTGTTTGCATATCTCTTTTCATCTCGAGATTTGATATGTGAACACCTTCAAATTTTACAGCGTATTGAAACCATATTCATCTCCCTCTATCTTTAACTACTTTTTGAATATTCCTAGTTTTATTAATTCCATGAGTATATCTGTACACCAAAGTTTAATTTCTAAATGTGCACATATCCTATCTCAAATTTAAATATAGTGAATTCAGTAATAATGTGAGTATAACCAAAAACATGTGAGCCTCTTGGATGTGACAGTAATAGCACCCATCTCTTTTTCTTTTCAATCATAAGTTTTGTCAGCCATCCCATGTTATTTACTACTATACTATCATTTTCAAAATCACATGCCACTAACCATTTTATGACCAAGCAGAGAAAAAGAACTTGAAAAAGATACTCATATATATCACATGCATTTATACAACATTACATTCATCTATAACTAGTATATAATAATAATATATCGTACATACATTAAAAAAAGAAGACATAACGACATATCATTAATCAACTTAATTATTATAAGTGCTTATTCCATTTAAACACATTTTTCCCTCCATAATCCACCAATTAAACTCTAAAAACTATTATGAAATGCAACATGCATTTGGATTTTCATCACTGAATAATTGAGGTGGTGGAATACGTTCAATCACATAAAGTGGAGGATACTGATAATAATACATCATTCTCTTCATTCCTTCTTCATCAGTATTAACCATAGCACCATTATTCACTTCTTTCTTTGCTTCTTCTTTGCTTTCTTCACCTCCCTTTTCTTCTTTATCCTTCTCATTTTTACTATTCTCACCTCCCTCTTCTTTCTTTGCTTCCTCAGTTGGTTTCAATTCTTCTTTCATATTCTCTTCTGGTTTAGCTTCTTCTTCTGATGATGCTGGTTTTGGTTCTTCTTGTTTAGTTTCTTCTTCTTTCTTTTCGGGTTCTGGTTCTGGTTGAGGAACTATTTTTGCTTGTTTTTTGGTTCTTCTATAGACATATTCAACTAGCTTGTTTGCATCCATGGTTCCTGTCACTGTTACTTTCCCTGTGCTAAACTCAGTCACTGCTGTTTGAACTCCTGAATTAATTAACCAATACATAGTTTCACATTAATTAATCCAAATTAATATTCCAGTGACTAAAAACTATTAAGGTTTTAAAATTACTGTTGCAGTCGTGTAAAGACTTTTGCGATTTTGGTTGAAATCTCGGGTTTGAACCCTAGTGATGACATTCAACTTCATTATATAAGATTTAACCGGTTGAATTAAAATTTGCAGATATGTATATTGATTTTTAAAACTATGTTTCATTTTTAAATTTTTTTTTATGAAAAAGATTAAAGTTTATATTTTAATCACTATTTGTTGACAAAACTAGACATTATTGAAACTTTTTATGAAACTATTTCTTTCACTCTTTGAGGCACAATCTCATGCAAAGAAACATGGATCATGGGGTCTACAATAAGAGGGTCCAGCATCAATTAATGCTACCTTGGCAATTTGATAGATACAAAACAATGAAAAGATGTACATGCACAAATTCAGGATTGATGACTCATCTTTATTGGATCCATTTGCAATATATTATTTGATTCTTTTCATGAAGTTAAATTTGTCACAATCATAAAAATTTCAATTGACACCAGAGAATTTAATCATTGATAAAGTAGCTGTCAATTTTTCCCCTTTTATCTATATGTACTTTTTCAGTGAGAAATAAAATTATAGCTATCATATTGAAATTGAATAAGAAACAAATTGTACCTCTCATTTGGAGTATCTTTCTTTTGAGTTGCTCAGCACAAGCCTCACAATGCATGTTCACATTAAGTTCCACCGTTTCAGGTCCACTAACCTGAAAATAAAAACAGCAATTTTAAGTCTTAAAAAGTTGTCTTGAACTTATAAAATTAACTAAATTCAAATAATTCACTTTCTCAAATAATTATCGGTACATGTCAGAAGAAACGTGTGTCTGGATCTGTATCAGTGTTTCATAGATAAATATTTATGCTATAAGTACTTTACTAACTAAATAATTTATAAGAAATTAATTTTCATATTTTTTTATGAGATCGTATTTATCTGTCTATCTATCTGTTTATCTGTCTATATATTTGTTTGTCTATGACACTTACGAAAAAGAGAGAAATATTATGATTACCTGAGAATTAACAACTTCTGGAATAGGTTCTCCTTCAGCTGGAGGCAATGGAGATATAACACTTGCTCTTCTCTTTGTTTTCTTTATAATTGTATTACATATAGTTTGAGGCTCAACTATACCCTTTATAGTAACTTCATTTTTAGCCATGTCAATTACCACTCCTTCAACTCCTATCAAAAGATAAACACAAAACAAAAATGAGTACACATGATTCATACATAACATTTAGTAATAAAAAAGATAAAACTACAACAACTATGTACCTCTCATTTTCATGATAGATCTTTGAATCTTCTTGGCACATCCTACACAATGCAAGTCCACAAAAAGCACACATGGTGATGGTGGTTTTGGCTCTTCCATTTTCTCTTCTTCTTGCTTTTCCTCCTTCTTTTCATCTACTTGCTTTTCCTCAGTCTTTTCTTCTTTCTTCTCCTCTTGCTTCACCTCAACCTTTGGTTGTTCCTCCTATACTCAATGATAAAAACATGCTCATATATAACTCAAGTATTGAATGAGGAAAACATGAATAAGAATCTCAAAAAGTTATATTACCTGTTTTGCTTCCTCGCCCATTTTGGTGTGTATGATGTATAAAATCACAAATCTGATTTTGGAAAAGAAATGTTTATAGAAAGAAAAGATGAAGAATACTTATATAAGTATATAGATATAAGTTATGGAGTTTAAGATATAAAGTTGGTAGTAATTTAGATTATAAAGCTAAACCAAGTGATTCCTCACCACATGCAATACCACTAACTAACTGCAAAAAGGGAACACTAAGATTAATATTTCTTTTTTGAAAAAGGGTTTGAAGAATGAAGGGGTGAAGCATTGATGTAAGATAAGCAGCTTTATAGAGAAAGTAGATTAACAGTAGTGAGGTCAAGTTGGAAAAACGAGAGAGAAAAAAAGTTACTATTTATTTGAAAAAGAAAATTAGAATAGTTCCATTAAGCACCGAGTGATAGAATATTTATAAAAACATGAGTAGGTGGTGAAGTGTCATTCTGTCAGACATGCATGGCATATGTGTCAGTGTACCACCTTATTATGACAACCTGGACAGTTACTAGGTGTGAGTGAATCTATAGTTTTAGTTAGGGTTGGACTATCGATCGGTTCAAAATTTAAATTCCACTTAAACCACAGTTTTATTTTAAAGATCCGATTTAGATCAATAAAATTTAGTTCTTAGCATATTTGGTCCTTTTTAAGTGATTAAATAATGTTTAGAATCGTTTACATGCTAACAAAATAACTGCAGTCATTTTAAACTATCGGACGATTATCTTTTTTATTAGATATGTTAGTTTTGAAGTTTGTTCCTTTTTCTTGCTGATTCATCATTCTTTCTCCTCCCCATAAAGCAGAATTAATTAAGTTATGCATAAAGCTTGCTTGTTGTAACATCAATTTCTTCCTTTTATCATGGTTCAAAGGTTTTAATTTCATGATGGAGAGCCTTATTACAATTTACAATGATAAGATTAAGAATAAATAGACTAATTAATATTGTTGTAAATAATGTATTTAAATAAAAAATTATAATTATTGTGATGATTTGTATTTAATTATTTAATTACACTTTTGAGTTGATATTTGGATAGGACATATCTCTCATGGATATGGAGAGATGTTTTATAGATTTTATTTAATTGACTGTAATCAAGGCATAGAGGAAGTGATATTGTCCAATGAGATCGGTAAAGGTGGAGTTTTCGATGATAATTATTTTTATATTTTATAAGGGATCAATGTGTCGTCCTAATAGTGATTTTTGGTGTGACAGAAGAGGAGAGAATGAAGTTTATTTAGTTAATTCAATTTATAGCATCCTTATCAAAGAACAATCTTCACCATACTCGCCATTTATGTAGGAAGGATCCGGCTTTGCCATCTATATTTAAGTTAGTTGGATTTATTTCGCTACAATAAAAAATGTCTTTTATGATCTCGGTTGAAAAAGAGGTCTTATCTCGACTTTATAGGCGAGATAACAAAAAGCGTCATGAAAAATGTATCACTTTATCTTGCGTTTTTAACGCAATCGACGGATAATGTGTAAAGGTCATGGATTTGATCCTCTGAGAGATTCTTTTGAAATTCTTAAATGGAAAAAACATTTTTTTCCCTCAATTTCGACATTCCTTCGACCGGTATAACACCTTTCACCTTGGTCTTGACATTCAACCGACAAGTAAAACACGATTAAGTTTGTTAAATCTAATATGGATTGCTTATTTTAGTAAATCCTAATGAACATATAGCTTCTCAAAATTGGTTAAGAAAGCAAGTATGTGAGCAATTGTGTTATATGTGACAAACAACTTATACTAATCAATTATTTTCGAGCATCATGTAACTCATCATATATCTCACGCTTTTTTATGATTGTAATCTCTTCAATGTTTCAAGTTCTTTATTCAACACTTTCTTTTCTACTAACTCATTCTTGAAAGAATGAAATTGAGGTGGAAAGTGACGTATTTTTAGATTAAAAATAAGAAACACCATTTTTAATGAAATAAAAAACATAATTGAAAGTTGTTGAGATTTGAAATGTGTATACTGAATTAGTTTATTCCCCGATTTTTACAAAAAACCAACAAAATATACTCTATATTTTTTAAGAAAAAAAATACGGCACATCGTTCTTCTATTGGGAGTTTCTTTTAGATAAGTTCTCATCTAGAGAGAATATGGCCAAGTATGAGATTCTTGTAAATGATGTAGGAATGTATTCAGTATTTATGGGGGTGCTATAGAGTTGGACTTTCATTTATTTTTTTACTTATGGTATAATTTTGACTTTGTGGTATATGATTTTAGATGATTGGATTGGTCTTTTGTGATTAATGAAGATATTATGTCTTTATTTGAGTATTTTGGTAACAAAGGAGTCTCGTATAAGATAAGAGGGATATTCTAAAGGTGTGGTATCTTATGGTATAAATTATCTAAAAGTCTTTAAATAATTTAATTTGTTTTCAAGTAATGGTTACATAGAGGACTTCAAGGTCACGAGGATCACTTTTTCATTGAAATGATATCACATAAAGTTTTTGAATTACTTATATCCTTTCTCCGCTTATTTGGAGAACCTTACCTTCATTATGAATCAATAACGACATTGAGTGTCTATATATCGTTGTTAGGGGGAGTGTTTTTTCGTGTTCTTGTGGAGATTTTTGTTTGAAGTGCTTTTGTTTTGTGTTATTTTTAAAATGTTGTTTTTTTAAAATTTGTTTACATTGTCAAATGTTGTGTTTTGAGGAGTGTTGTTGTCTTAAATATTTAATTTTTAAGAGCTTTTTATTGTTGATGTTGTTATAATTTTGTTTGACTTTTACTAGCATCTCTAGTGTCAAGATTAGGAGTTTAAGAGTTTAGCATATATATATATATATATATATATATATATATATATATATATTGTAGCATGGTTCATAATCATAGAGAAAGATATTCAAATTGATGAAAACGTAGGTTTCAATCAAATAAGACAAGGCTTTTTACTCCCTCCTCCGAAGAAAAAAACCCCAACGTTCTTTTCTCACTCCTCACAACAAACCCTTCCGCCGTTCTTTACCCTTCATCTCCCTAATATCCAAATTTCTTATTTCAATCATGTAACTAAGCTTTTTGGTGGTGTGATGAGGTCTCTCCTCTGCACCACCTTTTCACCCTTGGACTATTCGTTGTGGTTTTTCCAGCGTTTTCTAGCGACGGTTGGTCTTCTGGGGTTGGCCGGTTTGGTTCCGATGACCTTCTCTTCGGGAGGATGGTTCGTTGACGGCATTGACAGTTGTGGAAACTCCTTCTCCGACGAGTCTTTAGCAAGTTTGTGTTTTTTAGCGCTGAGTTGGTATCCTAAGCTTTTGATTCTCTGATGGTTTCAGATCTGTTGAGATCTGCAGGTTTCAAGTTTTTAGGTTTGTCTCTCTGTACTGGCACTTAACTTTTATCTGCATCAGTCTTTGAGATTTATGCTAGATTGGTTTCATATTTGTGTCATTCAATTTGATGCGAGATTGGTTTCAGATTTTCGATTCGCGGTGTTTTTGCATCCTCCCGGAGATTTGGGTTTTTTTTCATCTGCCTCAATCCTACGTGATTGAACATGAAAAATTGACTAGAAATGGCCTTAATTTTGTTGTTGTTATTGTAGTGAATTGTTGGTTTATGATTTTGTTACTGTGGTGACGGTCGATTTCATTATCAATCTTCTAATATCTGAGTCTTTGTTCAAGCAGTATTCACTCCTTTTTTTTGCAATTCGATTTCGATCCCCTACGTGGGTTCGCTGGATTGTGCAAGTGTTGTGAGATTGTTTGTTCTTAGGGTGTGTTTGTTTCATGGATCAAAAGTATAATCCTGGAAATATTATTCCGAGGAACATTATTCTTGGGAATTTTATTCCCATCTATGTGTTTGGTGAAAACAATTAATTTCCTTGGAATATTTATAAAATATATTTAATTTAAAATATAAAACATAAAGTAAATGAATTAAAATATATAGGAGTGAGAAGTTATAGGTGATTACTTCTTATTCTCATGAGAATATAAGATTCCCACCGTAAACATGAGAATAAAGTGTGACAAAATTATGAGTAAAATAAATTCATGGGAATAAAAAGTTCTCAGATATAATTTAATAAAATTTGAAACAAACATTGGAATAAAAAGTATTCCAAGTTATATTTCTGGGAATAAATTTCCAATCCATGAAACAAACGTCCCCTTAATTCAGATTTTGTTTCCTTCTATCTTTTAATGGTTGTTTTTTTTTTCCACGCTTTAAATTCTTGTGTTTTTTCTGTTGTACTGAATTTTGGTTCATATCCCCTAAACCGTAAATCCTAAATTTTAAATCTTATTAAAAAGAAATCAAATAAGACAGATGTCATGAACATAATCACACATTTATAATGATTTCTTAAAAATGAAATTAGTTGATACATAGTGTCCTTTTAGTCTCTTACACAAATTAGAGTTTAAGCAACGTATTTGTCATTTCCATAGCATATGATTGGGATTAACTAAACATGGGGATCATAGAAACCACTTTATACCTAGACTAAAAAAACAAACCAAGAAAGTTGAACTCCACGTGGGATGTTATTAGCCTTTATATTTTCTATGACAAAGTTTTTCTCTTGATACATGTATCTATGTCATTGGATTATAAAACACCTAATTTTTCATTTCTACTTTTAAAAACTAATCCACTTTTCTTTTATTAGATATACATGAGGTAGCAAAAGACATGTTCATTCCATTTCATTATGTGTTTCATACAATTATAGGAAACATAATTGATGATGGAAATCTAAAATTTTACTCGGTTAAAAAAGAGTATATTGTACATCTGATCTTTGCATCTCTTAAAGAATAAAAATTATAAAAGTAATTGTTAATACCTTCTGTCGTAAAAGATATGACGAATACATTAAAGAGGTTGGTGATCTTAAAACTTCACACACACACATATATATATATATATATATATATATATATATATATATATATATATATATATATATATATATATATATATATATATATATATATATATATATATATATATGAATAAAAGTAATGGAACAAACTTTCCATTTAACATTAAATGTTTGTGTCCTTACCAAACGTAAATGTTAACTCTATGAATTCGATTGATAAATTTCGTTTTCAATCATATACTCTTTATAAGGAAACCTAAAAGCCAATCTTTTTTTAGACTTGGTTGTTCACAATATGGTAATGGAAAAGAAGCTTTTGACTTGAATACTTCTTCTTTTGATACATTGAAGAAAGAAGAAGTTTCTACTATATATATATATATATATATATATATATATATATATATATATATATATATATATATATATATATATATATATATATATATATATATATATATATATATATATATATATATATATATATATATATATATATATATATATATATATATATATATATATATATATATATATATATATGTGTGTGTAATGTAGGGCGTGGAGATGACTATTTTCAAGAAAGATAGTTTTGTGAAGAAGAAGAAGAATAATGGAATTGAGAGAGAGAATGATTATTTAAAACTGTATGAAAAACTGTTATTGATTGTATGTTTGATTACAAAGAAATGCTCCTTATGTAGACACATTTCGCAGATCCAAAGAGAAACTAAACTAAAGCCCAAAACAATAAAGGCCCAGAGATTTCGACACACTGCAACTGTATGTTGTATTCGATTATGAAGCAACTCGATTTTCAAAAATCTTTTAATTCTCGAAAACAGTGAAATCGCCACCTAATTTTATTCGTTCTAAAAAGAACGGGAAAATATAGATAAAACCCCAAACATGCGGATAAGGCGGTCTACGTGACCAAAAAGTGGGATCGGGAGTCGGTTATGTAAGGGGAAGGTATTAGCACCCCTTACATCCATCGTACTCGATGGGACCCATTTAATTCTACGCGTTTGTGTGTGTGTGTGTTTACTAAGTTATGGATGCTAAAAAGAAAACAGAATTTGTTTCTTATTATTTTGAGTTTGGCACGGTTTCAGAACCGTGTGCCTACATATTCCCTTGTGCAATGGGAAAGTCAAAACTCGTAGTTCCTCTTAAAAGGTTTTAAGTTTGTTGTATTGATTTTATAAGAAAAATCGTGCGTTTAGACGTTTCAAATACTTTGAACTAGGACTTGTTTTGTTTGTTTGAAAAGCTTAAGTCCTCATTCGTATTTGAAACGACTATTACACTCTCTTTATCCGAAAAGAGTTTTTTATGATCGCGTATGAGCGATAAAAAGATTTGAGTGGGTTGAATTGTTTTTTATGTGGATGAAAAAGTACCGAACAACGAGGCTAGCGTCTCACGATTCAAATACTAGAAACCCGAGGAACGAAAGTTCGCAAGTCGCCTATCACCCAAAAGTTTTCTTGAGAAAAGTGAAGTGAAACGAGTTCACGTTATTTAGAGTCTTTAAGCCACGGGTCTAGCGTCCAACTTAAAGACTAAAGTTTGTTTGGGGACAAGTTTTTTAGCAATTAGTCTAGCTTTAACGACTAAAAACTTGTACTTTGTTATGAAAAGATTTCGAAAATGCACTCGACGTTGGATCGAGGTTTGAAGCTTATTATGAAAGTGTTTTTGCAATGCGAGTTATGATTGATTGAATATACGGTCCTAAGGTGCGGTGATGGAAAAGAATACACAATAGTATACAAGCATTAAATAAAGCAGGTAAATAAATTAAGAGCCCATACAAGGTGGCTTAAATAAATAATTTACATTGTGTAGGTGCATGCGCGAAATAAATTTAATCAACTAATTAAACAAAATTTAATCAAGTAATTAGTTTAATAAAATTAATTAGGTAAGCTAATTAATTTTAAATAACCTAATTAGATAATTAAATAATGTTTAACTAATTAATTAAAGTTTCATTGTAAGCCCAAGAGTAAGCGTGGTGTGTGCATAAAAGTGTGGCCGTTGTGACGCTTCAAAGCTTTGTCAACTCAGGATTTAAAAGATGGCTCGCACGAGTATTAGTTTGAAAATATTTTGGTTGTGCTTTGTGAATAATAAATAAATAATGCAATAAAAATTATCTACTAATTATTACAACAAATTGGGGAATGGGGTACAAATTACAAATGGGGATAATTCAAAGGAAAAAGAAAAATGCTAAAATATTTTCTAATAATAATAGAAAAAATGCTTAACTATACTACTATTATTACTATTTTTTGGTATTTTTGGGTATTAACAATTTTAATGGTTAGAATGTAATAATTATAACTTTTAATTATGAAAAATAGTACTAGTTGGTGGCTACTAATAATAATAAAAACAGTGGTTAGTAATGACAAATAGTTATAGTTATGATAATAATAGTAGTAATAATGTAAATAATAGTAATAATAATAATAGTTATTAAATAGCAATAATAAAAATAGAAATTAATTAAGTAATAATAATAATAATAATAATAATTATTTAGTAATAATAATAGTAATAATAATGATATTAGTAATAATATGAACATAATAATAATAGTAATATAATAGTAATAATAATTATAATTACTGAATCTTAATATTTGACAAAACAAAAACAAAAAAAGAAATTAAATTGTTTTTTTTCTAAAAAAAAGTTTTAAATAACAATTAAAAGAAATATACCCAAATGGGCAAAATGCTCTCTGTCTTCCTCTTCTCCTCACGCGTTCGTTCTCTCATCCTTTTCCATGGAACTTCGCCGGAAATTCGTGGTTCTTGTCTCA
The DNA here is from genome assembly GCA_021764765.1 of Vicia sativa. NCBI lineage: Eukaryota > Viridiplantae > Streptophyta > Magnoliopsida > Fabales > Fabaceae > Vicia > Vicia sativa. The sequence continues at coordinate 181,803,828 of CM038795.1, forward strand.
ATCCTCGCCGTCGCTGATGCTTGCATGGTTTCGTCTCCTCGTGTTTCGGCTTCTCTCATCTCTGCAACTCTCTCATCTCTCTCGGTGGAGGTGATGGCACCACCCAGAAAGGCCCGATCCGGATTCTGTTATGTTGTTTTCGTCCTCTTTCTCTGACTAATAATACGTAACTGATTTTTGCAGATGACAAACGACTTGGCGTAAATCTCGAAAGGGGTTTCAAAAACCCTAGCCCCCAACCTGGTTTTCGGTGCTCTCAGTCGCGTATAAACGTGCTTGTCTTCACTGGTTCCTGGTGAGATCGCTCCTTTAACTCTTTATCCCCTTCTTCTTTCTCATGTCAGAACATGCTTTTCTGAAAACAAACCACTCTGAAGGATCGTGTTGAGGAAAATGATGAACAATAGGTTTAGTTTGCTTTCATGTTGGTCGATGCTTTTGGTATTTGGTCTGTAACTGTTTTTTTTTTGTTGGAGCGATAGTTTTTGAACTGGTTTGTGGTTCTGGGTTTTCGATGTAAAGAATTGATGCTATCCTTCCTTTTTTTTTTGGTTAATCGTTTTTTTGAAAAAAATGGTCTCTTGCTGGGTTTTTTTCAATCTGACTTATGATATTTTCAGATATTATCCTTGTCCTCCTCCTTTCAGATGCTGTGAACTTGATGTTTTATATTCCTTTGAGTAGATACTATTCCTTGGTCTTGGCTTGAACTGGTATATAAGAACAGATACTGCTATTTTTGGTTTTGGTTGCTGGATTATTGCTTTGGTCTGCTGGTTATTGCTTTTAACCTTGTTGACTGATACCTCCTTCTTCTGCTATGTCCTTGTCTTAAGAACAGATACCCTGCTTTTGAACAGATGCTCTGTTTACTCTTTCTCTTTCTCTGTTTAGATATTATGCCCATTTTTTGGTTCTTGTTGGAACAGATGTTCTTTCTTGGCTATCCCTCTGCCTGTCTTGTTCTGTCCCTGCTGCTTTTTTTATGCTGATAACCAGAACACTTGTTTTACTTGCTGCCTGTTGACTCATATTTAGGCTGAACTGGTTTTCTGTTGAATGCTTGGCAAACCGTGTATGGGATTTATTTGGAAAAGTGATGGTTCTGATTTCCCTTTCACACCTCCTTTTGTGAACCAACAACAAAGGTTGTTGTGATTTGCAAAAGGAAGTCGTGGCCGATGAAGGGACTTTAAAGTTCCGAGGCTTAGTTGCTTTGAACATAACCGCAAACTCTTAATTCTGATTCCTAACACAGACCCTAATGATGAGTCCGAAAGGATTGTCTTCTTTAATTTCTTGCGTAAAATTTGTATGATTATGATTTGATGCTGATCACTTCTTCTTTTCTTGTTTCATGAAACATTGAATGGTGGCAATGGCTCAAAGACGGAGGACTCGCAAATGAAGCATAGGAACCGGAAGGCTTGCGAGAAGTATCGAAGAAACCGCTAGCACTCTTAAGCTTAGATTATGAATCATTTGAATTTATATTGTAAAGATCTTCGAACTTAGCTTCTTTACAAACTGTAGGAAATTTGTAACAAACTTGTAACAAACTTGAAACTTGAATGAATGGTATTCAAAATTCAACTTGTGCCAATGTTGATACAATTAAAAGTTAAGCTTTAGAGATTTGAACTTTTGTAGCGCAAAAAGGTGATGGCATAACTCAGTTTAAAATTCAAGACTTGAATATCTTTTGTAAAAGTATCCTGATTCTTTGAATGAATTGGCAATGGGCTTGGAAATATTTGGATGAAATTTATCATATGGAACGGTTGGGATAAATTGGTATGAATTTGGTTGAACCATGAATCCTTAACATTGAAACAAAATCCTGACATTTGCAATTAAAATAATAATATATGAATCCAGAGTTAAAAGAAATAACGTTCTGAACTTTCTTTTCGATCCTAAGTTAGAAATATCAACCATTCTGAACGAAGCAACAAAGCCCACGACTTCCTTCCGTAGCCACTTTTGAAATCCAAATCTTGCCAATAATGCTCGTGGGAAATGACATTCGTCTTGAACGTCTTAACCAAACTTCCATTAGTAGGTAAAACATCAACAACAATACACATGCGTGAGAACTTTAATCATAAACCAATTGATGATCTTGCTCAAATCTTTTGATCCGATTCAAGTAAGCACACGAAGATGCATACATCTCCGAATCCGTGTATTTTCAAAGAAGTCCACCAAAGTGATGATGACAAGCACAGGAGGAGGATGAACGCCTGAGTGTACAATCTTATAGCTCGACACGAAGAATATCACAGTGATCAAGAATCCCAACCAAATTCCTCATTTGAAAAGCTTGACGACCAACATAAATTAATTTAGCAAATGAAACCCAATAATGTAACATGAACCACGCAAAGCTATCAAAATATCCGGAGGGTAAATTTTGGGGTGCGACAGTTGCCCCTATTCAATCATCTTCGACCTGGTTAGTGAGAAAGATTGACGGCTTTCGAATGTTCAAGGTGGAAGAGGATTGAATACCAGAGAACCCCGAAATTTGCCCTACACGGGAAACCAATGCCACGAGGGACACAGATAATATCCCTTGACTACAGAGTCAAGGAAAAACGCTTGGAGAGAAAACTTGCTAAGCACCAACAGAATGCTTTAACACAAAAGTACACGGTGAGAAATTACTAGGAGATTTCGACAACACTGGGGATAACTGTGTAACCGAAATGAGTTTTACAACAATTTTAATGAAAATGCTATGAGAAGAGAAACGAACTTCTCAAGCGAAAAGAGAAACAATTTGACATGACTGAGAACTTAACAAAGAGTTCTCTGAACTAAGGACTACCTGGAGACCTTAAACAGAATTGAAATTACACGATTGAGAACTTTAACAAAGAGTTCTCAGATAACTAAGGACTACCTGGAGACCTTAAACAAAATTGAAATGACACGATTGGGAACTTAACAAAGAGTTCCCTGATTGACAAGACTGAGAACTTAACAATGAGTTCTCTGAACTAAGGACTACCTGGAGACCTTAAACAAAATTGAAATGACACGATTGGGAACTTAACAAAGAGTTCCCTGATTGACAAGACTGAGAACTTAACAAAGAGTTCTCTGATTGACAAGACTGAGAACTTAACAAAGAGTTCTCTGAATATATGGCTAGAACAATGTCTGAATTGTTGGTGCACGAAAGTGCGAGGAGCCATGGCATGCTGAATGTCTTTGACCGTGTAACCTCTGAGTTACCCGCAGAACAAAATCAGTAGCGCACCCGAGAGTACAATTCTCTGGGGATAAACAAAACAATATCCAGCACACCGGCGTGATATAGATGTTTATAAAGTCGGTAAATCTTGTTTCCGACGTTTCTGCTGATGAGAGATCTTACTGAATATGTACGGACATGTTGAACAACTTCTGAGTTGACAAGATCTTCAATTTGTATGCAGATAACTTTTACCGTTGATAGAAGAATCGATTCACCGTGGAAAAACTTCTAGGGTAATGAGCTTCAATTTGCTGACATTGTATGGACAATGCGTTGCAGCAAATGGATATGTAGATCAACGTTTGAGTTGGAGAAATATCTTGAGATTTGAATAAACATCCCGCCGGGTGGACATTTATTTGTTGAGTAGTTGATAACTTACTGGGGAAATAAACGCACCAGAAGTTGATGTAATTTTCTGAGAACAACTCAGAGGAGTATATTGTGGAAGCCACTGCCAATAGTATTTGCCGAGAAGATTCTTGTCTGAAAGAAATCTTTGAAAATACCAAGAATAATGTTGTAGTAATCCTTTCTGAAGGAGACTCACTTGGGGAGAGAAATAAGCTTCGCTGGGGAAACTTCGTAAGAAAACCATGTGGAAAATTCACTGGGGATTCCCGGTTGAATAATTTTGCTGACATTAGAGTCTTATTTGAAAGAGACAACTGTTTCTGGGGAAGAAATCTCGACTGGAGACATCAAATCAGTTGTTAAGATCCATACAAATATATAAGTTGTGCTTGTAGAAAAGAGGATAATTTGTCGTCTGAGAACTAATCCTTCAATTTTATTCCTTACGAGGATATCTACGGTTTCAGTTGAAAAACCTGCAAAACAGATAGCCGAAGCTAATGCATGAGTATGATATGCATGATTATGATATGCATGATATGATTTTTTTTTTAATGCAAATGGTGTATGATTTCCTGATACTGTTGAGAGAAGGAAGACATCACTGGGGAATCCAATTGAACGATCTTGTTGTCATAAGAGTTCACCGGGGATGATCAATCGATTCTCTGGGGAATAGACTTCATTGGAGAATTGACACTATTGTCGATTGTCTTTCACACAAGCATTCTCCTGGCACTGGGGAGAAAAGCTAGATTATCATCTGAGAAAAGTCTTCTGCTTGTAATGAGGTACTTTAAAAGAAGCTCTATAAAGAAGGTCCATCGATACAAGAATTCGCTTGGGGAAACCCAATCACTCTGGAACAGATTCGATTTGAGAATCATCATCGTTGTAGACCGATTATGGTCGAGCCCTCAAACTTGTGATCGGAAGAACCAAATTTGTCAATCAAAAATAGTCTTCAAATTATGATTCTGCTGAGAAGAATCACTAGCAGATTGTGAAACATCCCAAGGCTTGGCTGAAGTTTATGAATGAATGTGCTATATAGTATATGATATGAATGCATGAATGAATGCATGAATATACTGGTTAATGCACTGGCTATCAAACTGAATCCTCGACATCGTTAGTCCGGAGGACAAAAGAACACGGCACAATAAGATGATTGGCCAAACTCCAAATGTTGAATTGTCGCTGGAAGGACTGCAATGCTAATTCTTGCAGAAAGAAGAATAGCAAACTTCTGAGTTGACCAGATAATGATGATTAAAGACGTGCCCGCGTGGAATGCAGCATTAGACTTTGCGCTTGAATCTCAATATGCCCTGCGGTAGACCTTCTAAAAATATTTCCCGAAAAGGAGTGCCCCGGCATCCTATGTTCTGACGCAACACTTTACTGATTATCAGTATTTCAAAGGAACTGGATATTCTGATATGGGAATATCATGCCTCGATAGGAGCTTTGGAGGTATTTCCGCACCTCAAAATAACCTCCTTAGATTTATTGAACCTTAGAGTGGCAGACTTTGCATAGATGGACGACATGCCCTGGATAAACATTGGAGACTCCAACGCCTCAAGTAGTTGCTTCAGATGAACCTTTTCAGCAAGCTTGCTTTAGAATGAATCTTGAAGGGACTTCTACGTCTCGAGTAATTTCCTCAGATTGACTGCATTTGAAAAAAGAGCTATGCAAACATAAGGAAGACCTGATCCAGGACGAGCTTTAGAGAGACTTCTACGTCTCGAAGTAATTGCTTCAGGATGATTGATTCTTGAACGAACACTTGTTCCAATTAAGAGAGCTTCACCGTTACGAAGTAACTACTTCAGATCAACAACAAGTGAGCGACTAACTTGATGGAATGAGAGCTCCCTTTTTTAGACGGCTTCAAATGTGTCGAAGTAATTATCTCAGATTGATTGGAATCGAACGATTAGTTCGAAATGTCCCAATGTAAACAGCCTTAGAGAGACTCCCATGTCTCGAGGTGATTGCTTCAAGTTGACTGAAACGTGGAATGACAGTTGTTCCAGGCTAACTGCTCTTTTGGGAAGGACTAAATCAACTACTGATTGCTCTTTAAGGATTTGCCCCCGGATTGGCAGAAATTCGATGAGCTGCATTTCGATTTGATTGCTCCCAAATTAATGTAATCTTGAGAAGACAACTTGTGATATGCTCAAAGGAGTCCTTAGACGTCATGCCCCTTGATACAAAGAGATGATCAAGTCTTTCTTCTTTGGACAAAGTTAAACTCTTCACTGATGTTCATTATGAGAACTTCTTCAATGTCCAACAAATGTTTTACATGTAGAAGAATGTTTGTTGTGACAATTATATGCAACATTTAGGCGTCTTGAAGTTTTGTATGAAAACATCACTCTTTGAGTGAAACACTTTTGGAGTGCAACACGAAAATTTTCTTTTTGAAAGATAAGACGAGCATATGATACCAACACAGATTCTTAGCACGCACTGTAGGAGTCAGGTAAACGCGATCTCTTTATTGCATGCTTTTGAATTAACCCATGCTTCAATTAGGACTTTTGAGGGGTGTAACGTGGTCTGGTTCACGGTTTTTTAGAAAAAGGATTTTTAGGCTCAAAATATTTGGTGCCCGCCCATTCTCCATGATGTTCTTCAGTCCTAAGTTCAACTATCCTGATACGAGCACTCATCTCTCGAGAGGCGTTATGATTGTTGAGGAACCAATATGCGGTTTCTTAGACACGACAGTCACCCACATTTTGTCTTTTGGTATTTGACCACACAAATTGTTCTTTGTTGAGAATCCTTTGCATTTCGGGACCTTACCTGACTTTTGCCTAAGTGACTTATTACTAAGTTCCGACTTAGCGGGCTTTTTGTCTTTTTCTATTTATCTTTTTTTTTGAACAAGTCGTGGATCTTTACACAATCATTAATTTGTTAGCAGTGATGGTGACTGTCTGAGTCCTGAGGTAGATGAGGGATAACCGTTGTGGTGTCGTCATCTGTTGACCTTTCTGATGTGCGAGAGATACCCAACACGGTATCATTCTCCTTTGATGCACACTATTGATAGATGGAGGTCGACTACTGTGGTTTTGACCTTTCTCAACCTTTTGAAGGATAGCCATTGTTGTATCCTTAAATGCATCCTCTCTTGACGAGTTTTGAACGCTCAATCAGATTAACTGAACACTACCCTCCCACAGGGTAAAAATGAAGGGTTTTTTTTTTCTCGGAAAGAAAAGAAACTCCTACTTCAAGGCTCGAGGGGGTTAACGATGGTTTATCTCCCCTTATAACTCCGGTGTTTAGGGATTTGAAACAAGGCCTGTACATCATAAGCCAGGTTCTACTCAAAAGCATACATTCAGAGATCTAGCATTTTTTCAATTATCGTCATTCTCCCTCCAATCTTTGCCTAGGCGAAAGGATTGGTAACGTTGGTATCAAGATGCTCGCAAATCAAATAAAGAGTGATAACGAATGGATTGAGTGACAACGAATGAATTACTTCAAGACAAACATATTCATTGCATTAAGATAAAAACAAACAAGTTTCTACATGCAAACAAAGTTTAAACAATTAAACAAGATACACATGAAAATGCAGTAAAGAAATAAAAGACTGTCATTGTTGAGGAGACTTGAGCTCTGTCTTGACTTGTTGATTCAGATGAATTTCAGTAGTCTTGGCGTTCACTTGAGTACGGGGTTTCCATTCACAAATAGATTCCCTCCTTGAAGAGTCAAGTACTTCTGGTCAATCAATTGTTGAACTTTGGCTTTGTAAGGATTGCAATCCTCTGTTGAGTGTCCTACCGTACCAGCATGGTATCCACATCGCGCGTTATGATTATAACCAAGTGGGAATAACTTTGGTGGTTTAATGAACTTAGGAACCACCAATGAACTTTGAACCAGATATGGCAGCAGTTGACTGTAGGTAACTGGAATTGGATCAAGAGGAGCCTCCCTTCTTTCCAAATTATTCCGAGGCACAGTTTGATTTTGAGAGTTCTGACTCTGAAGTTGAGGAAGATCAGACAAAAGTTGTTGATGCAAAGACTCAAAAGATGGTAATGGAGGATAATGAGTTGATGTCGCAACCGACTTCCCTTTGTTAGAACTTGAGATATCTTTGCTGAAGGTTACCACCTTCTCTGAAGTGAACATCTGGTCTACTTCACCACTACTCTTCACAGTCTCAACTTCCTCTTGGAAAGCAATTGTCCCAATGAGTTTTGGAGGTTCCTCAAAATTGCTACGATTAGACCTTGCAAGTAAAATGTCTAAGCTCGATCCATTCTGTTTGAAAAACAGAATCTTATCATCAATTAACTCTTGAACTGTGCATTTGAAGGCCGAACAATTCTCAGTTTCGTGTCCCACAGAGTTAGCATGAAAAGCACATTTAGCTTTCTCATCGAACCAAGCTTTAGCATGCGGCTTCAACTCCCTTGGTATCACAACACCACTCTGAATCAAGTAAGGCAATAGTTGAGAATACGACATCGGGATCGACTGAATATCCTGTTGAGCATATCGGCGATAATGCGGATTAATACGCTGATTTGGATCCTTCTTCTTCGATCGGGGAGCAAGCAATTGCTGTTGTCGAGGAATCCTCGAAGGTGATGGTCGAGGATGATACTCAGTAGGAGAAATTCGAACTGGAGAGTTCGCCACATGTGGATGTCCTTGACCCATGGAGACATCAGATGATAGAGCAGCAACCAAACTTGCGGAGATTGGTGTGGTGTTGCATTCTCTTTCAACACAACTTGCAAGAGATCCAAGACCGGACTCATCCGACTTTTCGTGCTTAACTTCCGCCTTCAATAGTTCCCGACACAAGCTCGCCTATAGTCCTCGAGACATCCTTGAGTTTTGAACGTCGTCGAGTAGGCTTGATATTTCGACGTAAGAAATGAAATGAGCTTGACGAAGATGAAATGCATGCATTAAAGAATGTAATGTAATGTAATGGTAACACATGTAAGAATGCGATGTAATATGGTAGTAACGCATGTAAGAATGCGATGTAATGGTAATGCATATAAGAATGTCATATGATGGTGATGCATGTAAGAATGCAATGGTGGTGATGCATGTAAGAATGCGATGATGGTGATGCATGTAAGAATGCGATGTGATGCGATACATATTGATGTTATGCGCAAAATCACATGTAAAGTCAAATAGCACAAGGGTTTAAAAGGACGGTCGGACATGGTTTCGACGTCTACCCAACAATTCCCCAAACAAGGTTGGTTCTAATGTTTTTATGCTAAATGCTTCTTGGAGTCTCAGATCCCCTTTTTAGAAATATTATCCACACGCGATCGGACTATGTGGGGATAATACTTCCAAAAGTATACTCTAAGAAGCTCTTAAAGGATACTAAAAAATCCTTTGAGCGGTCGGTTTGTTTTGGACATCCTAATACTTAGAGTTATAGGCCCTTTGTCCAAGAATTATCATCCCGCACTATTGTACGGTGCAATAACTCCCTTAAAAAGACCAACTCTAAGTTGTGGTCTTCACGTCGATCCAAAAGACACGGATGTCCAATGGACCTAAGCTACTCAACCACTCTAAACTTATGTTTCCTAGAAGCCTGGGTATTGGGCTTATCTATGAACCATAACCAAACAATGCCCCAATATCAAAATACATCAACAGGATATAAAGAAATAATGGACAATGAATAGTAAACACACAAGCGAAGAATTAAATTAGGGTTAACTCGCTTTAAAAAAAATTTCCCCAGTGAAGTCGCCAACTGAAGCAACTCGATTTTCAAAAATCTTTTAATTCTCGAAAACAGTGAAATCGCCACCTAATTTTATTCGTTCTAAAAAGAACGGGAAAATATAGATAAAACCCCAAACATGCGGATAAGGCGGTCTACGTGACCAAAAAGTGGGATCGGGAGTCGGTTATGTAAGGGGAAGGTATTAGCACCCCTTACATCCATCGTACTCGATGGGACCCATTTAATTCTACGCGTTTGTGTGTGTGTGTGTGTTTACTAAGTTATGGATGCTAAAAAGAAAACAGAATTTGTTTCTTATTATTTTGAGTTTGGCACGGTTTCAGAACCGTGTGCCTACATATTCCCTTGTGCAATGGGAAAGTCAAAACTCTGTAGTTCCTCTTAAAAAGGTTTTAAGTTTGTTGTATTGATTTTATAAGAAAAATCGTGCGTTTAGACGTTTCAAATACTTTGAACTAGGACTTGTTTTGTTTGTTTGAAAAGCTTAAGTCCTCATTCGTATTTGAAACGACTATTACACTCTCTTTATCCGAAAAGAGTTTTTTATGATCGCGTATGAGCGATAAAAAGATTTGAGTGGGTTGAATTGTTTTTTATGTGGATGAAAAAGTACCGAACAACGAGGCTAGCGTCTCACGATTCAAATACTAGAAACCCGAGGAACGAAAGTTCGCACAAGTCGTCTATCACCCAAAAAGTTTTCTTGAGAAAAAGTGAAGTGAAACGAGTTCACGTTATTTAGGAGTCTTTAAGCCACGGGTCTAGCGTCCAACGACTTAAAGACTAAAGTTTGTTTGGGGGACAAGTTTTTTTAGCAATTAGTCTAGCGTTTAACGACTAAAAAACTTGTACTTTGTTATGAAAAAGATTTCGAAAATGCACTCGACGTTGGATCGAGGTTTGAAGCTTATTATGAAAGTGTTTTTGCAATGCGAGTTATGATTGATTGAATATACGGTCCTAAGGTGCGGTGATGGAAAAGAATACACAATAGTATACAAGCATTAAATAAAGCAGGTAAATAAATTAAGAGCCCATACAAGGTGGCTTGCGCAAATAAATAATTTACATTGTGTAGGTGCATGCGCGAAATAAATTTAATCAACTAATTAAACAAAATTTAATCAAGTAATTAGTTTAATAAAATTAATTAGGTAAGCTAATTAATTTTAAATAACCTAATTAGATAATTAAATAATGTTTAACTAATTAATTAAAGTTTCATTGTAAGCCCAAGAGTAAGCGTGGTGTGTGCATAAAAGTGTGGCCGTTGTGACGCTTCAAAGCTTTGTCAACTCAGGGTTTAAAAGATGGCTCGCACGAGTATTAGTTTGAAAATATTTTGGTTGTGCTTTGTGAATAATAAATAAATAATGCAATAAAAATTATCTACTAATTATTACAACAAATTGGGGAATGGGGTACAAATTACAAATGGGGATAATTCAAAGGAAAAAGAAAAATGCTAAAATATTTTCTAATAATAATAGAAAAAATGCTTAACTATACTACTATTATTACTATTTTTTGGTATTTTTGGGTATTAACAATTTTAATGGTTAGAATGTAATAATTATAACTTTTAATTATGAAAAATAGTACTAGTTGGTGGCTACTAATAATAATAAAAACAGTGGTTAGTAATGACAAATAGTTATAGTTATGATAATAATAGTAGTAATAATGTAAATAATAGTAATAATAATAATAGTTATTAAATAGCAATAATAAAAATAGAAATTAATTAAGTAATAATAATAATAATAATAATAATTATTTAGTAATAATAATAGTAATAATAATGATATTAGTAATAATATGAACATAATAATAATAGTAATATAATAGTAATAATAATTATAATTACTGAATCTTAATATTTGACAAAACAAAAACAAAAAAAGAAATTAAATTGTTTTTTTTCTAAAAAAAAGTTTTAAATAACAATTAAAAGAAATATACCCAAATGGGCAAAATGCTCTCTGTCTTCCTCTTCTCCTCACGCGTTCGTTCTCTCATCCTTTTCCATGGAACTTCGCCGGAAATTCGTGGTTCTTGTCTCAATCCTCGCCGTCGCTGATGCTTGCATGGTTTCGTCTCCTCGTGTTTCGGCTTCTCTCATCTCTGCAACTCTCTCATCTCTCTCGGTGGAGGTGATGGCACCACCCAGAAAGGCCCGATCCGGATTCTGTTATGTTGTTTTCGTCCTCTTTCTCTGACTAATAATACGTAACTGATTTTTGCAGATGACAAACGACTTGGCGTAAATCTCGAAAGGGGTTTCAAAAACCCTAGCCCCCAACCTGGTTTTCGGTGCTCTCAGTCGCGTAAACGTGCTTGTCTTCACTGGTTCCTGGTGAGATCGCTCCTTTAACTCTTTATCCCCTTCTTCTTTCTCATGTCAGAACATGCTTTTCTGAAAACAAACCACTCTGAAGGATCGTGTTGAGGAAAATGATGAACAATAGGTTTAGTTTGCTTTCATGTTGGTCGATGCTTTTGGTATTTGGTCTGTAACTGTTTTTTTTTGGTTGGAGCGATAGTTTTTGAACTGGTTTGTGGTTCTGGGTTTTCGATGTAAAGAATTGATGCTATCCTTCCTTTTTTTTTTGGTTAATCGTTTTTGAAAAAATGGTCTCTTCTTGGTTTTTTCAATCGACTTATGATATTTTCGATATTATCCTTGTCCTCCTCCTTTCGGATCTTTGTGAACTTGATGTTTTATATTCCTTTGAGTAGATACTATTCCTTGGTCTTGGCTTGAACTGGTATATAAGAACAGATCTTGCTATTTTTGGTTTTGGTTCTTTGGATTATTGCTTTGGTCTGCTGGTTATTGCTTTTAACCTTGTTGACTGATACCTCCTTCTTCTGCTATGTCCTTGTCTTAAGAACAGATACCCTGCTTTTGAACAGATGCTCTGTTTACTCTTTCTCTTTCTCTGTTTAGATATTATGCCCATTTTTTGGTTCTTGTTGGAACAGATGTTCTTTCTTGGCTATCCCTCTGCCTTGTTCATCCTCGCTTTTTTTATGCTGATAACCAGAACACTTGTTTTACTTGCTGCCTGTTGACTCATATTTAGGCTGAACTGGTTTTCTGTTGAATGCTTGGCAAACTGTTGGGCTGTATGGGCTGGATTTATTTGGAAAAGTGATGGTTCTGATTTCCCTTTCACACCTCCTTTTGTGAACCAACAACAAAGGTTGTTGTGATTTGCAAAAGGAAGTCGTGGCCGATGAAGGGACTTTAAAGTTCCGAGGCTTAGTTGCTTTGAACATAACCGCAAACTCTTAATTCTGATTCCTAACACAGACCCTAATGATGAGTCCGAAAGGATTGTCTTCTTTAATTTCTTGCGTAAAATTTGTATGATTATGATTTGATGCTGATCACTTCTTCTTTTCTTGTTTCATGAAACATTGAATGGTGGCAATGGCTCAAAGACGGAGGACTCGCAAATGAAGCATAGGAACCGGAAGGCTTGCGAGAAGTATCGAAGAAACCGCTAGCACTCTTAAGCTTAGATTATGAATCATTTGAATTTATATTGTAAAGATCTTCGAACTTAGCTTCTTTACAAATGAGGAAATTTGTAACAAACTTGTAACAAACTTGAAACTTGAATGAATGGTATTCAAAATTCAACTTGTGCCAATGTTGATACAATTAAAAGTTAAGCTTTAGAGATTTGAACTTTTGTAGCGCAAAAAGGTGATGGCATAACTCAGTTTAAAATTCAAGACTTGAATATCTTTTGTAAAAGTATCCTGATTCTTTGAATGAATTGGCAATGGGCTTGGAAATATTTGGATGAAATTTATCATATGGAACGGTTGGGATAAATTGGTATGAATTTGGTTGAACCATGAATCCTTAACATTGAAACAAAATCCTGACATTTGCAATTAAAATAATAATATATGAATCCAGAGTTAAAAGAAATAACGTTCTGAACTTTCTTTTCGATCCTAAGTTAGAAATATCAACCATTCTGAACGAAGCAACAAAGCCCACGACTTCCCTTCCGTAGCCACTTTTGAAATCCAAATCTTGCCAATAATGCCTGTGGGGAAATGACATTCGTCTTGAACGTCTTAACCAAACTTCCATTAGTAGGTAAAACATCAACAACAATACACATGCGTGAGAACTTTAATCATAAACCAATTGATGATCTTGCTCAAATATTTTGATCCGATTCAAGTAAGCACACGAAGATGCATACATCTCCGAATCCGTGTATTTTCAAAGAAGTCCACCAAAGTGATGATGACAAGCACAGGAGGAGGATGAACGCCTGAGTGTACAATCTTATAGCTCGACACGGAGAATATCACAGTGATCAAGAATCCCAACCAAATTCCTCATTTGAAAAGCTTGACGACCAACATAAATTAATTTAGCAAATGAAACCCAATGATGTAACATGAACCACGCAAAGCTATCAAAATATCCGGAGGGTAAATTTTGGGGTGCGACAGATTACATCGAATACAGCCTAACACTATGATACAATGCAGTTCAACAAACTAGCTGTTTCGACCAACACACATACAATTAATTCGACTTAATCAAAAGGATAGGAATTACACTTTCTAGCACACCCCCTAATTCATATTCTCGAGACTTCTCATCCCGATGCTTCTCTTTAACTCTTTAAATCTAACTTTCTTCAAAGATTTGGTGAATATGTCAGCTAGTTGAACTTTAGTCTTGCGGTGCTTTATTTCCAACTTCCCTTTGTTGACTTGATCTCTCAGAAAATGATACCTTCTTTCTATGTGTTTGCTTCGACCGTGACACACAGGGTGATTCGCCAGGTTAATGACCGATTTTTTGTCGAAAAATAGCTTTATCTTCTTAGGTTCCATTAACTTGAGTTCTTCAAGTAACATTTCGATCCATGCTGCTTGGCATGCAGCATATGATGAAACTACATGTTCTGCTTCGCAAGATGACAAAGCCATAATGCTTTCTTTCTTCGAATTCCAGGAGATTGGAGCACCTTCAATCATGAAAATGTAGCCTGCAGTGCTTTTCTTTTCGTCTTGATCTCCACTGAAATCTTAATCAGTGTATTCATGAACTCTGACACTTGTGTTTTCCTTCGACTTCCTAGGCTATAACACGCCATGGTTGATAGTTCCCTTGATGTATCTCATCACCCTCTTTACTGCGATGAGATGAAATTCTTGAGGTTTCTCCATAAATCTGCTCAACAATCCTACACTTTGGCAGATATCTGGTCTTGTATTGCAAAGATATCTCAGGGATCCAATGATTTATTTGTACAATGTCGAACTTACAAACTCATCATTCGATTCCTTCTTCAGCTTTGCTCTTGTCTCTAATGGTGTAACTGCTTTGTTACAGTTGCTCATGTTGAATCTCTTCAAAATATCTTGAGCATACTTAGTCTGATGCAAAAATACTCCTTTTTTAGTATTTTTGAATTCCATCCCTAAGAAATATGAGAGATTCCCAAAGTCAAACATTTCGAATTCTTGCATTAGCTTCGACTTAACTTCCATTATCTCAGCTTCTTCGGCTCCGGTAATGAGTAAGTCATATACATAGAGGCATAAAATGATTCAACTGACACTCTCGACATCATTTACATACACTCAGTGTTCATAGACACACGTTGTGAAACCTGCTTCGATCAGGAAGCTATCTATTCTTTTATTTCAAGCTCGAGGAGCTTGCCTTAAACCATAGAGATTCTTCCTTAATTTGTACACATTTGAATCCTGCCCTTTGACGTCGAATCTTGATGGTTGAGTAACATAGACTTCTTCCTCCAATGGACCATTCAGGAATGCTGACTTTACATCCAGCTGATGCATCTTCCATCCCTTGTATGTTGCTACCGAAACAACTATTCGAATTGTTTCTAGCCTAGCAACCGGTGCATATACTTCGTCGAAGCCTATACCAGGCTTTTGTAGAAAGCTTCTAGCCACCAATCTTGCTTTATACTTTGCTATCTCGCCATTTGGCCTTCGTTTCACTTCGTATATCCACTTTACATCGATAGGCTTCTTATTCGTTCTTTCGACAAGCTCACAGGTCTTGTTCTTCTAAATGGCTCTGGTTTCTTCTTTCATGGCTTCACACCAATTCGAATTACTCATGGCTTCATTCAAATCGATTGGTTCTGCTTCAGCCATCATCATGGCTTCTTCGACTAGATCACCATCAACATCAATTACTTGATTTGGAAATCTTTCATATCCAGCTAGCCTTGTTGATTCAGTTCTCGTTCTTGTCGACCTCCTTTTATTTTGTTCAGGTGGTTCTTCATTTAGAGTAGTTGAAGCGTTGCCTTGTTCACTTTGACTATTTAAGGGTTCATCTTGTGGATCTTCTTCGAACACAGCTATTGTAACACCCGGAAATTATTTAATTACGTACATAAAATTATTAAGGATTTATTTATCGGAATTTTGTCGGTAGTTGGAATTAATTAGTGATGAATTAATTTTGTTGTAGAATATTATTGAGAATAATATTAGAAATAAGTGTGGATTAATATAATTATTTATTTGGGGCCTATTTGGTGTTAGAAGCAGTAGAAAGAGGTGTGAAAATTAAATCCAATAGAAATACTAGCAATATTATTATTATTATTATTATTATTATTATTATTATTATTATTATTATTATTATTATTATTATTATTACTACTATTATTATTGGTTAAGTGAGAATTTATATATAAAAGAAATAAGAAGATTAGGTTTTGGGATATAAGAAGGGAAAAGAAACAGTACGTGAGAAGAGGAATAGGTTTGGAGAATTAGTCGTCAGAAGAGAAATTACAAACCGAAAAGCCAAATCGAAGCTCGACCAGAAATTAGGAGTTGAACTACCGTTGAATCCAGGTAAGGGTGGGGTTTGAATTTTATAATCGGGAATATGATGGTTAGTATGTAGGATTGGGGTTTATGAAATTTTGATTTTTGTCTTGTTGTTGTTGATTGGAATTCAAATTGATACTTGATAGTCCGTTGGTTTGGTTGATGAAAGTGATAAAGGTTGTTTTGATTTATTTCCCATGTTGTTAGAAACTTAAAGCTGAATCATTCTGGTTTATAGAGGTGTTGGATGTCAAAAAGTTAGGGATTTAGGTTGAGGAAGAAGCTATTCGCGCAGGAAAAACCCATTCAGTTCCGTTCAGTTTGCGGCGCCAACAGGTGGACGCAACGCGAACTGAAACCTGCTAAACTCGCGACACAAAGAGAGGACGCGGCGCGTAATGTGCGAATTTTGACAATAAATTCTGATTTTAAATTCTATCCAAATTAATGTAGTAGAAGATGCGTAATAATTAAATAGCATTAGCGGTATAATTAGTTGTCCAGAATTAAGTAAAAATTTGCAGGGTAACTAATATAAAATAGTAGGTAACTATAATTGAGTTATTTTGTTGATTGTTTTGTGTTTTTTTATTGGTAAATTGATTATGTGATTGAATATGTGAACTGTTAGACTTATTGCCAGTGATGCAGCGATATAGGCGAATGCCTCGTAATGAAGTTTGTGGTCAATGATATGTATGTGATGTTGTATGTTACATGAGTCTCATACATTTGCATTTGTGAAGGCCTGTATCGGAGTATTTGTGAAGTAGGCTTATGCCTTGTGCCTCTATTGATTGGAAAATAGTGAAGAGGGATGAAGCTCTAATGGTACCACATGCATATGTACGGCTGTGTCACATTCGAGTTGCATTTTGAATTGTTAATGATAATTGTGATTGTTTATTGATTGTTGTATGTTGTTGAGAAACGGTGGAATTTATAATATTCGTGTCTAATATATTAATTATCATAATCTTATTTACATTATTCGATATTTCACCGCTTTAATTGTTTTGTCGTTGCCTTTATACTGGTAACGCGCAGGTAACAAGGAGTAGAGACTTAGTAGCTTGTTGGGGTCGTCGCTCTGATACGTAGCACTCAGGGGGAATGAACGCTTATTTGATTTTATGATGTTTTAAGTTGAATCCAAGTTATTATTTTGAGAATTTATTTTCCTTTGAGTTAAGTTATTTAAAAGAAGTTATGTTTCTTTCGAAGTTTTAAAGTTGCGAATCCGCTGCGTGTTTATGGAATCAAGTTGAAATATTTTGGAAGACTAATTAATGGTTATAAGTTCTTTGGATTAATATGTGCTATGTATCTATTATGATAGGTTTTTATGTTGTTGGTTTTTGAAATGAGAATGTAATGCCTCATGTTTGCGGAAATTTTATACTATGATTTTTCCTTATAATTACCGGGTAGAAATTGGGTGTTATAGTTATAACAGTATCTGATTCCTGTGTTGAACTTTGACTCCAGTCCCAACCTTTGCTTTCGTCGACACGAACATCTCTGTTGATTACTAGTTTATCTTTGATTGGCGAATACAACTTGTATGCACCAGTTGAATGATACCCTATGAGAACCATTGCTTCACTTCGATCATCAAGTTTCTTTCTCAATTGTTCAGGTACATGCTTGAAGCACATTGATCCAAAAACTCTAAAATGACTCACACTTGGCTTCGATCCTGTCCAAGCATCTTAAGGAGTTCTTCCAACTATCTTATTTGTTGGACATCTGTTTAGAATGTATACTGCTATCGAAGTTGCTTCAGCCCAAAATCTCTTAGGCATATCTTTAGCTTTTAACATACTTCTCGTCATGTTCAATATACTTCTATTTTTCCTTTCAGCTATGCCATTGTGCTGAGGTGTATAGGGTGCAATAATCTCATGCTCTGTACCTTCCTCATTACAAAATTTGGCAAATTCAGCAGACATATATTCACCACCACCATTAGTTCTTAACTTCTTCAATTTGCAGCCACTTTGTTTTTCAGCATGAAACTTGAATTTCTTGAACTGTGTGAATACTTCACTCTTTCTTTCAATGATATAAATTCATATATGGTTGGTGAATTCATCAACAAAAGTAAGGAAATACTTGTTGCCTCCATTTGGCTTCACTTCAAATGGTCCACACACATCAGAGTGAACTAGCTCTAACTTGCGTTTGGATTTCATGGGCAAGTCATGTTTAAATGCCTTCCTTGTCTGCTTAGCTTTACATCATTCCTCAGATTCTTGCTTTGGTTCCTTCACATAAGGCAAACCAAAGACCATCCTCTTCTAATTGAGCATGCATAAACTCCTGAAGTTTAGATGTCCATACTTGTGGTGCCATAGTCAGTTCTTGTCTTCTTCCGTAGTCGAAGCAAGATACTTATGATCTGATGTGTTGAGTTCGACTTTGAATGTTTTATTTTATGCCAATGGTGCTTTCATGATTAGCCTCCCATCAGCCCTATAGACTTTCATTTGATTCCTTTCAAGCTTCATCTTGAAGCCCTTTTCAAGTAATTGACCTACACTTATCAAATTACTTGTCATAGAGGATACATACAATACCTTAGTGATAGTAGCTTTTCCACCATTCTTTCTGGAAATCGAGATATCTCCTTTGCCTCCATAATTGATGTGTCTTCCATCAGCAAACTTTAACACCCTTTTCACTGACTCATCTAACTTGGTGAACCAATTTTTGTTGCCAGTCATATGGTTGCTACATCCTGAATCCAGATACCACATGTTGGTTTTCTCAATGTTCGACTGAGAGTTTACCATCATTAGCACATCATCTGAGTCATTCACTCCTTCACGTGCATATTGGGCTTCATCACTTTATTTCTCTCTTGCTTCTTTCTTTCTTCAACAGTCTCGAGCATAGTGACCAAAACCTTGACAATTGTAACATTGCACCTCTTTCGTGTCGACTTTCGTTCCAGAGTACTTGTTGCCCACACCTTCTTGCTTGAATCAGCATTCTTGCTTGACTTCTCATCACCTGCAAGATGTTTTCGCTGCTTCGACTTCTCAGCTTTTTTGCTGAATCTTGATTGCAATGCTTGTTCATCCACCTTTTCTCTTTCTGAGTTTCTTTGCTTCAATCTCATCTCATGAGCCTCTAGTGAAGCTTGAGGTTCTTCTAACTGCATCTCAGATAGAGTCTTGGCCTCTTCAATTGTCACTTTAATATAGTCAAAATCTGCAGTTAGAGATCTCAGTACCTTTTCTATTTTCTGCAAATCAGTGATCGTTTCTCCACATGCTTTCATTTGGTTTGTCAGTGTAATAATCCTTGAGAAGTATGCAGAGATTGATTCATCATCTTTCACGTGCATCATTTCGTATTGCTTTTCCAGCGTCTGCAACTTCACCTTTTTCAATTTCTCACCTTCGCCATACAAGTTCTTCAACTTGTCCCACGCATCTTTTGCCGATTCTTCTTCAATTATCTTCTCGAATACATCAGAGTCCACACATTGATGAATCAAGAACAATGCTTTACAATCGTTCTTCCTCTGAACTTTGTGCACAGCTTTCTGGCCATCCGTCACATTTGCTTCCAGCTCCGATACACCATCATTCAAGATTTCAACAACATCTTGAAATCTGAAAATGACCTTCATATGTGCAACCCACCGTTGATAGTTTTCCACTTTGAAAATTGGCAGATTCGCTGGAATTTGTGTCGACGTTGTTGTTCCATTTGCCATTAGATTCTCTCTGAATCACAACTGAGCTCCTTGATACCAATTTGTTGGAACAAAGGATTTTCAAGAAAGATAGTTTTGTGAAGAAGAAGAAGAAGAATGATGGAATTGAGAGAGAGAATGATTATCTAAAACTGTATGAAAAACTGTTATTGATTGTATGTTTGATTACAAAGTAATGTTCTTTATATAGACACATTTCGCATGTCTAAAGAGAAACTAAACAAAAGTCCAAAACAATCAAGGCCCAGAGATTTCGACACACTACAACTATATGTTATATTCGATTACATCGTATACAGCCTAACACTATGATACAATGCAGTTCGACAAACTAGCAGTTTCGACCAACACATACAATTTATTCGACTTAA
The DNA here is from genome assembly GCA_021764765.1 of Vicia sativa. NCBI lineage: Eukaryota > Viridiplantae > Streptophyta > Magnoliopsida > Fabales > Fabaceae > Vicia > Vicia sativa. Next base: position 181,824,185 of record CM038795.1, read on the forward strand.
TCAAAAGAATATGAATTACACTTCTAACAATTAGCATGGTCGGTTAAAGATTATCTAAATGGTTGTTCAGCTTAATCAATAAATCAATAAAGTGATTATCCTCAACCACTCATTCTTCTACTCAGTTCATATAACTAATTGCATTAAGATATGATTTTGTGACTCTTGGTTTCTTGTAAGTTTCTCAACAGAATAATTGCTTTATAACCGACACTGGTTAAGGTTGTGAGAATTCCATGTGTCCACTCTGTTATTTTCAGGTGAAAGGAGCAAATAGAATTATTAATAAAGATTTAAAGGTGGGTTTTAGGGTTGATGGAAATTGTAGCTAATTTTGTATCAATTATATAGCTTACAAATTCTTATGCTCTATTATATATATCTTTACTTTTGCATGATTATCACAGAAATCTTAACGACCAAATAATTGAGGTAAGGTACAAATCTTTGAGTAATGTATAATTGAAAAATTATTGAAGAATCTAATGGAACATGAAAATAATGATTGAGAGTTGGTTGATTAATTGTTAGTTCTTTGTATAAAATTATTAGTACATTCATTCATTGTTGAACTAAGGCAATCAGACTTAGTCAAAGATATACGAAATACAATATTTCATCTCAGGTGTCGTGGAACCTAAAATAATAGCAATGGGCACTGTAAAACATTTAATCTTTGAATTGATTATTGATATTGGGATTCATGTGTGAGAGTGAAGTGTAATAAGTGATTAAATTTTACAATGATTAAAAATTGCGAAAATATTAAATATACAAAAGTTAAAATTTATATTCTTTAGGTTCTGTTTGAGTTAAGATAGAAGAGAAAGAGAGTTTCGAAGAAAGAAAATTAAAAAAAAAAAAAATAGAATTTTTTTAAATATTTTTTGAATAAATAATTTTGTATGAAATGATAAAGGAATATTTATTTTTAATATATTTTTAACTTTTTTTAATATTATAATAATATAAATTATATTTAAACAAGTTATTAAAGTCCTTCAAATCCTTTTTCTAATACAATTTTTTAATTTTCTCAATTTAAGAAATTTTATATTATGAATAATTTTTTTTTCCAATCCCATCTATATATAAATCCCTCCATTCGTGAATTCTTTTTTTTTTTCCAAAACTCTCCCCTCAATGTTTCTTCAAATTCAGACAAATTTAAAATTTGGGTTGAATATGTGTGTCAAAGTTTCTTGGGTCACGAACGTTTAGAGAATGTTTTATTCCATTTCATAGGGGTAAAAAATATCTTATGCAATTCTGAAAATATTTTCGGAAAATCAAAAATATATTTTTGGTTCGCATCTTACACACTTATAATTTATCGTTTTGAGATATATCCTTCAAAAAGAAAAAAAAATGGTATTGGAAATGCACTTCCGATTTTTAACAAAGAAAAATGTATGCACCCCAAGTGGCTCATGTCACTTTATGTTGTTATAGGAACAATTTTGCTTATATTAAAAATCGGAAATGTATTTCTGGTTTGTACCGGAAGTGCATTTCCGATTTTTATAAATGCAATTTGAAAACGGTGCGCACCTGAAATATATTTTTAGTTTATGGGTATTTTTAGAATTTCACGTGGTGCCTAAGAAAAACGTATGATGAATTAAGAAATTGCCAACATTTACTTCATTGATATTTCTGGCAGTACCCAAACTTTCTAATAAATGGTATCAGAATATAATAAGGCTCGATGAAGAGCACAAATATGAGTGGTTAAGTCTTCTGGTAGTTAAAGAGAAAAGTTTATGTCTCTTTTATTAATTTGACTTAAATACACTTTTGATCTCTCTATTTTAATTTTTTTTAATCTTTTATTCCTCTTTTACAAAACTCCAGTATTTCGATCCTTCTATTTAATATTTTTTGAGATTTTTTATGCCTTCTTCAGATTTGTCTTGTACTCTTGTTGTCACAATATTTTATGACGTGACATTGACATTGCATTGTATACGCGGCATCACGTCATTAAAGGTGTGTCACTGTTTACAGTGGTTTCTAGTAAACAACCGCTAGTCTTCCAATTTAACTTTATTTTGGTAACTTACAGGATCAACTAGATTGATCCTAGGACATGTGTCTAAGTATTGGTGTTTGAACTTGTCTTAAAGCACATTCTATCTAAAGCACTATAAATTCTTAAGAACATAAAACAAAAGTTTGATTATAGATCATACAGACTTGGAATGAAAAAACTATAACAGAAATAGATTAAAACATAAAGATGTGGATAAAATAATGTAAACAGATTTATGAATGATTTCGAATAAAAGACTTTGAATTAAAAGTAAAGGACTTCGTAAAGTAATGTAAATGATTCGTAAAGAAAATGTAAAGGACTTGACAAAGAAATAAAGGTTTTCGAAAAGTGTAAATTTGACTGAAAGATAAAGGAATAGCTGGAAATGAAATAACTTTAAAGATAAAGAACTTTGATTTAAACTTCGAAAACAAACAATGGTGTTTCTATATGTACATTTCTCTGCAAACTCGTTTCCCTTACACTTGGTAGTTTGAGTATATGAGTTTTTGTACAATAATGAACACACGAAATCCTAACATTAAGACTCCTATTTATACTAATTCGACCCTAACGGTCTTGCTCTAAAATGACGCCACGTTCGAATATTGCATGTCTTCTGAACTCTCAGGCTTCCACGCGTCCTTCAAGAAATGGTGCTTTATATTCGAATTTTGAATTATTTGTTATTGAAGATATTAAGTCTTCATTTCGAATTCGAACCTTCAACGGGAATGATCAATTCAAATCTTCCTATTTGAATTTGAAATCTCCTTTAATTCAAACTTCGAATTTCCAATGGCAATAGCTCACTCGAAACTCCTTACTTTTCAAACGAAATGTAACTTTTGGACCTTACTCCCTTCATTAGAAAAAAGTCCAAACAACATAAAGTTCACCATTTCAAACCAATAAATCCATCAAAATCATCAGCCAACAAATTGCCCCTAAAAAATGTGTCTTTTGATATGTAGAGAAATACTCATTTTTGAATCACACATGTGATTTTGATAAACCTAACTCATGATGACTTTACTGTGTATGACATCACAACTATCAACTACTTTCACTGCAAAAACGTCTTTTCACCATACTTCTCCAAATGTGCAAGTCTAGCAATTATTATTAATCACAATCATTTAAAAGTGTCAGTTTCCAAAAATTTGAAAAAAAAGGCACCTCCCTTTTCGTTCACTAGCAGAGGTACACGTACCCCACTACCTCAAAGGTCAAACCAAACCTTTAAGCCGCCAAAACCTCATAAAAACACTTCACCTTCACTATCACAGTTTTTATCTTCTTCAAACCCTCAATTTTCAAACAAATTTCCAAAAACCCATTTTTCTCTTCTAAAGAAAAAGTTATCAGAATTTCTTCTTCAACAATGTCATCTCCTCAGGCGCAAACATCATCTCAAGTCAAGAAATCTTCAAAAATCAAAGGTTCCTCTTCAAGTCACAACTCATGAGTCAAATCGTGACCTCCGGAAATCAAGAATTCATCACAACTCCGAAATTCACACCAGAGCAGAAAGCAATTTATGCTTCTCAAGTAATTATCCCTACTTCTGTATTTGATAAAACCTTAGGTATTATGGGTCCTCTAATCACCACAGAGCGTTTAGAACAAACAAAGAGATTCTTCCCTGTTTATCATGAAACACAACCCATAGTTAACAAATCAAGTCCAATGAAGAAAAAGGATGATGACTCCGCTGTAAAAACTGCTAAAAAATCTAAGAGCAAATCTTCTGAAGAAGATACTTCTGAGCCTAAGAGAAATGTTTTCCAAATGGATTATGTTACTTAGAATTTCAAATCCTTTCGATCGTGTCCTTCATCGGACCGATCATATCAAAACTGGCTTTCAAAGGTTGAAAACAAGAAATCCCAAGATTGGGAAAATCTAGGCATTCTTAACTTAATCCAAATGTCAAAACTAGGGTTTAGTTATAGCCAACCTTGACTACTGGCGTCTTTATATTTTTGGGATAGCACGTACAACACCTTTCATCTCCCTTGTGGGATGATAACTCCAGCATTCTTCGATGTTGCTGCGATTGCTGGACTTTCCCCATTGGGGAAATATCCGATCCCAATGAAGACAAAGAAAACATAATTAACTTTGATGTCAAACATGCTAGCTTCTCAAACTACATAAATTTTTATCATACTGCTGGAGAGGAGGTGTCTGAGGTAGAGCATATAGAAGTTTTAGCATTATGGCTATCAAAGTATGTTTTCTGTAGCAAATCCCTACAGGTTTCCAGTAGGTTCATTACTTTAGTTAACCAACTTCACCATGGCCGAAGAATATGTTTAAGTGAATTATTGTTAGTTAGTCTATATGAAGGTTTAGGCTCTGCAGTGTCTAAGTTGAAAACCTATCAAACTGGAACAAACTTACTCCTTGTTGCCCCTTTTTGGATCCTTCAATTATGGTTGAATTCAACCTTCGAACCTTCTCTTCGAACTGTCGACACAATCAATGAGGAAGAACCTGATATCTCTAGCAGAAACGTTGAGGGTATCAGGCTGTTAAAATTAACTTCCAATGATGATAAAGAAATTTTCAACACCTGTTTTACCAATTACATGATGATGTTTACCAAGAGGCACAAATTTGATCCTTCGATGGCTCCGTTTGCAAATCGAAGTCGTGGTCCACGCTGGTTTACTATGTCTATTGAAGAAGCTATCAAAGAGGAAGAAGTCCAAGACATTTGGCGTGCCTTCTTAAATCCTAGACTTATAATTTCTAGGATTATCCCATCAGAAGCCAAGTTTGTATGTTGGTTTATCAACCCAATTTCGTATCACGTCAATTCGGGCTATGTCAACTTCGTCCTGAACCTCTCTTTAACAAAAAATGAGAAATTTGCATAGCAGGGGTACCTTATTCCGTCAAAGATATCAAAACCCGCCAGGATCTTTATGTTAATTTTGCTAATTTAACACTTACACCATTTGAACTTGCTTTTTACTTGACCAAAGACTTCTACACTTGGTGGAATTTATATTACTCGAAAAACATATTCGACCCCACTCAAATCAATCAACAACTGACAGACGCCTTTTCCACTGTGCAGGAGCATGCAAAGAAAGGTAGGTTTACTCACATCAAAGAAATTCGGGCATTCCAAAAATATTTTGAAACTGTCTATAATCCCATGTGTGATGACTGGTTTTTTTCATCGGTTATTTTAAAACAATGAAGTTGCCACCTAATTTTATTTATTCTAAAAAGAACGGGAAAATATAGATAAAACCGACGAATGATGGATAAGGCGGTCTACTAGACCAAAAGATATGAATTTGGGAGTCGGTTGTGCAAGGGGAAGGTATTAGCACCCCTCACATTCGTCGTACTCGATGGGACCCATTTAGTTCGTGCGTGTTTAAGTGTGTTTATTTCTTTATAAGAATAGAAGAAGAATGGTCTTTATTTTTAGGTTTTTGAACTCGCCAAAGACATCGCATCTTGTGCCTACGTATTCCCTCGTGCAATGGGAAAGTCAGAGTTTTGTAGTTCCTCTTGAAAATGTCTTGGTTGGTTGTGTTGATTTTATAAGAAAAATCGTCCATTAGACATTTCAAATGCTTGAACTTCGACTTGTATGCTCGTATGAGAGACTAAGTTTTTGTATGTTCGTGTTTGAAATGGCTATTGCACACTCTTTGTAGGAAAAGAGTTTGAAGATTCCATTTGAGCGAAAAAGAGTTTGAGTGAGTTGAATTGATTTTAAGTGGGTGAAAAGTACCAAAACATTAGGCTAACATCTAATGATTCAAATACTAGAAATTGAATGAGTGTGTTCATCCAATCGTCTATTCATCCCAAAAACTTTATTATGAAAAGGGTGATGTGAAGCAAGGTTCACGTTTATTAAGTGTGCAAATAAAAAATATTTAAGTCATTGGGCTATCATCCAACGACCTAAATACTTTAAGTTTGTTTAAATCATTAGGCTACCGTCTAACAATTTAAATAAACTTCCTCCAAATGTTCCTTTTTTATGAAAATTAATTTAGAAAACCAATTCAATTAATTAATTTAATTTAAAGGTGTTTTATGAGGTTTGGTATATGGACCAAGAGAAGTTGAATCGGGTCATGATTAATCAAGTATTTGAACTTAATTAATCTCGTGAGGATAGGTACTCTTATCCCTAACTATGAAACCCTTGCGCATGGATGATTGGCATATGGACCAAATTATTCGAGTTATGATTAATCAAAGCAACAAGGGCTTTGATTAACCTTGTGAGGATGACCATGCCCATCCGCAACTACGAGACCCTTTCTGACATACGAGCCAAAATGAGAAATACAATTGTTTATGTCAAGTGTATCTGAAGTGTACAATTGTGAGTAATTCATACAAACATGCAAGAGGCGAGTAAACAATTCAGCACACAATACATGTCCAAATTCTTTAAATAATTATTAGAATAACAATTTTTTTCAATAAAATTAATTAAGAGTTTAATCAATAATATCGAATAAAATTATCTTAAACTAATAATTACTTAATACAAAGCAAGACTTATTTGCGCGTGTAAAATAACATTAATTAAAATAATTGAAAAGAGGTAAGGATTCAAAGATAGCCTGTTTTGAAGCTAGATTCGGAAGTGTAGATAAGAAGTAAAGTCACATCATGTAGACTTGAGATGTTAGGTAGGGGAGTAGAGAGTCGGCTAGGCTCATTGTATCGGATGAAAGCTGGGTAGAAATCCCTACATCACATGAGATACAAACAAAACCAACAAAGCAAACAGAGAGAAACTACAAAGCTCGAGTATCGATTATTAAACATTGCAAATTTATTGAATTAAATTTAGAATAGATTCATGGAGGAATCAACTCTAAGAAGGCAACCGATATATTTATGTTCATACGCATTCGAAAATCAAATTGAATTCCAAGTTTGAAATCGCAACACAAGGAGGATCATTACAGTATAATTTTATTTACAAATGAATATAGCAAAGTATAGGATCAAAAGTATTATGTATAATTATATTTACATTACTAAACATAAGAATAAAAATGCTAAATATTTAGTATTGAAATAGTAATTCAAAATTAAAATGCTAATGAGTAAGTATTGATGTTTTAATTGAAAGTGGATGTTTTTGGTGTACAATTCTTGGATTTCTTCACAAATAACAAACTTGTTAGTAGCATAAGTGGGATAAAATAAAATGAAATCACAACAAATTAGAACATGGTTAGTAACTAAAGGATTAGAATCAAATAAAATTAGCATGAATGCAACATGAATGAACATCAGATTATCAAACAATTATCATGATTTATCGATTCACAAATGAAAACAAAAGACAAGGGTTCATGTTATTACTCGATTCAAGTTTAAAACATGAAAAAAAATCAAGTCCAACGCAAGCTTAAATCAACCAAAACAAATTCCGGGCAGCAGCCACGTAATCTTAATGGCGTTCAATAAATCTCATCTCAAATGAGTGTTTGACGCACGCGGAAAACACAATAATACCCTAACCTAAATGTCTCATTCGGATTCAAACAAAAGTAAATGAACATCAATATAACTCTTCAAATTGAATCGAATAGACATGACAAAAGCTTAAATTCAAATTCAAGATTTAAACGATCAAACCAAATTTCGGGCAACCACTAGAACAAGTACAAATTGACACTCATAACTCATCTCAAACCATTAGAAATATCGAAACGAAGCCATAATTGAATAAGTCTTTCAAATTCTCAACCAAATTGATCGAAGTGACATTAGTATCTCATTCACAAAGATACAAGCGATAAGACACGATAATAAACCTCAATTAAAATTAATGCCATCACAAATTCAATTGTTCGGAACAAACCAAGTAAAATGTGCTTTTCAACTTGAATTCAAAGCAATTATACAAAGCTAGCCGGATGCCCAAATGGTTTCTCGGTTACATCGCACACAAATAAACGCGACGATATTAAACCTTCATCGAAACTCTACAACCATCGACTATCACAACCAATAAAAATCAAACAAAGCGGTGTCATCTTCTATTAACCTTTGAATTCAAACTTGAATAGTATCATAACCTCAATTGAACAAAATAAACATTTGCAACTATAGAAAACCAATGGCGCTCATGATAGTTCCTCGGTTAATTTATACACGAATAAACGCGACAACAACATCACCTTCATCGAAACTACAATAGAATCCTTATCACATATTCAATCAAAACAAAATAACACCTTAACATGGTGTTCATGCCAAACAAATTCAAACAACTTCAATATTAAGCAACGAAATGCAATCGAAACAGAAATTCACGGCTAAACGAAGTTAAAGAATCAAAAGCTCTAATTCAAATTACCAAACTACTTGCACTAAATTCATATAAAGAAATTACTCATTCAGAATAAAACTGAATACCAACAAATTGATACAAACACTTCGTCACACCCCTACACAAATTATAACACATTCTATCAACAAATTTTTACAACATTATCAACAACTCAAACTACTTCTTTCAACAGAAATTCCATGGCATCTTTACTCCATATAACAATCAATTTCAACTTAATTTTATCAATCAAAATTGCAGCATAATTTATCACAAATAACATCACAGATCTCATAAACATAACTCAATCATGCTCATAATCCAGAACTTTAAGTAAGAGTGGTGATTTCGAAACTTACTGAAAATGCCAAAGCTGCTGTTGAAGTCAAAAGATAAGTTGCGAGACAGTGTGTTTGTCGGTGATACTTACCGAGTTTGTGAATTGCTGGCGGAACAGAGCGAGTATGAACAGCAAAGTCAGTGGACGGATGAATGAGAGTGAGACAGATTTGTTCGGAAGGAGACTATCGTCGTTGGAGTTGATGGAGGATGACGATGAGATGAAGGAGAGGTTGGAAGTAAAAGGAAGGAAGGAGTATGTAGAGGAAAGTTGATGGTGATGACGCCGGCGGTGGTGATGTGTTGTGGTTACACTGAAGATGATGACGGAGATAGGTGAGAGTGTTGGTTGAATGGAAGAAACAGGGACGACGGCGGCGTGATGGTGATTCAGTTAGTGAGATGGAAAGATTAAAGGTTGCAGTGGTTATGGTGGTAAGGAGTTAAGGAGGGAAAAGGTTGAAGGATGGTGGTGTGATGAAAAAATGGCTAGCAGCAGGAGAGATGCAGAGTAAAGCTTTTTTTTTTTTTTTTGAGATCCCTTTTTCACGTTCTGCCTACATACTCCCTTTTTATCTTTTTCCTTCTTTTCTTTTTTTTAACAGTAATCCAAACTAATATATATAACATAAATTAGATTTAGCAATTTTTTATAATACCCAAAATGACCCTAATGATAAATTGGGATATAAAGTTCAATAGAGCAAAAATTAATCTATCCAAAAATATTTTTATTTTGATTTTTAGAGATAAAAATTAGATATTTAAACTTGTCAAAAACGATAAAAGTTTGGACAAAAAATCATCCGAAAAAAATAAATGAGCACATTAAAATAAACTACGGGTCTCATAGATTAAAGAAAAATTATCGAAATGGTTAAAATTGAAATAAAATGATAATAAAGAATACCCGGTTGTAAAACACTTACGGTTAAAAACGAGACTTCAAACTGTACCGAAAAATTAGAGAGAGCACATTTTCATGATCTACGCAACACGTAGATTCATAAAGCATTGAGTTAAACGCGAAAACTTAAAATATTTTCCCGCTAATTTTCCGCACATTGTTGAATCGCTTTTAACGGTCTGTTTATAAAACCGAAATATCAATATTATCGACCCATAATCAACTTAACACGATGCAAGAAACGTGTAGAGAGATAAAAATGCATGAAGTAAAATAACGAGTATTTTACAACTACAAAACGATGCAAATATCGATTTAAATTGACTTTTGGTCAACTTAAATACGACTAATAATGCATATGTGATGAATGGATGATTGTTTAATGCCAATGACCCAATGGAAGTGTATGCAGATGAATGTGATGCCTAAGTCAGATAACTTCGAAGTTAGGAGGGTAAATTTTGGGGTGCGACAGCTGGCCCTATTCAATCATCTTAAACTTGATAAGTGAGAAAGATTGACAGCTTTCGAACGTTCATGGTGGAAGAGGATTGAATACCAAAAGAACCCTAAAAATTTGCCCTACGCAGGATATGTGACACCCCAAAATAATGCAATAATTAAATACTTATGATTTTTAATTATTAAATTAATTGAGGTCATAATTTATTTATTTATTGGATTATTAAGTTAATGATGGAATTAATTGGAGAAGAAAATGATATTTATTTTATTTATGATTAAAAGGAATTAAATAAGGAAAAGAGGAAAAATAGAATCATTTGGAGAAAACAAGACTACGTAGAAGTGAGAAGAGGAAAAAGAAGGAAAACCTAGAAGCGTCAGAATCTCGAAGAACCCACAAGGTAAGAGGTGATTTCGACTGGTTATTGCTTATTATAGGTTTTGATGTTAATATTATAGACCATGGCATGTTAGGAATCGATGTTTAGGAAATTCTAGGTTTCCATGGAAGTATACCTAATAGTGTCAGTTGGTGTCAGATTGAGTCTGATTGTGTCAGAATATGTATGGAATATGATTAGAGTGTCAGTAGATGAAAATAGATGATGGAAATATGTGGTTTGATGAGATAGATGATGCCAAATGATGTATTTTAGTGTTTCCCATGTTGGAGTTCGTATGGGTAAAAATGGATTTAATTGAAAATGGAAGGATGCTGTCAAAAGTGCAGAAAATTACATTTTTACACGTGGGAACCGGTTCCTGTATAGGAGGAACCGGGTTGCCCTTTGAAAAATTTACAAAGAACTGAAAAATACACGTGGGAACCGGTTCCTGTATGTGTCGGAACCGGGTTCCCATACATTTTTCCAGCAGCGAGGTTTTGAAGCTTTTTAGGAACCGGTTCCTGTATATGTAGGAACCGGGTTCCAACTCAAATTTTTGAAAAATGCCAAACTTTGAAAATTCATAACTTTCAAACCGTAAGTCCGTTTTGAGCGCCGTTTTGGACGTTATTTTCTAAATTTAATGCTCTATTTTATGAACTGAAAATATTTTCCAAAACTTTAAGTTATTTTGAAAATGAACCAATTTCTGAGATAAGTGACTTTTGACTGACGCATAGTTAATGGAGTGTAGTGGAGATCCTGTGTTGATGGATGTACTGATAATGTATAGATGTATTGGCATGTTTACACTAATGTTAGATGTATGCATGATGGATTGATATATCATGTTGAATAGTTTGCATGTTTATGCTGATGTTGATTGTATGCATGATTGGTTGAGATATCATGTTGGATGGTTGTTTCAGTTATGTTGAATTGATGTATTACATAGACTGATTAATGTTGCATGCTATTGATGTGCATGCATATGCATTGTTTTGGTGAAGTTAATTCCCATTGTGCGGAATTTGACTTGGATTGCCGATAACCGATACCCGAGTGAGGATGAGTGGTTAGGCTGGATTCGTGTCCAAGTGGTTATGGACGGATCGATGGTACTGTATCCGGTTGATGATGGATCAGTGTTGGGTGACTTGGTCACGAGTCGGTACCGCATGCATTGAGTATGCATTATATATTTGTATGAAGTAGTAACATGTTAGGATGTCTTCCAGTGTTACTCTTCGTTGATTGTTATGATTAAGCATGATGAACATGGTTGTGTGTGTGAATCTGAGTTTATGTTAAGTGGGTGAATTAATATGCTTGTGATGTATTATTGATTGAAAGACTTATAATATGCTTTAATTATGAGAAGTCTCACCCTTACTTTACCATTTCAGATTAAATTAGCAGCTGAGGAGTCGGTGAGGATGGCTCTAGAGCTTATCTTTTAGTCCGTGTGTCGTTGTCATGCTCGATTAGATTGTAACAGGGAAGCTTAGTTAAGAGAATCGTTATTGTTTAATTATTCTGGATTTGATTTCCTTGATGACCTTGGTGTCTTATTAAATTTTAATTTTGGTATTTCCGCTGTGTAAGACATGGTTTTACAATTATTGAATTGTTGGATGATGATCCTCAGTGTAGCATGGCTACTGTTGAATGAAGTTGTTTTTATGATTAATTGTGACATCCCTTATTATACCGTGTTAAACTCTGATTAAAGATGATTTAGATATTAATTTAATTAATATATTCGGGGTATTTAGATGGGGTGTTACAGGATAACAATGCCAAAAAAGAAAACAGATAAGATATCATGACTACAGAGTCAAGGAAGAGACGCTTGAGGAGAATAAACTTGTTAATTACCATAAGAATGCCTTAACATAGTAGTACCAATTGAGAAATATCAAAAAATCTCAATATCACTAGGGATAACCGAGTAACCAAAATGAGCAATAAACAACAAGTTTTAATCAAAATGCTATGAGAAGAAAACCGAACTTCTCATGCGAAAAGAAAACAACAGATTAAGTCATCTCAGGATGTCTTAACAAAAATGCTATGAGAACAAAACCGAACTTCTCAAGCGAAAAGAAAAACAATAGATTAATTCATCTCATGATGCCTTAACGAAAATGCTTTGAGAAGAAAATCGAACTTCTCAAGCGAAAAGAAAAACAATATATTAAGCCATCTCAGGATGCCTTAACGAAAATTCTATGAGAAGAAAACCGAACTTCTCAAGTGAAAAGAAGAAACGACAAAGTAGAAGACTCTATCGAAGATATGATGGAGGATTTGTCAGAAAAATCCCGAAGAGTTAAAGAATACTTGCAGACTTTAACGAAGATATGGTTGAGAAACTGTCCGAAGATATGGTTACCAGATGAGAACTGGATTTAAATTAACAATCAGAGGAGAACTGACTATCAGAGGAGAACTGGATTTAAATTAACAGTCAAACAAGAACTGACTACCAGACGAGAGATGGATTTAAATGATAACAGTTAGACGAGAACTGACTACTAGATGAGAACTGGATTTAAATTAACTGTCAAACGAGAACTGACTACCAGACGAGAACTAGATTTAAAAATACAGTCAGACGAGAACTGACTACCAGACGAGAACTGACTTTAAATGATAACCAACAAGGTCGAATTTTTATTCCACAATATGAGATGTATTATTTGATGCATGATTTGATGCATGCATATAAGATATTTTGACTGAATGACAGGTTAAGACCAAAATACTCTTGAAATAGGTTTTTCCAGCAAGAGGACGTTGCTAGCATGATTCCCTGCCACTCAAATTAAACGCAACAACTGTTGACACTTGAGAGAAAATTTATGAGCATCTTGAAGATACAGAAAGGAATTGTTTGTATATAGCATTCATTGCCCCAGTCTATTGAGGCTCTGATGATATTTTCTTTGAGAGGATAGTGGAAGCAACTTACAATAATCTGAAATTTGATATTTCACCAGAATCTTGAATTCCAATGCAGGATGCCCCTGATTAACAAATGCTTTGAGAGATATTATCGTATATCGACGTGACTGCCCCATATTGACTGAATCTTGAAGGATTGGCTTCACTATGCTATAGCATGAACCAATATGTGTCTTGGAAAGACTTCAACGTGTTGAGGTGACTGCCCTAAATTGACTGAATTTTGGAATGACGTGCCCCAGGCTAATTGATCTATAGTACTTATCCGCGTTTGGTTATTACCCTTTGTCCTCATGCTTAGAACCTTTGAACCTATTTTGTGTGTAACCATATTTGTATCTTTGTGGCATTCATGCACTCATGCATTTATAAATTTTCTCATTTCTCTTTCCATAAAATTTCCAAGGAATTTAGAGAACTTTTCTTCGCAAACATTCTAGGTTAAAGTGATGGATTTGAGAAGAAACACCAAGAGATTCGGTTTTAGATTTCCTGATGTGAAGAAGTTAAAAGAGTTAGCATCCTTGGTCGAAGATCCCTCGGATTTCAGAAAATGCTATGGAACACTTTTAACTATCTTGAACACTAATGTTGATGAAGGACTTATCAAAACTTTGGTTCAGTTTTACGATCCGGTTTATCGTTGTTTCACTTTTCCAGTCTATCAGTTGATGCCAACTTTGGAAGAGTATGCAAATCTTGTAGGTATTGTATTGTCTGATAAAGTGCCTTTCAATGGTTTGGAAGCTATTTCGAAGCCACAAGTCATTGCAGCGATTACTCACTTAAGGAAATCTGAGATAGACAAAAATTGACTACTAAAGGAAATCTTTTAGGATTGACTTCAAAGTTTCCAATGGAGAAAGTTTTTAGTTTTGTCTAAGCTGGTAGCATGGTAGCTTTTGAGGCTATTTTAGCTTTACTCATTTATGGGTTGGTTTTGTTTCCTAACGTCAAAGACTTCGTTGACATCAACACCATAAGGATCTTTTTGATTGGAAATCATGTTCCTACTCTGCTTGGCGATACTTATTTCTCTATTAATCATAGGAATTGTCAAGGAGATGGAATTATTGTTTGTTGTATACCTTTGTTGTTCAATTGGATTGTTTCATACTTGCCTAAGTCTCTTATCTTCAAATAAAACAAAGTTGCTTAACATTGGCCTCGGAGACTCATGTATCTTACTTATGAAGATATTCATTGGTATACTTTGGCCTAAATTAAATATGGAAATCATTGAAAGTGGTGGAGAGTTTGCCAATGTACCTCTCATTTGTAGACAAGGAGGAATTAACTATAACCCATTCTTGGCAAGACGTCAACTTGGATATTCAAACTCGAGTAAAATCATTGGTCTTACAATGGAGGGTTACTTTTATCATGAAGGGGAAGATTCCCAAGGTTTGAAATCCATAATGATAAGAGCTTGGCACCATATTCGAAGGAAAGAAAAAGGTGAGGTAAGGAATTGTGTATCCATGGAAATATACACTTGTTGGGTAAATAAAAGAGCGAAGGAATTCCGAATACCTAGTGCTTATAAAGAACCTGTGTTCCCAGTGGTATCTAAACTGACTACCATTCCCATTGAGACTATGGGAGAATACCAATAAGATTTGGCTAAGATGAGGCTAGAGAAAGATGCTTGGTAAGACAAGTTTCTTAAGGTTGACTTTGAGAATGTAAAGCTTAAGAAACAGGTCAAGGATCATGAAAAAATGCTCTACTTTCAAGATGGATGGCTCATGGAGAGAGATGAGAAGATCCGTCAAAAGGATGACGCGATAAAGAAATACATCAAAGAAAGAAAAATAAAGCTTGAAGAATTGACAAATGGAACTCCTGCTCCTAACGAGTGGAAGAATGTTGTTAACAAGCTAAAGACCGAGAAAACACAATTTAAAGCTTACTATGGGAAAGAGTTCTGACGATGAAGCTACATCATGCATTTGGTTCTTCATCAAACGAAGATGCTTGATTAGGATTGTTTAGCTTTTATTTATCATTTTCTTTGTTGTTGTAAGAGCTATGCTCCAAAAAATTGTAATTTTTTCTTAAAATGTTAATGAAATAAGAGTTTTGTGTTCCAAATGTTTGCAAGAAATTTCTCTTTATAACTCTTTGGAAAAATCACTTCTTCTCCTTTGCATTCATAATCACGCATCATCTTGAAATTATAGTTTTTTATCTAGAGTCTTATCTTTTGGAATTTTCTCTAGAGATCGTCAAGCTGTCGCGTCTTAGAGTTTCCCGACTGCGTTCACAGTTAGCTCGCAGATACAATACTCGTGCAAATAGAAAGAAAGCAATGGAATATTTTGAACAAGAGAATATTGAGCTTCGTGGTACAATAACCCCACTTCAAGAGGAAGTTTAAAGACTCAGCGCTTTGGTGAGCTCGTTGGTAGATGCGCCGAATCAACAACCACCACCTAACAGTCAAGTTCAAGCAACGGTGGTTTCCGAAATCACTACCACTCCAGCTTCTGCCATTGTAGTTAGCAATCCACTTTTCACCATGCCAGAGGGTTAACCTTGGGGATGCCTTTCAACTTAGGTATATCTTTTCGTCAAAATAATTCTGAAGTACCGGCAACCACAATTGAGGTTCCTACTTTGCAGAATTCAGCATTCACTTTGCAACCCGGAGTAACCTTTCCTCAAGTCACTATGTCGGTTTCCCAACCAATTGTGACAAATTTTGCTCCTGTGGTTCACACTATTATTTATGTGAACAACAAAGTTTATCATGATCTAGGCGACACCACGGATCCTCGTGGCCGTATGGAAGATGTCCAAGAACATATCAATAAGATGCAGTTAGAGATCAAGATTATCCGTGGGAAGGATTTGTATGGGAAAAATGCCCACGATCTATGTCTGGTTCCCAGTGTGAGTGTTATACCCCGAAATTTTCCCTCATATTTCTCAAGACAATCCATATCTCAATACTCAAGAATTTCTCAAGGGTTGACCAGATGAACCCTCTCCTAAGCAATTAACCCACAACTAGGGTTTGCTTC
Organism: Vicia sativa; assembly: GCA_021764765.1. Classification (NCBI taxonomy): domain Eukaryota; kingdom Viridiplantae; phylum Streptophyta; class Magnoliopsida; order Fabales; family Fabaceae; genus Vicia; species Vicia sativa. Next base: position 181,840,647 of record CM038795.1, read on the forward strand.
TCTCAAGATAAGATCAAGTTCTATTAACTCAAGTGGTCATCATACCTCCTCATATGTCTCAGGGAATAACCATGTCAAGTTTCAAGCCTCACAACTCAAGTTTGCTCAGTCAATTGCTCAGATGGTTGAAAATTAGTTGTATTGAACAAAAAGTCAATTGTGGTCAACATACAGTCAAACTTCATCATTTTTTGTCAACACCAATATTTTGAAGTAAAATTCATCATATGGTCAAGGGTTGATCATGATTCAACAAGAAAAGTCAAGATTTGCTCAAAAGTCAAAGTTTCCAAATTAGGGTTTTTGGATAAAAAGTCAACAGAACTTTGACCAAGCATAACTTTCACATACTTTATCACAAAGTTTTCCACCAAAGCTCATTTTTAAGATAATTCAATTCTCTACAACTTCGTGTCTCACAAGCTTTGGCCAAACATGTGTCATTTGAGAGTTATGGATCAAAATATTAGAGGTCCTTCTAAAAGTCAACAAAAATTCATCCTTTTGCAAAGAAGTGTACATGAACATGGAAACTTCAATGAATATGAAACCAAAATGAGTGTTTAGAGGATATCTTGAGCTTTCTAAAAAGTCCAAGAACACTTAAAAATGTTGAAAATTGAGCAAGATACAAGCTGTGCAAGTTTGACATTTTTGAGGAGGTGCATGAAGAGAAATACTTAGCAAAATGCAAATATTTTCCAAATGGGCCTAAGTTTTTATGATCCAAACTTAATATTGACATTATCCATGGCCTGAAAACTCAAGTGCACGACAATCCTTTATTTATTTGATTTATTTATGAATTTAATTATTTAAATTCAATTTTAATTAAATAAAATACAAAGGTAAGAGTTAAGATGAGTTGGGCCTGATTTCTACTTGTCTTGAGGTCCAAGATAACCCATGCTACCTGGAAATTTCGTGCACCATGCATTAAGGCAAGATTGAGCCACTTTTGGAAAGTTTTGATAAAATTTTCAATGGAATATTTTTGCATTCAACACAATATATTTTCTCTCAATTCTTGACCTATTTCTCATGCTCTATATATACTCTACACATTCACAAGCAACAGACAAAGGGAATCCTTGCCTCCAACCACAATTCCTTGCCTCGAAGAACAAACCCTAAACTAACAAAAATTCTCAAGCACACAAACGTGTTCCTGAGGTATTGTAGGGTAGGTATATGCCTAGAACCATGGCCATAACACGCTGAATCATGCCATACATACACCTCTGTTTGCATATTTTTTTCATGAATTCATATTTTGCTTTTTATTGTGTTTTAATTGAAACTAACAATTCTAATGTGCTCTTGAGGTTTATTAGAGAAGGTTAGATCGATCGTAGAAAGCTTCTTATGATTAATCGTGAAACACCATTGTTACGGCTCATAAAATGTTAAGATTTGTATCCATGGTTACAGGCGGTTTCAGGCCAAGATAACACCACCATCAAACTCGTAGCATCCTAATTATTCGATCTGGACTATTTGTTTTAGTTTTTTGATGGATTATTGCAGGTTTTAGAAAACCCTTCATCGGAGAAGGAGGTGGAAATCATCGTCCATGATGGTCAAGGGTTTCATAGGGAGACTCTGACTCTCGCGTGGCAAAATCTTGCCTTCTAATTGGTCCATTCAAACTCCCTGGGGTTCATGCGTGTTTTGCTATGTTCCTCTGATGAATTTGATACTCTGACATGTTTATGTTTAGTTTCAGCAGATGTTCTGACTCAGGTGCTAGAATGAAACGCTGCACCGTGTTGAGCAGAAGATGAACTTAGAAGTTCTAAGATAGAACTTCTGGAACACGCATGCTGTAAAGTAAGCTTCTGAGTGAAGATTGAAATACAACTTCTGATAGAAGCCTGCAAGCGCAAACCTCTGATAGAATCACCATGTGCAAACTTCTGATAGAAGCATGCAAGCGCAAACTTCTGACAGAAGTAACTTCTGATAGAAGCATGCAAGCGCAATTTCTGGGTTCAATCCCTACTGACCCCCTTTCTTTTTCTCACTTTTCTAACTTTTCTTATTTTCTTATTATTTTTATATTTTCTTAATTTAATTTAATTTTCTTTTCAAAATTAATTAAAACCTTTTCAAAAATCACAAAAAAATAATTTCTTTTATAGTAATTAGGGTTACTAACCTAAAACCTTTTTTTTTTACTAATTTCCAAAACATTTTCACTAACATATTTCTTATTATCCTGATTATTTATTTGCTATTCTGCATTTACAATTCTAGAAAAGATGTATAGGTCGCACAATTTTTATTTTGTAATAGCGTAGATTTACATTTTTGCCTTTACTTTCCGCACCTCCTATTATGTATCTGCCCTAAATCCATGTAATAGCGTAGGATTTACATTTCCACACTTTTACTTTCCGTACCTTTATTTTCCTATACATATATCTAACTACTAGCTAATTAGGGTTTGCATGCTAAGACTAAAACCAACCCTAGATCACTTTTAATCTCAAGATAACATATCTGAATACAACACACTCTTCACACTTGCACACCCCCTAAGGGTATTCTCTCTTGTTTCCTTACGAATAAACAATGGTTATGTCCGTCGAACGTAAGGATACCATTAGCAAAGACGCATACGAATAACATCATCATAGTCCCTTCGATACAAAAATCATAGTCCCTCGATGACCCTCGATTGTTGCCTACGAATATATGATCTCGTCCCTCGATTGTTACCTACGAAAAGTGATGATCGTCCCTACGAATTGCTAAGGTATCCCTACATGTTGCCTTCTATGACCAAACGATGACCCTTCGATTGTCCCTTCACATCCAAACGAATGAAGTTACCTACCAACTAATGGTATAGATAGCCTTATTCTAAAGGAGAAGGAAAACAACATGGAAACGACCTTTCTGAGTAGGTAATAAGACTCTAGTTGCTTGCTCAATCAAAATGCTTTTCACACCTCACACTTTTCAAAAACTTTTCAAAACTCTTTGTATACATTTCAGCGTGAATCATTACAAAAGTTAAATATTTTCCAAACAAACATTTCCGAACACTTCGTATACATTCCAATGAGAATCATTACGAAGTCAAAGCAAAATGTCTTTTCAAAATACTTTTCAAACTACACAAACCCAGAAAGAAATTTTTTCAAAGTGAGTTAAGCAACTAAGAGCCCTTAGATAACTATGGATGGAAAAGGTGTTAATACCTTCCCTTTTCATAACTGCCTCCCTTACTCAGAATCTAACGAAGGTCTTTTCTGTTCTTTTCATCTTCCCATTATTGGATAAAAGAAAAGTCGGTGGTGACTCTTGCTATCCGCAACATTTGCGATAAAATGCAAAATAAACAAGTTAGTTCTCCCACCGTGTTACAGTAAGAATACCAGCCAAGTTCAAAGACCCCTACTTTGTGAAGTACAAATGTAATTCTTGCCCACAAAACCATCTTGTGATGTATGTTAGGAAGATGTCTACTCACAACGAAAATCATCAATTGCTCATCCACTACTTTCAAGACAACCTTACAGGTGCTGGTCTAAAGTGGTACATGTGATTGGATAGTACTAACTTTCAACGACCTAGGCGAGGCCTTTGTTCGACAATATAAGTAAAAATTAGACATGGCTCTAGACCGATACCAACTCAGATCCATGGCTCTAAGAGAAATATATACTTTCAAAGAATATGCCCAACGATGGAGGGAAATTGCTGCCCAAATCAATCCATCATTGGAAGAGAAAGAGATGACCAAGATCTTCTTGAATACTCTTGGATCTTTATACTACGAGCACATGATCGCCAATGCTCCAAATGATTTCACCGAAATGGTAAACATGGGGATGCGGCTGGAAGAAGGAGTCCGAGCTGGACGTTTGACCAAAGAAGTTGGATCTTCAAGCGGAACCAAAAAATTTGGAAGTTTCCCAAAGAAGAAGGACCAAGATTTTGGAATGGTATCCCAAGGGATACCAAGAAGAAACATAATTTCAGGAATTGCAAAGTAAAATCCTTTGTGTGGGATATTCGATGTGAAGGGAGTTTCAATGAATTAAATAAGAGGTTGACGCCGACTCCAGTTTTGACCTTACCTAATCCAGGAGAGCCTTTTGTTGTGTACCATGATACTTGTCTGATGGGGTTAGGTGGTGTGCTTATGCAGAATGGTAAAGTGGTTGCTTATGCGTCTAGGCAATTGAGGACTCATGAAAAGAATTATCCTACAGATGATCTTTAATTGGATGCAGTGGTCTTTGTGTTGAAAATCTGGAGGCATTGTCTTTATAGTTCTAGATTTGAAGTGTTTAGTGACCATAAGAGTTTGAAGTACCTTTTTCATAAAAAAAAGAGTTGAATATGAGACAGCGAAGGTGGTTAGAGTTGTTGAAGGATTATGATTTAGATTTGAATTATCATCCCGGAAAAGCTAATGTTGTAGCCGATACTTTAAGCCGAAAGACTTTACATGTATCGGCCATGATGGTTAAGGAGTTGGAGTTGATTGAGAAATTCCGAGATTTGAGTTTGGTTTGTGAAGTGACACCGCATAGTGTTATGTTAGGAATGTTAAAGATTAACAATGACTTTCTCAACAATATCAAAGGAGCTCAAAAGCTAGATGTGAAGTTGGTGGATTTGATGGTAGGAACCGATCGACCTGAGAATGATAATTTCAAGTTGGATGCGCAAGGTGTGTTGATATTCCGAGATCGTATTTGTATTCTTGATAATGAAGCGATTAAGAAAGTGATTCTTGAAGAGAGTCATAGAAGCAGTTTGAGTGTTCATCCAGGAGCTACGAAAATGTATCAAGATTTGAAGGGTTTGTTTTGGTGGCACTGCAAAAAAAAGGACTTCAACCACGACCAGAAAATCGCGGCTAGATATAAAATAATCGTGGCAATATGCTTTTTCCACGGTTTGACCACGAATTTGTAACTATGGGATATGCAGCCGTGGCCTAAAGTATTAGCCGCGATTTTCATCTTTGTGCCATATTTTATTTACATCTGTGACATGAACAAGCCACGGTTTAGGCATCTAGGTTACAGCCGTGATTTATCTTGTGCCTCAGTTATTAAGAGTGGCTGAATGTCGTCACGGTTCATATTTAATGTAGCACGCGGTTTAGTTGTCTAGGTATGACCACTAATTAAAACCGCGACTAACTTTAAACACCATTTTTTGCCACGGTTTCTTTTTGTGCCACATAGTTGTGACATTTGTGTTCTTCATGCCATGGCATAAAAAGGTTATTTTAGATCAATATAAACAAACTATACGACCTGATTACTACACTCTTCAAGTATCTTATTTCACATTATTCCGCCAAATAAATTATATATAACCAAGCAACCAATTTTCCAACAAAAGTGGTTCATCCATTCCTCAATTATACATAAAAGTAAAAGTGTAAAACAAAACTACAGAGCTTGAAATTTCTTCACTTGTGTGACTTGCAACAAGATAACAAGTTGCACATACAGAGAAAGGTTATCTAAAAGAAGAGACATTAACTAGAAGTTCTAGAACTTGTTCATTTCCAAATCTTCACCACAGAATCATCGCAAGCTGTAACAATGAATCGACTTTGCGCCTTGGTAGTTGCTAGTCCAGTAATTGATAGCTCAGTCGCACTTGGTGTAGTATATTCCATTATATTCTCAAGGTTCAACAATAACAAACACTGCAATAAATTGTGCACAACAGAAACATTATAACAAACAATCCAAAAATAGCCTATAATGTAGATACCTATGAAACATAAATAAAGAAATTAAAACACACGACATACAATGAAGAAAACTGCAACATATAGAAAATCAAACATATAAAAAAATTCACAACTATCATTTCATTACAAATTAGACTAGAAATATTTTCCAAACACAAAAAATAGTGTACCTTCTTAGTCTTCTTTTCAATATATATATATATATATATATATATATATATATATATATATATATATATATATATATATATATATATATATATATATATATATATATATACTTTTAGTGAAGTCTAATGTAGAACTATAAGTTAAAATTTGATATATAATAAAAAATTACATACCATTTATTCATCACCTGCAACATAGCAATTTAACAACAACAACATAACAACAACAACAACTTATCTATATCAATACTTTTATTAAAAGTCTTACTTATACTACTTAATACCAACTTGCACTACTTACCATCCATAAATAAAATTACCACTAGTTACTACATTCTTCTTCTGCCGACTTATTACACTAAGTAACTTCTACTGATAATTCTACATAGTCCTCTACTAAGGCATGCCAACTCTGCAACCAATCAACTTAGTCTCTACTACCAAATCTGCCGCTAAATTCTGCTAATTTACTACCAACGCTACTATTATGCTATATTCATTATTTACTAAAGTTTCTTGTTAAATCCTAACAACATTGTATATTCATATTAATGGTTCATTTGTTTAATATGTATGGTGACTATTTTTGTAACCGTGGCAATTGAAGAAAAAGCCACAGTTTCACACTCCGAATTTAATATTTCAAAATATATGTCTACGGTTTGAAAACCCTGACCAAAGCTTATATGTAGCCACGGTTTTTGAGCTGTGGAAAAATTTAGCGTGGTCGTAGGGCATTTTTCTTGTAGTGTGGCCTTGCATGAAACGTGAAGTGGCACAGTTTGTGTATGCTTGTTTGACTTGCCAAAAGTCAAAGATCAAACTTCAGAAGTCTGCAGGGTTGATGCAACCGTTGGAAGTTCCGGAATGGAAATGGGATAGCATTTCGATGGACTTTATGACGGGTTTACCTAATACCTTGATAGGACATAATTCGATCTGGGTGATTGTTGATAGAATTACGAAGTCGGCACACTTTATACCTATTAACATTACTTATCCGATTGCGAAGTTGGATGAGATATATGTCAGGATGATTATGAATTTGCATGGAGTTCCTTTGTGTATTGTGTCGGATAGAGATCTGAGGTTTCCTTCTGATTTTTGGAAGAGTTTGCAAGGAGCGTTGGGATCTAAGTTGAGGTTGAGTTCGGCGTATCATCCGCAAACGAATGGTCAGACCGAGAGAACTATTCAGTCGTTGGAAGATTTATTGAAGGCATGTGTTCTTGAGTCAAGAGGCTCATGGGATACTTAGCTTCCTTTGATCGAGTTCACTTATAATAACAGTTACCATTCTAGTATTGGGATGAAACCTTTTGAGGCACTGTATGGACGGAGGTGTAGGACTCTGTTGTGTTGGCATGAATCTTGTAACACCCCATTTCTACCCGATAATTATAAGGAAAATCAGAGTATAAAATTTTCAACAAACAAATGAGATGCCACATTTTCAACTTAGAACAACTCCGTATAACCATAATTAATTCGGATACGTAACACTGGTTCGGATAAACTGATAACAACCTGATTTATTCTTTCAAAATTAAAACAACTTTTATTAATAAGTGACTTCACATAATTCAACTTATAATGACATAATCTCATGTTCAGCTCAAAACAACTTTTAATATAACAATTATTTAATAATAGCAACTTAAGATTCAACTACTAAAATAATAACAACAATTAAACAACAATTGTTCATCCCCCCCAAATGCTACGTGTTAGAGCAACTAAATCAACTTGGACTAACAGCAACTACATTCTTCATTCTCGAATACCTGCATGTTACCAGTATAAAGGCAACAACGAAACAAATGAAAGGGTAAGATATCTACCAATATAATTGGATTCATGATAAATAATATATTAGAATGTAGATCATATAGTTCGCCGCTTCACATAATCCAAACAACATTTATATCGACAATACCAACAACGATTACAACAACATATATACTAACAATTAGCAACGACAACAATTATAACAATTATATCACAACAATATTTCCAACACAACATAACAACTATTTCACCACTTGTGAACAACAACAACAACCTAAATCAACCGACACATAGACATAACAACTATAATTATGCAACTTCGAAATAAGACTCAACTGTACATATGCATGTGGTACCATTGGAGTAAAATTCCCAACTTAGAACATTGCCAGTAATTTTGAGGCACAAGGCATAAGCCTTCAACATAATCAACTTTTCCCCCAACGACCAACATGGTGAGCATTCGCTCCAACATAAAAATTGTCAATCCAGGCCAACATAGTGCCAATCCAGGCCAACTTAATAATGCAATGTATGTCATGCGACAACAACCACAACATCACAACAACAACAACGCAACAACAACATCAATTCAACACTGGCCAAAGGCCTACAACTTAGCAACGTTTCAACACTGGCCATAGGCCTATAACTTAGCAACGTTTCAACATTGATCATAGGCCTACAATTTTATCTCTGCCAAATCATTAAAGGCATTACAATATTTATTCATCACCTGCAACATAGCAATTTAACAACAACAACAACTTATCTATACCAATACTTTTATTAAAAGACTTACTTATACTACTTAATACCAACTTGCACTACTTACCATCCATTAATAAAATTACCACTAGTTACTACATTCTTCTTCTGCCGACTTATTACACTAAGTAACTTCTACTGATAATTCTACATAGTCCTCTACTAAGGCATGCCAACTCTGAAACCAATCAACTTAGTCTTTACTACCAAATCTGCCACTAAACATTCTTACACAACCATTCTGCTAATTTACTATCAACGCTACTATTATTCTATATTCATTATTTACTAAAGTTTCTTGTTAAATCCTAACAAATTGTACATTCATCATTCTGTTGTATCCGTCCGCTTCAGCCATTGTCACTGCCTGCTACACAAACCATCATTATCCCTACTACAATAGATTACATAATCATTTCCATGCTACTAAGGGTCATACTTCACTTAAGGTAATCGTTACTGCGACTTAATTCATCGGAACTAATTATCACTTTGCTGCCAACATAATACTTAATTCAATTCAACTAATTACCATACTAATATCCTTCCAATTATTTAGGAGCGGCTACTAAAATTAATTATTAAACTATCATGCAACTTAAATCAAATTAATCCAACGACATGCTACTTTGATCGATTCAATAAATTTTCATACTAGTAATAATCATAATTCTGCTACTTAAAGATTATGCAACCTACACGGAACCTACTACCAATTCATTCTCAAAAATTATTTCGAAGCAAAACAACGCGCTGCGACCCACTGTTTGTGCCGCGAATTTGACTGAAAAGGGGTTTGCACCACGTCCTTCAGTTGGCATCGCGAACTGTGCGGGAAAGAACTCCAAACTTCTGTTTTTAATACGTTTTCCTGCAACTTTCATCTCCACCAACCTTTCACCAACCCAATACAGTACCATAGCGATATAGAAATCGTACCCAAACAATATATATATATATATATATATATATATATATATATATATATATATATATATATATATATATATATCACCCATCCTCACCCATCCTAGTACTACTCTCGCCAAGCACGCTTAATCTGGAGTTCGATGGGATTCATGTATTAGTGTTGGTATGATCACACCTGCTAGTGTTTGTAAGATTCTTTTACATCTGTTAACAAAATGAAAAGAAATGTTTAAAAACTACAAAAGAGGTGCAACACAAGGACTTTCCACGAGGTCACCCATCTTAGTACTACCGCCAAGCACACTAGTTATATATATATATATATATATATATATATATATATATATATATATATATATATATATATATATATATATATATATATATATATATATATATATATATATATATATATATATATATATATATATATATATATATATATATATATATATATATATATATATATATATACACTTTTAGTGAAGTCTAATGTAGAATTATAAGATAAAATTTGATATATAATAAAAAATTACATACCATTTATATCAAATATATATTTATTGAGCAAAATATTCTCTTATACTTATGCCTCTTAAATTTTTTTGCAACATGCAATTCTGTACTATTCGGTCTACACAAATCTGTAGAATTTTTTTTGAACTTTTATGCTAATTTTCAATATACAATTGCTTATCAGTTAAGATTTTTAATGCATTAAATATCATACAGTTACTATTCAAAAATGTGTCATCTTAAGTTTGCAATGCATTGATATTTAAGTTGTGTCGGCTTTTATAATTGTAACAACATAGAGTTGGTTCAAATCTTTTATTTGAGGGGTGCAAGATTGACAAAGTTTAGAATACTTAGCTTAAATCTCAAAATTTGAGGGGGCGCAAAATTGACAAAGTTTAGAATACTTAGCTTAAATCTCAAAATTTGAGGGGGTGCATATGAACCCCCCTGGTAATAAGCTGGCTCCGCCCCTGTTAATATATCATCAACATATGGTTCGGATTTTAAGTGTATCTGTAGTCATTTAAACACTGTCAATTAAGTATTCAAATATACAAATGGTTAACAAGTATTTTAATATCTTCCTTAATATGAACCTGCATAATATTTTTCCAATTTATTTTTCATTCCTACAAAAGTACTAGAAAGTTAATATGTGTTGAAGAGACTCAACACCTGAAAGTGTGATAGAATTAGTAGAAACATCAAAACGATAAAAAAAAATTGACATTTTCTTTAAAAAATGAGTAGAAACTTTTCACTAACCATGTGTGAATGACATTTTTCCTAATCTTAACATGAGTAGCTCCATGTAGTGAAACATCATTAGCTTTGGTATCTTCTACTATGTCTATATTCTCATTGGAAGGGTCAAGCAGATCCAGTATAGTCCTTGTATACAATTGAACAAGGGAATCAATAAATACTTTAAAACAAAGGATAAATTTGAATAGATGAAAGTTCCAAAACTATATGTAAAACCACTATTATTTCTAAGTACCTGCAAACATGAGACTCAGATTGAATTTTCTATGTATACCATGATTACACCATTGATGCCCAAGTATTACTCCAGTGAAGCCCAAGTATTCTTCCTTAAATTTAACCTTATGAGCTGCAATATAGAAAGATAATTATAATTAATTGTTTAACAACTTTGCAGTCGAATAGATAAATCTAAAACAAGCTATAAATCTTGGAACTTCACAGTAGTAAATTAACTTTCCTTGTCTACCTCTAACATTCAATTTTCATAAATCAAATTCAAGTTTCAATTTTCCTCATTATTATCTCTTGCTATCAAATAGAGTTGTAAACTTGAATTAGAGGAATAGTGTACCGGTTTCAGAAATGCAATCCACATAGGTATAACTTACCCATGTTTGATTTGAAAGATGTTAACGGTTGATACGACATCAATTCCTCATCAATTTGCCAACCACAATCGATCACAACACAACAATAACAGCAACTCGGACCTGCAATCAAGAGATTTCAAGACAGAAAAACAAAAGAATATGGTTCAGACATTTCACCGAACACTTGGTGTGCATAGCGCGAAACAATAAATTCAGCAACAATTCTATACCGATTCATAAACTACAACTCGCGACAACAATGATTCCAACTCGTGACATTTCACCTTTTCTTATAGTGTGGCCTGACATGAAACGTGATGTGGCACAGTTTGTGTATGCTTGTTTGACTTGTCAGAAGTCAAAGATCGAACTTCAGAATCCTGCAGGGTTGATGCAACCGTTGGAAGTTCCAAAATGGAAATGGAATAGCATTTTGATGGACTTTGTGACGGGTTTACCTAATACCTTGGGAGGACATGATTCAATTTGGGTGATTGTTGATAGGCTTACGAATTCGGCACACTTTATACCTATTAACATTACTTATCTGATTGTGAAGTTGGCAGAGATATATGTCAGGGTGATTGTGAAGTTGCATGGAGTTCCTTTGTGTATTGTGTCGGATAGAGATAGGAGGTTTACTTCTGATTTTTGGAAGAGTTTGCAAGGAGCGTTGGGATCTAAGTTGAGGTTGAGTTCGCCGTATCATCCGCAAACAGATGGTCAGACCGAGAGAACTATTCAATCGTTGGAAGATTTATTGAGGGCATGTATTCTTGAGCAAAGAGGCTCATAGGATACTTATCTTCCTTTGATCGAGTTCACTTATAATAACAATTATCATTCTAGTATTGGGATGGCACCTTTTGAGGCACTGTATGGACGAAGGTGTAGGACTCCGTTGTGTTGGCATGAATCTTGTAACACCTCATTTCTACCCGGTAACTATAAGGAAAATCAGAGTATAAAATTTTCAACAAACAAATGAGATGCCACATTTTCAACTTAGAACAACTCCGTATAACCATAATTAATTCAAATACATAACATTGGTTCAGATAAACTGATAACAACCTGATTTATTCTTTCGAAATTAAAACAACTTTTATTAATAAGTGACTTCACATAATTCAACTTATAATGACATAATCTCATGTTCAGCTCAAAACAAATTTTAATATAACAAATATTTAATAACAGTAACTTAAGATTCAACTACTAAAACAATAACAACAATTAAACAACAATTGGTTTTCACCCGAGTGCAACGTATCAGAGCAACTAAATCGACTTTGACTAACAACAACTACATTCTTCATTCTCGAATACCTACACGTTACCAGTATAAAGGCAACGGCGAAACAAATGAAAGGGTGAGATATCTACCAATATAATTGAATTCATGATAAATAATATAATAGAATGTAAATCATATAATTCACCGCTTCACATAATCCAAACAACATTTATATCGACAATATCAACAACGATTACAACAACATATATACTAACAATTAGCAACGACAACAATTATAACAATTATATCACAACAATATTTCCAACACAACATAACAACTATTTCACCACTCGTGAACAACAACAACAACCTAAATCAACGGACACATCAACATAAAAACTATGATTATGTGACTTCGAAATGCGACTCAACTGTGCATATGCATGTGTTACCATTGGAGTAAAACTCCCAACTTAGAATATTTCCAGTAATTCTGAGGCACAAGGCATAAGCCTTCAACATAATCAACTTTGCCCCCAACGACCAACGTGTTGAGCATTCGCTCCAACATAAAAATTGCTAATCCAGGCCAACATGGTGTCAATCCATGCCAACTTAATAATGCAATATATGCCATGCAACAACAACCACAACGTCACAACAACAACGCAACAACAACATCAATTCAACACTGGCCAAAGGCCTACAACTTAGCAACGTTTCAACACTGGCCATAGGCCTACAACTTAGCAACATTTCAACACTGGCCATAGGCCTACAATTTTATCTCTGCCAAATCATTAAAGGCATTACAACATCTATTCATCACCTGCAACATAGCAATTTAACAACAACAACATAACAACAACAACAACAACAACTTATCTATACCAATACTTTTATTACAAGTCTTACTTATACTCCTTAATACCAACTTGCACCACTTATCATCCATTAATAAAACTACCACTAGTTACTACATTCTTCTTCTTCCAACTTATTACACTAAGCAACTTCTATTGATAATTCTACATAGTCCTTTACTAAGGCATGCCAACTCTGCAACCAATCAACTTAGTCTCTACTATCAAATCTGCCACTAAACATTCTTACACAACCATTCTGCTAATTTACTACCAACGCTATTATTATGCTATATTAATTATTTACTAAAGTTTCTTGTTAAATCCCAACAACATTGTACATTCATCATTCTGCTGTATCCATCCGCTTCAGCTATTGTCACTGCCTACTACACAAACCATCATTATTCCTACTACAATAGATTACACAATCCTTTGCATGCTACTAAGGGTCATACTTCACGTAAGGTAATCGTTACTGCAACTTAATTCATCAGAACCAATTATCACTTTGCTGCCAACATAATACTTAATTCAATTCAACTAATTACCATACTAATATCCTTCCAATTATTTAGGAGCGGCTAGTAAAATTAATTATTAAACTATCCTACAACTTAAATCAAATTAATCCAACGACATGCTACTTTGATCGATTCAATAAATTTCCATACTAGTAATAATCATAATTCTACTACTTAAAGATTCTGCAACCTACACGGAACCTACTACTAATTCATTCTCAAAAATTATTTTGAAGCAAAACAAATAGTACGCGCCGCGATCCATTTTTCGTGTCGCGAATTTGACAAAAAAGGGGTTCGCGCCGCGTCCAACATAATGCAAGATTTTTGGCCCATATTATTATGTAATGTTGTTTACAAAGTGGTTTCCAAAGCTCTCGCGAATAGGATGAAGTTTCTTTAGGAAAATTGTGTCTCAGATGAACAATTGGTGTTTGTGGAGGGTCAACCTATTTTGAATAATGCAATGATTACAACCAAGATTATTCATACTCTTAAGAGAAAGACGAAAGGAAGGAAATCTGATTTGGCTCTTAAGATTAATATTAGAAAAGCGTATAACATGTTGGATTAGAGCTTTCTTATAGGTATACTGCTTAAGATGGGTTTTATGGAGAGATGGACTCATTGGGTTATAATGTGTGTTACTCCGGTACACTATTTTGTACTAGTTAACTCGGATAATGTTGGAAATATTGTACCAGGAAGAGGTCTTAGGCAAGGAGACTCATTATCTCATTATTTATCCATTTTTATATCGTAAGGTTTATCGTCCCTCGTTAAGGGCTCTGTGGCTAATAGGGATATTCGTGATATCCAAATTTGCATAAGGGTATCTAATGTGTCACTATCGGCTTTTTTTTTACGATTTTTTTCTATTTTGCAGGGCCAGCCTTATAGGAGTAAGGCATCTTATGAATTTACTTGCTATTTATGCTAAAGAGTCTGGGTAGAAGATTAATATGAATAAATTTGAGGTGTTCTTTAGCCATAATCTGAGTCTGCCAGCTCAAGAGGACCTTGCTGGTATCAAGGGAGTGTGACATGTCTTAGGGAAAGAGAAATATCTAGGGTTGCCCTCTATGATTGGGCAAAGAAAAAAGACTAATTTATCGTTCATCAAAGACCGAATATGGAATAAAATTAATTATTGGAAAGTTAGATCGATGTTTAAAGTTGGGAAAGAAGTCATGATTAAATTTATTCTTCAAGTAATTTCTGCCTACATCATGAGTATCTTTGTTCTTCTTGATGCATTGATTAATGATATTGAGAATATGTTGAACACTTTTTGGTGGTGCAGATGTTCTAATAGTAAGGGCATTTGGTGGATAGCATGGAAAAAGTTAACTTGTAGTAAGAAGGGTGGTGGGCTTGGTTTTCGAGACTTTAGAGCTTTTAACAAGGCTATGGTAATAAAACAAGGATGGTTCCTCATAAATAACCCTCAAGCGCTAGTATCCAGAATTTTTTAAGCAATGTATTTTCCTAAAACATCTTTCTTTGATGCTAGTCTTGGATATAATCCTATTTTTGTGTGGATAAGTATCTTGAGAGCTAGAGAGGTATTAACTCTCGGATATAGGTGAAGTAAAAGAGATGGAAGCCAAATAAAGATAATGAATGGTCCTTGGATTCGGGGAAACTCTGTGGGTTGCTTATAGGGCCCTAAAAAAAAGATGCTTATAATATGGTTATTAAGGATTTATTGGTACCTAAAATTAATCAATGGAATTTGAGGTTGATTCAAGAAGAGTTTAATCATGTAGTGGTATAGGACATGATACAAGTTCCTTTGGTGGAGGATGTTAATGAAGAAATGTTGGTTTAGAAGGGAGAAAAAAATGGTCAATATAATGTTTGTTCAGGGTGTCAATTATGGAAGAGAAGGAAGAATATTTATACTGCTGAGATTGAGGAGGATAATTGGAATAGTTTATGGTCTATTCAAGCTCCCCCTCAGGTCAAACAACTTCTTTGGAGGATCTACAGGGGTTGTTTACCTTCTCGGGTTCATCTTCACCAACATCATGTCCCTTGTCTGATTTTTTGCCAGTTTTGTGGAGTTAGTGAGTAGGATGATTGACACGTATTCTTTGATTGTCTGGAGACTAACTCTTGTTGGAGGGAAGCATGTTTTTATGATGTAGTGGAACCCTGTTTACACTCTTTTACTGATGCTAAATCCCTTATTCTTGATTTGTGCACCAAGGAAGATAAGAATGTAGCCGGGAGTTTTGCGATTATGATTGAGAATACATGGCAGAATAGGAATAATTTTATTTAGAATAATGATAAGGATAATGCATCTAAGCTTGGTTGGTTAGCGTTCCATAAGTGGCAGAAATGGTTCTTTTCCCAAAACCCTCGAGAAACCGATGAAGCTCCCCCTAATATTCATTGTTGGAACCCGTCCCCGATTGGTTGGATCAAGTGTAACATCGACGCGGGTTTTAACCACTATAGGGGTTTTAACCACTATAGGGGAACAACTAATAGAGGTTGGTGCATCCGAGACAATTTGGGGAATTTTGTTAGTGTGTGTGTTTCCTAGAATGACAACACTTTATCCACTTTAAAAGTGGAGACATTGGCTTTGAAATAGGCTATCCAAGGAGCTCTAGCGTTACATCTCGATCAGGTGATGTTTGCAAGGGACTCTCAAAAAGCGGTGCACGCCATTCAGTCTGAGACCGTTGGAAGTTCTTAATTTAATTTTATTATTAGATCTATTAAACTATTATTAAAGTTTGTTAAGCGTCAAGCGAATATGACTGCTCATTGTTTAATAAGGGTGGCTAATTCTTGGACTAGATATAGTTATGTTAATGGTATACCTTCTTGTATTGAATTTACTTTTATAAATGAAAGAAATTAACTTTGCTATTGTAAAAAAAAAAATTTAGGACTTTTCTGAATCAAGAAAAAGATTAATTCACCCTTAGTCTAATTAACATATAAATGAAAGAAAAGTTAGCATGCAATGTGAATATACCTTTTTTTTCAAAAATTTTAAATAAAAATTGGAATGAACCTAAAATAAATAACATTGGATGCGTGCTTGATCACAAAAATAAAATGAACATATCAAAATAATTTACATGTAATGAAGTTTAATAAAAAAAAGTTCGGAAAAGTTCAAAAATGCATGCAAATAAAAGTATATGGTTAAAAAAGCTTTGAAAAATAAAAATGCGACCGCAACCAGCGTCAAAAAAAATAATAACGAGCACACCAACACGACTTACGTTCAACATAGGTTCATAGAACAGTCAGGTAAAGATCAAAACTTAAAATATTTCGCCCGCTAAGTTTATGCACATTGTCACATCGCTTTGACTGATCAGCTGGAGAGTTGAAATTTTATTCTAATGATCTTGGATTGGTTTAAAACAATGTAAGAAGCAATGATAATGCATGAAATTCAATTAACTCGATTTTTTTATTTAAAATAAATTGAAAGTTGACCAAATGTCAACTTTTGACTGACTAATGCATGAATGTGTTGGATGAATGACCCTGGGACAGGGTATGACAAGATGATTGTTTGGATCCGCTGAAGAGAATATAGTGAAGCTCAATGTTGACGGCGCATCCAAGATCCACTACAACATTTAGGCTCTCCAGCAACAATTGAAAAACGTTGCCAGAACACTGAAAATCGTTGCTTAAAACAATAGGGGACGTTTTCTAGGCGTCTCCTGTGCGAGCGTTGCCTATTGTTTGAGGCGACGTTTTTTTATGTTTTTTGGGCACGCTTTTGAAAAACGTCGCCTATAGAAAAGGAATAGGGGACGATTATTTAAGGCCTCTGAGACAACATTTTTTAAGCGTTTCCAAATTCGGCTACAATTAACAATCGTTGCCTTAAACCTGAATTAGGAAGATCATTTTTGAAGTGTAGCCATAGATTATAGGTTGTTGTTTTATAGTGTCCACATAAAATATACAATTTTGCAATTATTATCAAAATAATATAGTCAATAATAATTGGCTTCAAAAATAATATTGATTATATAACTTAAACCATACATCCATAAAAGTTGTAATATAATAAAATCGAGTTCAAACTTTAATTCAAGATATAGTATATAGAATACACAAAATGCCTAACGTAACTTCTTCCTAACAATGTAAAGCTCCTTACATTCACTTAGATTGAGAAAAGTGAGTTTTTTTATTACACCATATGGATGAAGAAACTGTATGTATACTAGTGCCCCCTAACTTCAACTCTGTCATTTCCTCCTATGTCACCAAAAATTCCACAAGAGAAGAACAACATGTGAGATCCAGTATTTGGAGAGATTTTGACTGAATGTTAGTTTTCAAGCTTACTATCTTTTTGCAAGCTCTTAAATATAGTTGTCTAAGCTTGGGGATGCCGAAAACCGATGGATGAAGTTGACATAGACTCTCACAATATGACAAAGATAATAGTTGAAGATTTGGTGCTCTTGATAAGTTTGGAATCTCAATCAGGTCTTTAGAGTAATCAAGAATAAGAATAATTAACTTGTCAAGCCTCTGTATGAGAAAAGAAACATCACAATGTTGAAAATTCAATAGAATAAATTCATAATCATAACTAAAACATAATCAAAACAAAATTAAGAATATATATATATATATATATATATATATATATATATATATATATATATATATATATATTGTACCTGAATTCCATTCCAAAGCTTTTTAAGCTTGCTATACTTCATATCCATCTTTAGGAATTTTCACTCCAAACGCCTTCTTACAAAATAACTTAAGAGATTCATCTATTCTCAATCCTTCAACATCGTATATTTCACATTCATCAAGATGGTTTCATACATCTGATAAGAACTTTCATTTTCCAAGCCAAGGACCAAGGAATCCATTTTATTAATTTGCCAAACCAACCAACATGTGCTGCAACACAGGAATGTGCACTATATATTGATATATAATTCTGCTAAAAAAGTTAGTTGGACTAGGTTGTGAAGGTATATAAGCAGATTGAAGTAAAAACCCAATTAAAGTAGAAGTGTCCTATGACAACAACTTTTAAGTAGAGTTGGAACTTGAAGATTAATGTGAAAAATATACGAACTAGAAAATAGTTATGGAACCAATCCAGCCATGTCTATACAAATCCAACTAGATTAGTCCAGTATCCAAAAGTTATACCATTCAAAATCTTAAAACAACTATTCACAATAGAAACACATTAGATAATACAACAGTAAAATAAATACCAAGATCATGAAATTATATGTTTGAGAGGCAGAACTTTAATATTTTTCTACAAAGATAGATACCAAGAATAAATAAGTCCTGTGAAATAAAGGCTTAAGAACACTAAAAACTAACACACAAAAGTATGAGCACCATAGATGATAAATTCCAAAACAAATTACTACAAAGAAGAACATCTAGAGTCTTATATTACAACTAAAGGGAGCTCATACAGAATCAACGCAGATTAGGAAGTACCAGGCAGATTTTGAACCAGAAATACTTTTGAAATCCTATTTGAATGGAGAGATATGACGAGCGAGATTATGAGGTGTCTGGGATTGAACGAACACGAATTTGAATGGAGCGAGAACGAACGCGAATTTGAATGGAGCGAGAACGAACGAACAAAAGAGCGAAGGAATGAGTTTAGGGTACATAATTAAACACCCATGATCAGTAATCACAATGCAAAGTTGAGAAGAAAACTCATGTTATTAGCACATACTATTAGAAATACCGAAATCATCATGCTACAAGAGATATATAATCAGGATGAACTACTTCTTATAAACAATCCACCAATTTTCTAATCAAAGATTCAAATACTATAGTGTACCATACCCATGAAAAAATGAACGCAATAGATCAGAAAATAAACCTTAGGAAGTAAAAATAGTCGAACCACACTGTTATACTGGATTTTGAAATCATTAGCTTGTCCTTGAAGCCGCAAGAATGACAGGTGTAACTCGACACTATATCGTCCTCTGCACAATATAGATATACCTCATTGGCTCCGGTTGTGTCATCCACATGAAACTTTGTAAGCAGCTGTTATGAACTGTATTTGTTAAAACTCAGAAGACTATATAGATATACCTCATTGGCTCCGGTTGTGTCATCCACATGAAACTCCAAGATCACATCATTTTTCCCTTGAAAGTTTGTTTGTGAGATATCTGCTAAAGGCACCTCAAAAGCTTGCTTTGAACCAACCATGAAAGCCAGTGTATTACCTGAAATGGAAATAAGCATAAGAACATCCACTAGTAGTACAAATAGAAGGCATAACTCAATTCCATCAAACCAACTCGCTATGAATAGATAAAGAATGCATTTGGTTGGCAAAACAAGAAAGCAAGAAAGAGGTGTGGTTCTGCTTGAGAAACTAACCCAACACCACCTATACCTCAATCCCCCAAGAAAAACAATATTCCTATTTCCTACTGCACAAGGAAAGTTAGCGCATCTCCAAATACATAACAAATGGTACCAACTGAAGTTCTTAGTGGAGTGCTATGTATTGCTATCCCTTGCAGAAACAAACTCCATGCTAACAAAACAATGAGCATCGCTAACAGCAAAATCGATTCTAAAACAATTTGTCTTTATCAACCTGATTCTGAACAAAATTTAAAGGAGACAACTAACATTAACAAACATAAGAAACATTAACATGGGAAAACAAACATTAACATGGGAGTACTGTAATATTTATATTGATTGAAACACTCAGATTCAACTCAGATTCAAAACACTCAGATTCAACTCAAACATAATCAATAGCAAATTAACATACCCTCTCACCAACACAGCGGACGACGTGGACGAAAGCAGTTGGACGGCGAACGGACGAGGAACGGACACGAACGCAGTTGGACGGTGAACGACGAACTGACGACAAACGGAGGAGGAACAGACGAACTGACGAGGAACGGACACGAACGAACGGAGTGATGAACAACACGACGGAGGGTGTGGAAGAAAGAGGTTCGAGTCAGAGCGGATGAAGGACGGAGCGGATGAGAGCGTGACATTGTTAGCTAGGTCGGCGGCGGAATGTGTGAACGAGGAAGAAGGAGAATCGATAGCTCGCGGGTTTTGCTTTCCTTTTTTGCTTGTTTTCTTTTTTCAATTTTTTATTATTTTTTTTAATAATACTGGCAATTGATGAGAGGATTAATGAAAAATAATTAAAAACACTATGTCTTAGAAGTTTTTTTATTTTCTGTTTAATAAAAAATATTTGTTTAGAATGTTTAGTGAAATATTTGTTTAGAATATTAGGATTAATGAAAAATATTTTATGTTTAAATATTTGTTTAGAATGTTTAAAATATTTGTTTAAAATTTTTTATTTTTTGTTTATAATTATGTGTTAGAAAATTTTTAATATATATATATTAATAATGTTTAGAGAAAAATATTTGTTTTTTAATGTATAAGTTTTGGAGGGAAGATTGCCACCAAAAATTTGATAGTGCTAAAAAAATTTATACAACATTTCAGAAATGTAGCCTTTTATTAGAACTAATGTAACAATCTAAAAATGTCCCCAAAAATATTTTTGGGGACAATTGTCAAACATTGCTAAAAAAATAATATTTTAACGCTCTAAAATCGTCCCCAAAAGCAGTTAAGGGCACAATTAACAACCGTTGGCAAAAAAATAAAAGAGTCTCGCTCCGTAAACGTCCCTTAAAGTATTTTAGGCAACGATTATCAAGGGTTGCAGACATATTTTTGACAACAATCGTAAATCGTTGCCTATATGAATTTAAGGCAACAATTTCTACATGTTACCTAAAAAAGTGTTGTCAGAGACGACAAATGTTATAGTGATCAATGTAGTAGTTGGGTGTGGTGGAGTCGTTCGAGATAAACATTGGAATTGGATTAGTAGCTTTGCTAAATTATTGAGGTTTTGTAATGTTGTCATGGAGGAACTGTGGGGAGTTACGGAAGGTTTGAAACTTACAGAGAGTTTAGCCATAGGCAATATGATGATAAATGTGGACTCAGTGGAAATAGTGCAAGCTACTGATAAGGGGAGAACAAGAAATAAAAAAGATAGCTCTCATCAAAAGGATTAAACACTTGATTGAGAAACATGATACGGTAAAGATCGCCCATATATACGTACCGAGAATCCAACAAATGTGCAGTTGCGTTAGCTAGTGTTGATTGCATTCTTGATTCATAGCTTATAATATTTTACTCAACTTCTATGACATTTGTTAAGTTTATAAACGATGATAAGTGGGGTGTAACCACGACGAGGGTGGTTTTTTCTTAGTTTTCCTTTTTCTTTTGGACCTAGACCTTTGTAAAAGAAAAAAAAAATTATTATATAATAATAATAATAATAATAATAATAATAATAATAATAATAATAATAATAATAATAATAATAATAATAATAAATATATTAAAGGATTATTATTATTGGGAATATTCCGTATATATTGTGAAAAAAGGAATATCCGTATCTGCTATCAATATTCTGTATATGCATGCCATTAATGTGTAGTTTATCATTAATGAGCAAGAGCAGTGTCTGCACGCTAGTCTCCTTTATGGCATTTGTTTATTGAGTGAATTTTGGATTGGCTAAAGAGAGTAAAATCGGTTTAGTAAGAAACTTCTATTTAAATTTGTCCACTCTAATTGACCGACCAACATGTGTACTATCGTGTTCATCTTAATTATCTAACAGTCCATCATAGAGGTTGAAATTTTTTATACATTCAGTACTCCTTTCTTATAGTTATTTCAAAAACCTCAAAATATTTTTAGAATTTATAAATATACTTGTGAATTTTGTTGAAGGATAAATTTATAAATGTATTCGTAAAATAAATTTATAAATTACATTTGTGATGTGTTCCCAAATATATTTATGAATGCTAAATTTCTTTTGAGTTTTTCGTAATAAATGTAAGAGAGGATATTAGATGTAAAAATAATTTATTATATAATTGTGATTTATGATCATACTAATGTATTCATCGTACACTTACAAATTATTTCTTTATAATTTTGTTGACTTAAACATTAAAGTAGTATACTAATTTTAACCACGGGAGACCTTCACCAACATGATAGATATTTTATTTTTCTTCCACACAATTAAATAAATATAATATTAATCTAACCACAAAAGGAATAACGCTAGTTTCCTTTTCGAAAGATTCAAATTAGGCAATGGACTTAGCTTCATCTAGAAAATTTTGAGTAGGACATTAATGTTGTTTGCAATTTTGCATTGTTCAAACGGAACTCTCTGCCATTGGTCCATGCATCTAATCATTTGAAATTAGTTGTTTGATCAAAATCAAACTGCGAATTTTCTAGCCTTGTACCATGTTATTAGAAAATAATACCCATGTCATTCATTTCAACTATATTTTTCAATATACCATGATTTAAAAAAAACTGCATTATAAAATCTCCGTCCAATAAGAGAGCGGAACCTCTAAAAACTAAAGAACCCTCCCTGAAATTGAAAGGATGGAGCAGTGCAAAAATACGGAGCAGTGCAAAAATACTTTTTTTTATCACTATCACTGGTATAATCCGGTTCGAGGGTCAGTTCTGTAAACAGTTTAGACACAACGAATTAAGTAGTGTGTTGAAAGTAATTCATGTGTGTCGAAACTAAGCGTGTCGAATGGAAGTCGACCCAGTCGAAGAGCATGCCACCCAGATTCGACAAAATATATTTGTTTTAGATTTAGATTTAGTTTTGATTTAAATCTAGAATAGAATAAATTTGATTTAGTTCCACATAGATATTTTGGGCTTTTATAGTTTTGGGCTTTAGCTTAGGGAGTAAGCTAACCTAAATCTATAAATAGAGGGAGTAACCCCTATTTTTGAAATCAAGTTGTATCCACAGAATTTTGAAGTTGCAAGTGAATAAGAAATTCTCCACAGATTGTGGGCAGAGAGAAACTCTGCAGAAAATTTTTATTTCTTCTTTCTTTCTTTAATTGCTCATTGTCATTGTGTGCGGTGATATCAATCTTGTTCATCAAGATTGGTAGAAATCCATCATAGATATTTGGTGGATTTCCAATATTTTATATCAAGAGTTCCGATTGATTGATTCAAGGGAAGAATAATCAAGAACGATCGTAGAAGAAGAATTCACGATGGTAGTGGGCTATGGGAATGCGAATTATCCAGCAAGTCTTCCATTTCTAAAAGTAGATAACTGTGAGAATTGGTGCAAGCAGATGAAAGTTTTATTTTGTTGTCAAGGTCTGTGGGATCCTGTAAAGGATGAAGTAAAAGAGCTTGAAGAAGACGCTTTAGAAGAAGAAAAGCAAGAACACACAAAATCGAAGAAGAAGAGTTATAAAGCTCTCTTTATAATTCATCAATGTCTGAGTCCAAACAACTTCGAAAAGGTCATTGATACATAATCTGCAAAAGAAGCTTGGGATATTCTTGAGAAATATTTTGGAGGCGCAGAAAAGGTGAAAGAGGCGAGGTTACAAACTCACAATAGAACGTATGAATTACTTCAGATGGAATACAGTGAAAGCATATCTGATTTCTTCACTAGGGTTACAAAGCTAGTGAATCAAATCAAGATTTGTGGAGAAACGTTAACAACAAGAGCAGTTGTTTCCAAGATTTATCGAAATTGATAAAGTAAGAGCTTCAAGGGACGCTTGAATCTCATGAAAATAGAATGAATGAAAGAGTTGCAAGCAAGACAAAGAGTGATGTAGCTTTGTATGCAAATTCAGCAAAAGAAACCAAAGGCAGAGGAAATTGGTTCAACAGAGGTAGAGGTGGCTACAACAATTCAACTGGTAGAGGAAACCAGAATGAAAGAAACGTGTCGAATCAGAGAAGACCATACCAGGGCAACCAAAGAGGTTGTGTTGCACATAGAGGAAGAGGTGGTGGTCGAAAACCTGACAATAGTCATATTCAATGTTACAAATATCAAAAGTATGGTCATTATTCGAGTGATTGTCTAGAGAAGCGAAAGGCAAAAGAAAGTGATGCAAAGTTCGCTAAGTGTGAAGAAGAAGAAGAGATGATGTTGATGGTCACAATAAGAGATGAGGAAAAATTCAAGGATCAATGGTACTTGGATTCAAGATGCTCATCACATATATCTGGAAGGAAAGATTGGTTTGTTAATCTAAAGCCCTTAATTAAGAACATGGTGAAATTCGCAAATGACAATACTCTAACAGTTGAAGGTATTAGAGATGTTATGATCATGAGGAAAAATGGCAAAAGAGTAGTAGTTTCAAACGTACTATACATTTCAGGCATGAAGAGCAACTTGCTTAATATAGGGCAGTTGGACGAAAAGAATTACAAGGTGACTCTCGAAGACAAGATGATGAGAGTCGTCGACGCGAATGGAAGGTTAATCTTGAAGGCTCCTATGTCCCAAAATATAACCTTCAAGATCGAACTCAATGTGATGGAGCACAAGTGCCTTTCGACTGCAACAATCAGAGAGGAATGGGTATGGCACTATTGACTAGGCCATCTCAACTTCAGAGACATCAGAGATTTAAAAAGGAAGAATATGGTTTCAGGATTTCCATAAATCGACATTCCAAATGAAGTGTGTGAAGAATGTGTGTAAGCAAAACAACACAAAAATAACTTCAGCAAGGATGCAGGTAGCAATTCGAAGGATATTCTCGAAGTCATATACTCTAATGTATGTGGACCAATCCAGGTGGATTCACTTGGAGGTAATAAATACTTTGTCACGTTCATAGATGATTTCATTCGAAAATTATGGACTTACCTGATCAAGAAGAAAAGTGAAGTGAATGAGGTATTTTCAAAGTTCAAGTCTATGGTCGAAAGACAAAGCGGTCGAAAGCTCAAAGTTTTGAGAATCGATGGTGGTGAGAGTGTAACACGGTAGGAGAACTGACTTGTTTGTTTTGCGTTTGATCGCATATATTGCGGATAGCAAGAGTCGCCACCGACTTTTATTTTATCCAATTAAGGGAAGGCGAAAAGAACAGGAAAAGACCTTCATTAGATTCTGAGTAAGGGAGTTGGTTATGAAAAGGGAAGGTGTTAGCACCCTTTCCATCCATAGTTATCTACGGGCTCTTAATTGCTTTAGCTCACTTTAATTGTTTGTGTTTGAAAAGATTTTTGAAGAGGTATTTCACTTTGACTTCGTAATGATTCACGCTGGAATGTATACGAAGTGTTTGGAAATGTTTTATTTTGGAAAAGGACTTTGCAATGATTCACGCTGGAATGTATACAAAGTATTTTGAAAAGATTTTGAAGAAAAGTGTGAGTTGTGAAAGATGTTTTAATTTGAGCAAGCAAAAGAGACTTATTACCTACTCAGAACGGTCGTTTCCGTGTTATTTTGCTTTCCTTTAGAATAAAGCTATCCATACCATTAGTTGGTAGGTAACTTTATTCGTTGGATGTAAAGGGACATTCGAAGGGACATCGGATGGTCATAGAAGGCAACTTGTAGGGATATCCTAGCACATTCGTAGGGACGATCATCACTTTTTGTAGGCAACAACTGAGGGACGAGATCATGTATTTGTTAGGCAACATCGAGGGACTATGATCTTTTAAGTCGAAGGAACTATGATGATATTTAGTAGGCAATCGTGCTAAGATACCCCTACGTTCGAGGGACCTGACCATTTATAAGGCAACGAGAGAGAATACCCTAGGGGTGCATGTGTGAGAAGAGTGTATTGTTTTTCAGATATTTATCTTGTGATTAGTGATCTATATTGATTTTTATCTTGCTATACACGCCTAGTTACTAGTAGTTTAATAGGTGCAGAAAGTAAATTGCAGAAATGTAAAGGGTCCCACACTATTAAATGGCTTTGGGGCAGATACATATTAGGAGGTGCGGAAAGTAAAATGCGGAAAATAAAATTTACGCTATTACATGATAAAACATGCAACCTATACATCCTTTCTAGAATTTAAAATGCAAGAAAAATAAATAGCAGGGAAAATTATTTAAGTAAAAAAACTAAGTCTTAGTATTTTTGGTATTTTGAAAATTAGAGTTTACGTGAAAACAACCTAATTCTAATTGATTTTAATTAATTAAGAAAAATTAGTGAATACTAACCTAAGTTAAATTAATTAAATTAGTCAAAAGAAAGGTATTTGTGAAATTATCTAATTAATTAACCTAATTACTAATTTAATTAATTAATTACTTTTTTAAGAAAAAGAAAAGTAGAAAATAAATAAAAATATGAAAAAAGAACAAAAAAAACAAGCTTTTGGCAGAAGCTATCCCAGAAGTTGGGGCTTCTGAGAGTGGGAGCGCTGTGGGCATGCACAAACTAGAGTTTTTGGTGAGTATCCTACTGAGCGAGTTCAGAAGTTGTGGTTTCTGCATCTGAAGGGGTCTAGAAGTTGGAGCTTCTGGAGGTTCTGCTGCTGGAGGCGCCCAGAAGCTGGAGCTTTTGGGGGTTCTGGTGCTGCAAAGGGTCCAAAAGCTGGAGCTTCTAGAGACTCTGGATCTGGGACGCCCGTGTCGGAGCTGGGGACTTCTCATTTAGTCATCCGTGGAGCTCGGAGGATTCTGCATCGAGGGACCCGAAGTTGGAGCTCGGAGGTTCTATGGAGGCGCCAAGCTAGAGCTTTGGGGTTCTCGTGTCGAAACGGTCCGTGTCGGAGCTCGGAGACTCGGATCCGGGACGCCCGTAAGTTGGAGCTCGGGACTTCTCATCTAGGGTCATCTAGAAGTTGGAGCTTCTGGAGACTCTGGATCTGGGACGTCCAGAAGCTGAAGCTTATGGGGACTTCTCATCTGGTCATCCAAGCCGGAGCTCGGAGGATTCTCGCATCGAGGGACCCGTTGGAGCTTTGGTGTGGGAAGACCCGTGGAGCTCGTGCTGGGAAACCCAAAAGCTGGAGCTTCTAGAGGCGCTACTTCTGGAGATCTCGAAACTTGCAAAGCAAATAGTGAAAAATAAAATAGCAAAAGGTGGGGTTTGAACCCACGACCTGATAGAGAGAGTGACATAGTGCGCGCGAGGTGAACCGTTGGGGCGGTGATACATCCATTCATACTGCTAGACTCATAAATATGTAAGTGTTGTTGGTACCTGAGTCAGAAGCGCCGAAGCAAAGCTCCGATCGTCTTCTCTGGTTTGCATCAATCCTAAAAAACTGTAAAACGCATCAATTAATGAAAAGTAAAAGCCCAAATTGACTATATTGGACCCTACGATCACGATGGTAAGGTTTGTTTATCCTAAAACTGCCTATATCGTGGAATCCAAAACCTCACTAAGCTCATGCCCTAACAATGACATTTGGTGATTTATACGTCAAAACTTGTGAAAGATTGATCAAACCTGCTCTAATAAACCTCATGAACACATTAGTATGGTTAAATTTCATTAAAACATGATAAAATGCAAAATACGAATTCAAGAAAAATATGAAAACGGATGCTTATGGATGGCATGATTCAGCGTGGTTTGGCCATGGATAATGATCCATTCTTACCCTACTATACCTCAGGAACAAGAATCAATGATTGGAAGCACTTGAAACCGGCTGGAAATTGGAATATGAGTTTGCAACTTTCTTGAAAAATTTGAGAGCTCTTTAGGGTTTGTGAGAGGCTGGCTATGC
Organism: Vicia sativa; assembly: GCA_021764765.1. Classification (NCBI taxonomy): domain Eukaryota; kingdom Viridiplantae; phylum Streptophyta; class Magnoliopsida; order Fabales; family Fabaceae; genus Vicia; species Vicia sativa. The sequence continues at coordinate 181,869,175 of CM038795.1, forward strand.
GTGTAAGAGGTTGTCCAAAATCCTCCTTGTCTTGTAAGAATGCTAGGTATATATAGGAGAGTGGAAATAGGTCAAGGCTTTATTTAAGAGAAAATATTTTCTTTAAATGGATAATATTTGATTGGAAATTTGCATGAAATCTTTCCAAATTTGCATGCAAATATTATCCATGGCTATTGAATATTGATTTTGACCAAAAATTATGAAGTTTGACTGTATGTTGACCACAATTGACTTTTTGTCCAATACAGCTGATTTTCAGCTATCTGTGCAATTGGATGAGCAATTTAAACTTGTAAGGCTTGGAACTTGATATGAGGATTCTCTGAGGTATATGATGAGATATGATGACCACTTGAAGTATTATAAATCCATCTTGACTTGAGAATAGCAAAACTCTAGTTTGGATTGATTGCTTAGGATAGGGTTTGTCTGGTCAACCCTTGTGAAATCCTTGAGAATTGAGATGTGAATTGTCTTGAGAAGTGGGAGGGAAAATTTTGGGGTATAACAGAGAGTGTGTGTCAAAATATTTCGACAGGTTATGTGAAAAATAAGGAATTGTGCATGAGGGGGTGCCACCCTACACTTCACAGCAAAATAGGACAGTAGAAAGGAAGAATCAAACCATTATGAATATGGTTCGAAGTATGCTGAAAGACAAGAATTTACCTAAAGAGTTTTGGGGTGAAGTTGTGTCGATTGCAACATATATTTTGAATAGATGTCCGACAAATAAGCTGGAAGGAATTACTCTAGAAGAATGTTGGTCTGGTGTAAAACCTAGTTTGAATCATCTGAAGGTATTTGGATCTACTGCACATAGACATGTTCCAGATTAATTGAGAAGAAAACTTGATGACAAGTCGAGTCAAATGATTCTAGTAGGATATCATTCAACATGAGGTTACAAGTTGTTCGACCTAGTGAACAAGCAGATTGTGATCCATAGGGATGTGAAAATAAATGAGCTTAAACAGTGGGACTGGAGTCGAAATGTCAAGAAAGATTCAGTTAGAATTTTACTTGAAGAACTAGAAACTCAAGTCGAAAGAGAAGTTCGACAAGAGGAACCAATAGTTATAGATTAACCAAGTACAAGTACAAGCAGACCTCAAAGATCAAGACGCAAGATTGTGAGGTTACATCAGATGATGTGGTTGATAACGAAGGTAAGCTGGTACATTATGCTTTCTATGCAGATATTGAACCTATCAATGCAGTTGAAGCATTGAATGATTTGAAGTGGGTGAAAGCAATGAACAAAGAAGTGAAATCCATCGAAGATAACAACACTTGGTCACTTGTAGAATTGTCTCAAGGCAAGAAGGAAATTAATGTCAAATGGGTATACAAACTGAAGAGAGAAAGGTATACAGGCTTCATAAAGCCCTGTATGGATTGAAACAAGCTCCAAGAGCTTGGAACAAGAAGATTTATAGTTTTCTAAGGGAGAAGGATTTGTGAAGTGCACAACTGAACATGGAGTATATGTAAGAAGAAGCAATAGTAAATTACTTGTACTATGTCTCTATGTCGATGACTTGTTGATAACAGGTAGTTGTAAGAAGGAGATCGAAGACTTTAAAGGTGATTTCGTCAAGGAATTTGAAATGTATGATCTGGGTGACATTTCATATTTCCTTGGCACCGGATTCTACAAGACTAGTATAGGTTTGATGATGCATGAAAGAAGATATGCATGAGAAATTCTCAAGAGATTTGAGATGGAAGAGTGCAATTTGACTTCGACACTTGCAGAACCAAGACTGCAACTGTCGAAAGACCCTGAAGAGGATGATGTCGATCCAACCCAATATAGAAGACTTATTTGGTCCTTAAGATACCTTTGTCATTCTAGGCCTAACTTAGCATACAGTATTGCTATGGTAAGTAGATTCATGCAGAAGCCAAAGGTATGTCACCTAGTGTAACACCCCAAATCTACCCAAAGTTTAAAATGCAAAAATCAGAGTAATTTTAAAATTCCATAAATTAAATACTGAGGCGTCACACCAACAAAAACAACTCACTTAAAACGGTTTGCTTTAAAATGTAAATCTCAGACACATAGCATCGACGGAAAACATAAGGTGATTCGTAAAAATCAAAACATCTTCTTTATTAAACTTCCTTAACCAATCATATTTTCATAAAGTATAATTCTTCTTTACAAAAGGAAAGCAACAAAAGAACAACAACAATGACAACATAAATATCCCCCCGAGTGCTACGTATCAGAGCGACACCGACACGACTAACAGCAGCTATAAACTCCGTCTTCATAACCTGCACGTTACCAATATATAGGTAACGGCGAAACAAGTAAAGGGTGAGATACTCCAAAACATATAATTGAAGGCATGATAAAATATATATATATATATATATAGTTTTGGAATTATAAAGGGTATAGATTAACAAGTATAATTCCAACACATAATCAAAACTCACTTACTTTACTCGTCATCCTAATGTATATAATCTACACTATATCACCATAACCTTATCGGCATAAAACGTCGCAACAACACATAAACGTTCACCACCACAAAATTATCACAACAACCATCAACAACGACATCAAGCAACAATATCAAACAATGTTAATCACATAAGCAACATAAATAACATCATCTCCAGTTGGCTAAAGCCCATCATCGCTTTTTGGCATAAAAGTCCATCGTCACAAACATCATCACATCAATCAACAAATCTCCACGCCAAACGACTCAAACATAAACATAACCGACTCCATGAGACACGACTATGTTATGCATGTGGTACCCATCACTTTGTCCATAATTAGGGACACAAGGCATAAAGTCCATCTTCGCTCGGCATAAAAGTCATCATCGCTTGGCATAAAAGCCTCTTCGCTTGGCATAAAAGCCCTCTTCGCTTATGCAATGTATGTGACTCGACAATAAAACAATCCAACACAAACACACCATCATCGCTCGTCAAAATTGGCATAAAGCCCACATCGCTATAATTTATCCACATCAAGATAAATATATCATCGCATCATATTTGCATTATGCAAAACATCACTAATAATTCATCATCATCAAAATCATGCATTCACAAATCGGAAGCATTTATTAACAACATCAATATAAGCATCATGTACAAAGACATATATTGTCACATCGCATAATAACAAGTATTCATTAAATAATACACCGCCGCAAATCTTACGTTTATTCACACCGCATCATTATTAATTACTTCACTAAATTCCGAAAACGGGAAAATAGTCAAACACCTATAATCGTCGCGAAAACCATTCTTGATTACCGGCATAATTTATAAACATCAACTTCAAAATCGGATATTTCATATATGCCTTAAATTGACTAAAACACAATCCGGGTCAATTGACCGTAAATTAGCCTATTTCGGGTCGTTCCGTAAAAACTCACAATTTCGAAAAATAAACTTCACCACTACGTTCTACACATCAAACTTAGCTAGCACGTCAATTTTTGTTGAATTCGGAGCAACTTGCTCCGTCGTCGAATTTACCGAAATCGGAAAATCGGAATATAATCGGGTTTTAAATTTAATCGGCTATCTTTTCCCCTAATTATATTTTATAGATACCAAAGATTACTACGTGGTATTGGAATTTTTGAAGAAAACAGAAGCTAAATGCAAAGGAAAATTATGCAGGGAAATTGACAGAAAAATGGGAAAAACAACAATTTTCCGTTTTCTCTTCTCTACATGGGGACGGACGTCCCACTCATCATAGGGAAAGAGAGGAGGGTTCCTCAACCTTGGGGGTGGTCGCCCCACAATGGAGGTGGGCCCCCCCCCCCACTTAAGCCATCCAAATTTTCTTTCCGTTCCCTGCGTTTTGCATAAGTTACAGTTTTCTTAATTTTTCTGTTTTTCTTATTTTACTGTTAGTTTTTCATTTCCATTTCTATTCCTATTTTCATTTCTATTTCTTTCTATAAATCCAACACTACAACACTAAGATCACACCCATAATTTCTATACTAAATTCAAATCTTCTAAACCCTTCAACAATCACCCAACACAACTCTATAACTATCTATCAATTTTTCTCTCAATTCAAGCTAAATCCATCAAACCCTAACTAAATGAAATCGAAATCAAACCCCTTACCTCTAGCTTGGATGATCCATGTGTTAGCTGGCAATTTCGAAGAAGGGTAAAATTGGCATAGACAAATAAAATATGTTTACTATCACATGGAAAAGAAAATATATTTGTTGGTGATAGGTAAACATAAGGCCTTTTTGTTTCATAGAGAAAGGATCTTTCGATTGCCAATGGTGAGCGATATTTCGAACTAAAATCTTTAGTATTTTTAGGATATGAAGAAATTCCTTTAAATAAATATGTCAACATTGGAGCGGTCCAAACAAAAGGATCAAAGTGAAGTACGAATGGTTATAGAATTCAATTTCAATAACCTTGAAGATTCGAATTTTGAATAAAAGGCGCCATTGTAAGGGACGCGTGGAGATTGGCGAACGAAGGAGACTTGCATGTCTTAAACGTGGCGCAATATTACAATAGGACCGTTAGGGTAACATTATAAATAGGTGTTTTCTATTAGATTTTGGGTGTTCGATAGATACTAAAATTCTCAAACACTCAAACTACCGTAATCGAAAGGGAAACGAGTCAAGGAGATATCATGTACGTTAAGAACATCATGTTGTTTTATAATTTAAATGCCAGTTTATTATCATTTATTTCCGATTTCCTGCACTTTTACCCTTAAAGTATTTCGATTCTTTTCTTTTTATCTTTGTTCCATTTGCCTTTAAACACTTATTGTTCTAGAAACCTATTTACTTTCAAAACTTTTATTGTATTTCCAAATTGTTACTTTTAAGAGTGTCCTTACCTTTACATTCAATTGTCAATAATCAAGTTTAAGTTCAAATCTTTACACAAACAACATTATATTTCCATAGTCAAACAACAAGATATTTCCATAATCAAGTTTAAGAATCAATTGAAGATCATGGGTTTGAACATAAAATCTATTATGACATGTGTCCTAGGATCAATCTAGTCGATCCCGTAAGTAACCAATAATAAATAGTAAAATTGAAGACTAGCGGTTGTTTACGAGAAATCACCGAAACAAATTGCACACCGTGGACAGTGTCATATTAGAAACCAATTATTAGAACTTTATGAACATTGCAAAATTTGAATTGGTATATGAACCTTCAAGTGGTAAAATAAAAGATAATAATCAGATATACCCGTAAGACAACGTATCAAAACAATGACAAATACAACCAACCAAGATAGGGACAAACCTCCTTACAAGGAGCGCCAGCAGTCGTTTCGATTGATGCCTCTAGTACTATCCCTGGGTAGTTCAACGCCGCCCCATTTAGTGTGACAAATACCATCCGCCATTTCAACTATGCCGCACGCAGAAGTCAACAATATTCGACTCCACTAGGCCGCGTTTCGACCCTTTAAGGCCCGTAGATCCACAGATGGGATGCCAACTGCTTATGGCGTGGTTGCATAACGCACCCATTTTGTCCCATCCGAGGATCCGTTCAGAACGAACCATTTCCCTACAAACTCCCGTAACTTGGGAAATCGAACCAATGGCCTACCCCGACAACCAACAATCGTGCGCTTAGACAATGATGGATGATAGTAACCATGATATGGTAGGAGTCTTAGCCCGCGAAATGAATGCTATTTTGGTCCTTTAATTCGAATATAAATCGAACAAACCAAGAAAACACAAAGATGTCTAGGATAGCAGATTTCTTTGGTGCCCCGATGCGCTGGAGACGAGGCGTAATCCAAGGTGATTCGGAACGAAGAACCTACCATTGAACAAGTTCGACCCCCTATACGAGGGATCGAAGAGAGAAACGTAGGGCCAAGATTAAGGCAACCAGACGCTCAAGAAGACCGGATCGAATGCCTAGACCGTTAGTGGTTGTCAACAGGACCGTAATGCGCATTTAAATTGTCCATAGGGTCAGGAATGACAATTTAGTGGCAGAAAATAATCTAACCGCTATGATAGAAAGAATAATGGCCCAAAATGGAGTAAATTCGGGATTTAGAAGGCCAAATTATACTTCTCCTATTGTAGGTTACATTCTACAAACAGAATTACCCAGGGGTTTCAAAGTCCCCAAATTTACAAAATTTGCTGGTGATACCAGTGAGTCGACAGTAGAACACATAGCGAGATATTTGACTGAAGCAGGGGATATATCAAATAACGAAAATCTTAGGATAAAATATTTTCCAAGTTCTTTGACAAAGAACGCTTACGTGGTTCACCACATTACCCCTGATCCGTGGATACTTGGCCCTATTTGGAAAGACTCTTTCATGAGCAATTCTACATGGGCCAATCCAAAATCAGTCTGAAAGAACTGGCAAGCATTAAAAGAAAGTTTACAGAACCCATAGATGACTATCTGAATAGATTCCGACTGTTAAAATCTAGATGTTTTACAAGAGTGCCCGAACATGAATTGGTCGAAATGGTCGCAGGAGGCCTAGATTATTCCATTCGAAAAAACCGGATACCCAAGATTAAGGGATATGGCCCAATTGGTCGATAGAGTTCGACAAGTCGAAAGATTAAAAGCGGAAAAGGCTAGGGCTAGTAAGAATCATAAGAAAGAACGGATAGCCTATATAGAGGCGAAGAAGAAAACATAGATGATTTCCAAGACCCATACAATTTCGACCGCAAATAAATCTTGTCGAACTAAAAGAGGCACCCCTTACGCTGCAGAGTTCGCTTCCTTCCAATGGAAAAGACACCGCGAAAATGAGAAAATGAGAAATATCCTAAGAAAATATACACTTTCGATATAACTAAATGTGATGAAATCTTCGATTTGCTTGTTAAGGATGGCCGCTAATAGTTCCTCCGAACCTTAAGATTCCTCCATTGGAACAAAGGAAGAAGAGGGGTTTTTGTAAGTAGCATAATTTCCTAGGTCATAAAACCTCACAATGCTTTCTTTTCGATTTGATATGTGCGATCAAGGATGGCAGGTTGAAATTTGCGGACAAAGGAAAAAACCCCATGAAAGTGGATACGGATCCGTTACTGATGGCGGAAACCAACTATGCTGAGCCTTTGGAAATCAACATGATCGAAGTTGCTGAGAACAAGGTTCAAACAAACGTGGAGTTCGAAGAAGATGGAGGTTTCGTCCTGGTTAAGAAAGGAACTACTGATAATTTTCCAAAGGTGCTCAAGGCAAAACTAATGAAAGAGGCAATGCAGGCTACTAAGGGCCAAGATATTGTTGACAAAAATTTAACTGAGGCTACTGAAGGTCTCAGGATGAAGTTCGAGAAGGTCAGAATTTCTGATGACCCAATGCTGGGAGTAAACATGGTGGATTTCGAGCAGCCACACAAATGCAAGAAGTGGAACGATGCTTGAGAAAGAAAGAGAACAAAAGAGCTTGCCAAAGAAAGATGCAAGCTGCGTGAGTACCTATTTCACATAAGAAGAACTAAGACAAGTTGTTGCCCAAGATGCAAGATCATTTGCAACCCTGTGATAGTGCCGAATTCGAAGGGCCTGGAGCGACAAGAATTAATTGGAGGCAAGACAATCACCAGGCTGGTATACCCTGTATCGATGAAAGCTCCTGAATTCTAGTTCGATGCCACAAGATTGGTACAGAATGTCCGATTGTCCCGATGTGCAGCTTTGATAAAGGAATGTCAAGCATTTGAAACAATCCGCTCGCTTCCGGTTGGGACGCTAGTGGAATCCTTCAATAACGCCGATCCGGGTAACCATGCAGAGAAGACCGGCCCTCCCTAGGGAAGCAAGGAAGGTATCCTTCAAATTACCACATCCCTACCGATAGGTGGCGCAAGCAAAGAATGACAAAGGAAGGGCAAATGGCGTTCGACTGAAGCCTATGGCATACTGAGGCTTTTAATTCGAAGGAAGGAAATCAGCCGAAAATTATAAAGGAAAACCCAATGTCACGCCTCAATGGCGCAGACAACGTAACAAGAAGGCGGAAGGAGTCGAAGCCCATGGAAATTGGCGAGTCTAGCACTAACAATCCAAAGTCAAGACTCACCGGGGCAAACCCCTGATCCGTAAAATTATTCTCACCAAAGAATGAGGTCAAGAACAAAAGGAAGCAAAGGAACTAAGATGATCTAATGACCGATGATTTCGAGTCGGGGAGTCTTTCTTTAACGCCAATTGTAATGTTGTATCGCTTTACCTCATGTAGTTTGAACATAATACGTAAGTATGGGTTGAGAGGAAACAGATGAAGAGGAAATGGCCAAACATAGGTGTGTTACTATATAATGAATAACGGTGCAACAAGAGCGTAACGCTTTTTCGAAAGACCGACGAGGAATGAAGAATCATTTGAAACCTCTCTCATCGGCCAAAGTAGAGCAACACGCGTAAATAAAGTACTAGTTGACGGAGGAGTCAATTTAATGCCCGATTCATGCTAAAAAGGATAGGATGCAGGATTCGACGCTCGACCTCATAACATGGTACTCTCAATTACGAAGGTAAAGTTGGTAAGACACTAGGGTAATACAAGTGAATCTCACGGTTGGTTCCCCGACTAGGCCAACCATGTTCATGGTAATATGCAAGGCCAACTACAACATGCTACTCGCGAGAATGGATCCACGGAATTGAGTACCTCTTCAATGCATCAAAGATTAGTGCTATGGAGAGAGGATGGAATAGTTGAAAATATAGAGGTCGACCAGTTATTATATGACATATTAATCATGTTGATAAGAGTAATTTTGACCGTAACGGCCAACATTGGGCCATGCAACCCACCAAGAGTACTTCAACCAAATGAAAATGCCTACTATTCTCTAACACTTCGTCCTAATGGCTTCCAAGGGATAGAGAACCGATGTGGGATGGACAAGAAGTTGAAGAAGAAGGTGAGACTTGACGATCCGCCAACCGGCCGACAACGAAGGGTGTTATGGAAACCAACTACTATCAAGCTTTCGCCTATCCGGCCGAGAATAAGAAAAGACGGCTCTCGCCGAGATACAAAATATGGTGCACACAGCCATAGACACTAAAACAAAAACAACGCAGCAAAAGCAAGTCCCGAGGGCACCCATCTTACCCCACCCAACGAAGGACAAACTTCCACACCAATGGATCGGGCTAGACGCTATCTATGATCAAGAGCCATTAGGTTTCAAAAGATCCAGATCAACGAACGCCAAGATGTCACCAAGACCCCTTGGAGGAAGTTAATATTGGGGATGAAGTCGAAAAAGAGTAACGTACATTAGTGCGAAACTCAATCCCATTTGAGCATAAGGTGATCGAATTGCTCAAAGCAAATAAAGATTGTTTCACCGATTACGTAAATGCTCGGTTTGAAAAGAGAATGGTGGAACATAGGCTTCCGATCAAGGATGGCAAGAAGCCCATCAAGCGAGCGCCTAGAAGATTCGCACCGCAATCCTCTCGAGATCAAGGCGAAATAGAACGATTGCTCATGCAAGTTTATCGTAACCACGAGGTACGTCGAATGGCTTGCTAATATTGTACCAAGTATTAAGAAAATGGTTCTTTACGCATTTGCATAGATTTTAGGGACTTGAATATGCTACCCCAAAAGACGAATACTCTATGCCTATAGCGAAATGTTAATTGATTCTGGGTTATGAATACCGAGTATGCTAGACGGATACTCGGCTATAATCGATTTTCATTGCGGAGGATGATGTCCCAAAACAGCCTTCCGCCAGGCTTTAGGTACATATGAATGGGTAGTAATGCCCTTTGGCTTAAAAATCTGGGCAACATACCAAAGAGCAATGAACACAATATTCCATGACTTTATCGAAACATTTATGCGGTTTACATAGATGATATAGTGGTCAAATCGGTTTCGATGAGGATCATTTAAATCACTTGAGCCAATCATTCGAACGAATGAGGAAGCATGGCTTAAAATGAATCCTCTTAAGTGTGCTTTTTTGCGGTGGGGATTTCCTTGGCTTCGTGGTTCACAAGAAGGGCATCGAAATCAACCCGAATAAAACAAAGGCCATCATGGGGACAAAGCCTCCTTCAACAAAGAAAGAACGCAATCCCTTTGGGTAAAATCAACTTTTGAGGAGATTTATATCCAACTTGAGTGGGCGAACCCAAGCTTTCTCCATTGTTGCAATAAATCGGGCAATTTTGATTGGACGATCAACATCAAGAAGCATTTGAAAAATCAAGACTTACTTGATGCACCTCCAATCCTAGCAGCCCCTTCTAAAGATAGGCCAATGCGATTGTATATCTCTGCCTCAAATGTAACCATAGGAAGCATCTGGCCCAGAGAATGAAGATGGCATCGAAAGAGCCATTTACTATATTAGTAGAGTTTTAAATAATGCGAAAACTAGGTACAATAGTATAGAAAACTATGTCTTTGCTTATATTTCTCGTGTACAAAACTCAAGTATTATATTAAACCTTGATGTTTATGTTTCGTCTCACTTTGATGTCATTAAACATATGTTGTCAAAGCCAATTATGCACAGCAGGATTGGTAAATGGGCCTTGGCACTCACCGAATATAATCGGCCTTTAAGCCTTTACAGTATGAAAGGACAGTGGTTTCAATTTCATAGTGACCACTCTGTGAATGAGAATTTCGCATTAGATTATGTCGAAACTCACCATGGAAATTGTATTTCGATGGCTCAACGATAAAATGGAAGTGGTGTCGGAATATGTATCATTTCACCGAAGGAATTCCAACAAAATTCAAGTATAAGTTGGAAGGCCCTTTATGTTCGAACAATGAAGTGAATATGAAGCACTAATTGGGACTTGAAGCTTTGTTGGAATTGGGGCAACCAGTCGAAATAAGAGGAGACTCGAACTAGTCATCAAGCAAATAACCAAAGAATACAAGTGTATCAAAGAAAATTTGATCATGTACTTCGTTATTGCTAATCGATTAATCAAGAAATTTGAATATGTGGATTTAAAACACATTCCTAGAAGTGATAATCAAGAGGCAAATGACCGCTCAAATAGCCTCGGGATATAGGATATCAAAAGAAAACTCAATACCTCATAGAAGCTAGGGAAGAATAATGGCTACAAAGTTATCACCCTTAGATTTAGAGAATGCGAATTAGGTTACTCAAACCAGAGGAATTCAAGTTTTTAACATAGATGCTTTAGCATACATTAGCGGACTCCTATAGTAAACTATTTGAGAAATCCTTCAATAAATACAGAGAGGAAAGTCAAGTACGCAGCATTGTCGTACGAGTGATCGGGAATGAATTATTTAAGAAGACCTCGGAAAGTGTTACTCAAATGTTTAGGGAAAACAAGCATATTTAGCCTTGTCTAATGTGCACGTGGAGCATGTGGGGCATCAAGCAGCCACAAAATGAAATGGCTCTTGTTCAGATATGGAATGTATTGGCCCACTATGCTCAAAGATTGCATAGAATTCGCCAAAGGTTGTGAAGAGTGTCAAGTCCATGGGCATTCAACATGCTCGCAAGCGAGCTACATTCGATTGTTAAGCCTTGGCCTTCGGGGATGGGCATTAGATTTGATTGGTGAAATTCGCCAACATCATCTAAAGGATGAAATATATTCTTGTAGGAATAGACTATTTCACAAAGTGGGTCAAGCGATTCCTTTAGTGAATGTAGACCAAGAAGCTATTATAGAATTTATCTGACAAATAATATATGATTTGGGATACCGAAAGTATCACAACAGATCAAGGTTCATTTTCACAGGCGAAAATGCAAGAGTTCGCACAAAGCAGGATTCAAACTACTCACATCAACACCTTATTACGCCAAGCGGTCGGTGAAAGCTAATAAAGTCATAATAGGTTTAATCAAGAAGCATATAGGTCGAAAACCAAGAAATTGGCACAAAACCTTAGATCAAGCTCTATGGGCTGTCGAACGCCTCCTAAGGAGGCAACGAATACCACTCGCTTCGACTTACATTTGGGCACGACGGTGTTGCCAATGAAATACATCTACAATCACCGAATCCAAAGACAGGAAATACCCATTGATCAATCGGAAATGATGATGAATGAATTAGTGGATATAGATGAAGAAAGGCTACGTGCTTTAGAGGTTATGAGAAGACAGAAAGAAAAAAGTAGCGTAACAAGAGAGTTAAGAATAAGAAATTTTCAACCAATGATCCGTGGAAAGTTATTTTGCCTATGGATAAGAAGAATAGAGTACTCGGTAAATGGTCACCCCATTGAGGGACCTTTTCGTATTTTGAAAACATTTTCAATAATGCCTATGAGATAGAGGAATTAGCGAAGATGTAAGAATCTTAAGAGTAAACGGAAATACTTAAAAGGTATAAACCATACTTGCGGAAATTGAATTACTTGACTAAATAGATATTGAAGATGGAATAGAGCTAAGAGAGCCATGTAAATAACAAATATGAGTCATGTTCGAAATATAGGAATACATAATAAAGTTTTTTTTAACATTTCCAAGAAGTAAAAGGAGCATCTCGTTTCAACCTAGCAAATTTGTTTTTGCACAAGTTGATTCTACATTGATTCGTGTGTTTGATCCTTTCAAGCTCTTCGATTTCTTGGCTTATACCTTCAGCCGTCTCCATCTGCTTAAGACTCGTGAGATCGATCCGCAAGCCCTTGATCATCGCCGACTTCATAGTCGCTTGCGAGTTATCTGCTCACCTTCGCACCGCGATTTTCTTAAGCTCCTCAACTGGGACCCTGAATGAGATAGATCGACCTAGAACATCGTGCCTATCTTTTCGCAATTTTTGAGACTCTAAAGCTTCCGCCTTTAGTAAGCTCCGTCCGGTCATAGGCGTTAGATAAAGCTTCTCGTTTGGTTCGAGTTTTAGCTTCGATACCATGAAGCTGATGTATGCGATTAACTTCATCAAGGAGGAGTTGCAAATCATAAATGATCTCACCACGCCGAGGGCAAATACTAAGATCTATTTGTGTCAAAAGATTCTTCATCGAAAAGTAAACCCGGTTGTCTTGTAAGATGGTGAAGAAATCAACTTGAAAAATAGTATTATTAACCTCTTGAAGAAGCGGTCAAGAGAAGTGAGAGGCGATCCTCTTTGATTGACTCAATCACTAGATGGAATCGTGCTCAAGAAGGACCACATTGAGATAGCATCAATTTGAGGTATTTTAAAGGATTATTCTTCATCTCGCTTTTGCTCTTCGTAGAGGAGGGTATTTGGCTTGACGAAAGCGCCATGAAACAGAATTTCCATTTACACTGCGTTCCTCATCGGCACCATCTACCTCCATTCTCCCATCTTCACCTTCGCTTGCATCCCTTCATCTTCGTTGTCACTTGCAAAATAGTGACTCACAGCGCGATCGTCTCCATCGGTTTGACCAGAATCGCCTTTTCCGGAGAAGAGTCACTAGGAATATCAACGATAGGGGTTTCAACCCCAATATTTGGTTCATCTACCCTCAAGTTCTCCACCAATGAAGGAGAAGTAGCCCGGTGATCTAAGGTTTCACCCAAGGGAGGCGGTTACTTGTTGATCTAAGGTTTCAATCCTCCTGGGGTAGCCACAGTGGATGAACCTTTGTTTAAAGCATCCTCATTTGAGCCTTCCGGTTGAGGAGAAGGTATAGGGTTCGAACTTTGGATATTAGGGAGATTGACAGGAGCAGAAGGAATACTCTGCATAAAAAAGATCAGGGATCAGCGTGCATTAAAGTTGTGTAAGTTAGCAACGAAAGGCATCGAAGTAACCTTTACCTTTTTCCATCGAGTAGCATTCCGCCAATTTGTTCAAGGATTCTTTGAAGATAGAGGGTTCGAAGAGACTTTAGATTTGGTTTGAGGAGCATTGGCAGGAACTTCTTTGCTAATGGACTTAGCGACTTGAGAAGCTTCACCAGATTGTGAAGGCTTTTTCTTCTTTTTCTTGTTGAGGATTGAGGTATCGTCGCCTCCCTGTGGTTCATCTTCTGGTCGAAGAGTTTCATGCTTTCGTTTCTTGGGGGACTTTGGGGGCAAGCCACTTGCCTGAAAGTGTGACTAAGATGATTAACCAATTTAGAAGGAATTTCGAAATAGTAAAAAGGTAAGCATGAAAATACCTTCTTTTTCTTCTTCTTCAAAGTGTTGTCTACCTCAGCAGGGGGATTTGTAGCGATGATGGTTGGTGTTTGTGAAGTTGAAGTGGAGCCGACTTTAGGCGCGACTTTGTCTTTTTTCAAAGACTTCAAATCAATAGCTGAAAAGATTGAGATCAAGTTTAAAATAAGACAAAGTGAAAAATATGAGGGAACTTCGATTTTCTTTCAGTTTCGCACCTTCGCATTCCCGAGATTTAACAGACATGGCTGACAAGTCGTAGCGAAGGTGCCCTTTGAAGTTGTATAAATCATGTTTCGCCCACGTAACCCTCTGGGCAAGTTTTTTGGTATCATTTTCGCAGCAGCGAAAAAGATCCCTAAAATATAACCACCCAGGATACGGGGGAAAAAAGGCAAGAGCCAGCTCTGAAGTAGGCAAATTTGGAAATTTAGGTGGTTTATGCTTAAAAGCCCACCTGTACCTATCTTCAGATTTCACATAAGGAGGACATCGAACTGTTGGAAGTTGTTTTTCAAATTTTTCTTTTAAAGTTTTTTTGCGCATAAGCAGTTCGATGTATGTCCATTGGATTATACACAACTTCAAAATATTTTTGGAAAGCTCGAATTTCTTTGACATGAGTAAGCCTACCTTTCTCGGTGTTTTCCTGCACAAAGGAAAAAGTCATTAAATATTGTTGGATTTGGTATCAAACATATTATTCGAATAATATTCTGTCCACCAAGTATGGAAATCTCTTGTTTTGTAGAAGGAGGGAACGAAATAAACTAGTGAAAACTCCGCAAAATCTTCATAACGCTTTTGTCTGATTTCGATTTCTTTGGAGGGATAAGGTACCCCTGCTAGGCATATTTCTCTCTTCTTGTCGAAAAGAGGTTCAGGAAGAATCTGACACAGGCCAAACTGTCGAGCTACAAAATTGGGTTGATAAGCAAGGATATGTGCTTGACTCTTGACAGGGGTGATCCTTGAAGCAATAAGTCTGGGAGTTAGAAAAGCACTCCAGATATTTTTTGTTGTTGTTTCCAAAATAGCCTGCTCCAGAGGCATAGTGAACCAAGTTGGTCCATAATTTCGAGTAGCAAATGGGGCCATCGAAGAGTCAAAATTGTGCCTTTTCGAGAAGATCATCATGTATTGAACGGTGGTTTTAAAATTCTCTTTCTCATCATTTGGTGTGAGTTTCAATAACCTGGTTCCCTCAATGTTACGATTGGCAACATCAGGATGATCTTCATTAAGTGTTCCCGAGGTTGATAGAGATGATTCGAAAGTGGCATTCACCAAAGTTGCAATAACCAAAAGGGCCGGCCAGAGAAGATTTGTCGGCTTTGTAGGTTTTAATTTCAATACTGACCAAATGCTTTCAGACAAGCCGGACAATGCCAGTCACGATGCGCACTTTTCGACCATGGTGAAGTTGATTGGCTAAGGTAATGAATCTACTAGCTACTTGAAGGGATTTTTGCGAAAACATATTTCGATAGCCATAGTGCTAAGAAGGCTATGTGTTCAACTTGAGACTTCTTCCTCGTGAGAATGGTAGAAAGCAATATATTTGGAGCGGCATGCTTGAGCTCAAATTCAATAAGGTTCTCCGTCCTCATTAGGATCAAAGTTTCTCCAATAGGAGAAAGTCCAAGAATGGTGCTAGGTCGAGAAAGTGGGTGTTACCATCCCAGGAAGATGGAACGTGTTGTAAGTGCTGTCCCAAAATATAGAGAAGCCAATAAAAGGGTGGCTATAGCTAAACCCTAATTTAGACATTCGAATCAAATTGAGAATGCCTAAATTTTCCCATTCTGAGATTTCTTGCTCTCCACCTTAGCCAATTTTGGTACGACCGGTCGGATGTAGGACAAGAACGGAAAGGTTTAAAGTTAACAATGACATAATCCATGTTAAAGGGTCCCTTGTTAGTGCCGTTACTATGCGTCACTAGCTCCTCTAGGGTTTTAGGCAATTTGGCCACAGAATCATCAATTTTCAGTTTTGATGGTACAGACTTATTAATAATAGGTTTTGTCATAAAATAGGCGGGAAAGAATCCCTTCGTTTTTGCCAAACGCTCTGTAGGAATCAACGGACCCATTACTCCTAGGGTTTTATCAGAAACAATAGTGGGGATTATTACCTGAGAGGCATAGATAGCCTTTGCTCGAGTCATTTTGGAGTGGAGATGAACTCTTGGTTACCCAGGTTGATGATTTTGCTCGTCAGTGTTTTGGTGGAATCCATGGGTTGTTTGGATTTCTCAGATTTCTTGGAGGTTGTTGTTGGCATTGTTGATGAAGACATGGTGAAACAAATTAGTCTTTCTGATGGTGAATATTTGTTTTTGTTTAAGGAAACTGAGAGTGCAGAATCTGGTTTGTTTGAGAATGAGAGAGATTTGGGAAAAGTTCAGAATGAAGAAGATGAAGTGTTTTAGAGCTTCTTCAACGGTTAGAAATTTTTTGACCTTTGGTAAGTAGTGGGACACGTGTAATCATTTTATTGGAATGGAGGAAAGTGAACTTTTTCAACTTCCTAAGAGGTGACGTGTTGTTACTCAAGAAGTGATGTGTTGTCACTAATTATTATCATTAAACTGTCATGATGGCACGTTTAGGTGTGCTGATTAGACATATGCAGAAAGTTGGATACCTACTCTGACGTCATGTACAGTGAAATCATCATTACTATATCGAAATTGCATGAGATATTCAAGAACAAGTATTTCTCTATCTATCGAAATAACTGTTCTTGAGGGGCAATTTGTTAGCTGGCAATTTCGAAGAAGGGTAAAATTGGCATAGACAAATAAAATATGTTTACTATCACATGGAAAAGAAAATATATTTGTTGGTGATAGGTAAACATAAGGCCTTTTTGTTTCATAGAGAAAGGATCTTTCGATTGCCAATGGTGAGCGATATTTCGAACTAAAATCTTTAGTATTTTTAGGATATGAAGAAATTCCTTTAAATAAATATGTCAACATTGGAGCGGTCCAAACAAAAGGATCAAAGTGAAGTACGAATGGTTATAGAATTCGAATTTCGAATAACCTTTGAAGATTCGAATTTTGAATAAAAGGCGCCATTGTAAGGGACGCGTGGAGATTGGCGAACGAAGGAGACTTGCATGTCTTAAACGTGGCGCAATATTACAATAGGACCGTTAGGGTCAGAACATTATAAATAGGTGTTTTCTATTAGATTTTGGGGTGTTCGATAGATGTACTAAAAAATTCTCAAACACTCAAACTACCGTAATCGAAAGGGAAACGAGTCAAGGAGATATCATGTACGTTAAGAACATCATGTTGTTTTATAATTTAAATGCCAGTTTATTATCATTTATTTCCGATTTCCTGCACTTTTACCCTTAAAGTATTTCGATTCTTTTCTTTTTATCTTTGTTCCATTTGCCTTTAAACACTTATTGTTCTAGAAACCTATTTACTTTCAAAACTTTTATTGTATTTCCCAGAAATTGTTACTTTTTAAGAGTGTCCTTACCTTTACATTCAATTGTCAATAATCAAGTTTAAGTTCGAAATCTTTACACAAACAGTCATTATATTTCCATAGTCAAACAGTCAGTATATTTCCATAATCAAGTTTAAGAATCAATTGAAGATCATGGGTTTGAACATAAAAATCTATTATGACACATGTGTCCTAGGATCAATCTAGTCGATCCTGTAAGTAACCAATAATAAATAGTAAAAATTGGAAGACTAGCGGTTGTTTACGAGAAATCACCGTAAACACCATGGTGATGCTACAAACCCAACCTCAAGCTCATGCTCAAGATCTTCCTCAAGATCTTCCTCATCTTCTCCTCTTGTTCTTCTTCTCCCAAAACCCCTGCTTTTCCTCTCTAGTTTCTATTTTTGGTTTTGTGTTCACAATGGAAGGAAAAGGAGAAGAAAATGGTTTTTATAACTTGTTTTCTTACTAGCTTCCAAATTCTCATGTTTGGTTTTTGGTATAATGGAATGGAAGGAAAATGAGGAGAAATGGTTCTTATAATGGTATTTTCCTTACTAGTAAGCCAAGGGTGAAAACCCCAATTTTAACAATTAATCCTCACACTCCTAACCAATTATATTATTAATTTAATTAATTCAATCTATTAAAATAATTTCGGGGAATTAAATATCGGATCTGAATAATATTTTTCTGAACCGAACGGAATAACACCCGGACAGAACACAACGTCGCCCCAGATAAATTAATAGATATATTAATTAATATGAATATTCCCGTCGCAAGACAAATATTGATCAGTAATTCGAAAATATTAATATAATATAATATTAATTAAAAACGGGCGTTACACCTAGCAGCAACGAAGAGAATATTAAGGTATTTGAAAGGAACTCTCGACTATGGTATTTTATTTCCTACAGCTGATAAAGGAAAAGAATGCAAGTTAGTGGGGTACATAGATTTGAGCTAGTGTAGTGATGTTGAGGATCGAAAATTCACTGCAGGATATGTGTTCATGTTAGGTGGTGCACCAATTGCTTAGAGTTCCATAAAGGAACCAGTTGTTGCATTATCATCATGCGAGGCATAATACATAGTTGGTTCTTTTTGTGCATGTCAAGCAACTTGGATGATGAATCTGGTCGAAGAAATTACAGGCAAAAATCATGGAGCAATTATCATGAAGATCGACAGCATGTCAGCTATCAACCTGGCAAAGAATCTGATAGCTCATGGTCGAAGCAAACGTATCGAAATGAGGTTCCACTATCTTCGAGAGCATGTAGCAGATGGGAAGATGAATTTGGAACACTACAGAATTGAGAATTAGATTGCAGACATTATGACAAAGGGTGTGCAGGTCGAAGTATTTTGAAGACTAAGAGTAATGATGAATGTAGACAGTTTAGACACAATGAATTAGGTGGTGTGTTGAAAGTAATTCATGTGTGTCAAAACTGAGTGTGTGTGGAATGAAAGTCGACCCAGTTGAAGAGCATGCCACCCAGATTCGACAAAATATATTTGTTTTAGATTTAGATTTAGTTTTGATTTAAATCTAGAATATAATAGATTTGATATAGTTCCAAAAAGATATTTTGGGCTTTTTATAGTTTTGGGCTTTATCTTAGGGAGTAAGCTAACCTAAATCTATAAATAGAGAGAGAAACCCTTATTTTTGAAATCAAGTTGTATTCACAAAATTTTGCAGTTGCAAGTGAATAAGAAATTCCCCACATATTATGGACAGAGAGAAACTTTGCAGAAAATATTTATTTCTTCTTTCTTTCTTTAATTGCTCATTGTCATTGTGTGTGGTGATATCAATCTTGTTCATCAAGATTGATAGAAATTCATCATAGATATTTGGTGGATTTCCAACAAGTTCTGACATCAAATGATTTCAGTCCCCTCTCGATCGCTGTTGTGGGAATATTTATAAAAATAAATATTATAAATATTAATAAATCATTAATATATATATATATATATTAATAAATATTAATAAATATATATATATATATATATATATATATATATATATATTAAATCAAATATTAAAAAACGCTTTTATTACAAATAAATAAATAAAATAACTCACAATAAATAATTAAATTTTCTTATACATTTATAATTATTTTGACAAATTAATATTTTATTACTTAAGTACAACCCCGTCACTATAATAGACAAAGTTTTTGAATATTTTATTATTTAAGTACAGTTTTGATGCTGAAATGAGCGGAATTTTTGAATATTTTATTATTTAAGTACAAGTTCGGAATTACAATGGATAGAATTTTTGAATATTTTATTATTTAATTATAGCTTCGACAATAAAATTGAGCGAAGACTTTGAACAATTTATTATTTAAGTACAACTCTGGTTGACTTTTCATCCAAAGCTTCTACAAATGCTGGAACTTCTGAGTTGTACTTTTGTTTTGTTTCTTCAGAGGTTGACAGTGAACTTCTGTTCCATTTCCTATAGTTCCAGAGCCACTTATTCTTTCCTTCTGGTTACCTCCAAATTTAAGTTCCAGACTTTGGAACATAAACCTTCTTCCCATCATGTGTAGCTAGCATCCATAGTCCAGGTGCCAATGTTGGGGTTTCAACATCACCTTTAAGGATATTTGCAACATAGATTATTCTTTCTTTTGGTACCCATATCCTTCTGGGTCCTTTCTGGTTAGTGTTTCTAAAGTTTTGTTTGAACTTTGGTTTAACCTAAAAACTTTCATTATGGGATGTGTATTTAATATCATGTGTGTGACCAAACTCAAATTGTTTGTGCAGTGGTTTATATGTGATAATCATTTCATCAATAGATTTGGGTTGATATACTTCTTTTCATCTGTGGGTTTCATATCCTAATCGCTTTCTGTTATTTCTACTAACTCCATAGATCATTGAAGCCATCTTGCTTCTACTTATGCTTTTAGCCAGAAACTTCTGAAAGCTATAGTCGTATTATTTTTAAATGTCTTTGGAACTTGAAGCATTATCTGAGCTGGAAACTTTTGAGCATTTTGAAAATTATTTTTAAGTTTAATATTATTTTCTTTAAGCTCAGCGTTTTCTGCCTTAAGTTGCTCAATTTCAGATACAAGATTCTTCTGAGTTTCTTGTATTTGATTTTGAGTTGACTATAATTTTCCAGAAGTTCTGATAGGCTATCTTCTAGTTCAGTTCTAGTTAAATCAGAAAATACCTCTTTTGTCTTTGATTCAGAAGTAGAGTCATCTATTGTAGTTGTCATAAACGCTAGATTTGCATGTTCATCTTTTGAATCAGATTCAGCTTTAGAAGATTCTGAATCATCTCAGGTGGCCATCATACCTCTCTTATTCTCAAATCTTCTCTTCGGTTTTTCTCTTCGTAGCTTGGGGCATTCAGTCTTGAAATGTCCAGGTTCTTTGCATTCATAGCATGTGATGCTTCTTTTACTGAACTCCATGTGTCCTGAAGATTCTCCTTTATCTCTAGATCTTCTGTGGTTCCCGAATTTCTTTTGCCTATATTTCCACATTTTATTTATCCTTCTGGAAAGCATTGAAAGTTCATATTTTTCTAACTATGAATCTTCAGAGCTTCCATCTTCAGCCTGAAAATCATTAACATCACATTTTTTAGTAGATTTTAATGCAATTGACTTACCTTTCTTCTGAGGTTCAAACTCATCAAGTTCAATCTCATGACTCCTCAGAGCACTGATAAGTACTTCTAAGGAAATTGCATTAAGATCTTTGGACACTTTGAACATTGTCACCATAGGTGCCCTTCTTTTGGGTAAGCTCCTGATAATCTTCTTCACATGATCAGCTCTTGTATACCCTTTATCCAGCACTCTTAGACCAGCAGTTAATGTTTGGAATCCTGATAACATTGCCTCAATAGATTCATTTTCTTCCATCTTGAATGCCTCATATTTATGGATATGTGCCAGAGCTTTGGTCTCCTTAACTTGAGCGTTCCCTTCATGTGACATTTTGAGTGACTCAAAAATGTCATGCGCTGTGTCTCTGTTTGTGATTTTTTTCATATTTTAATTTTGAAATAGCACTTAACAGAATATTTCTGGCTTTATGATGATTTTTATATTCTGCTTTATGTGCCTTGTCCATAGCTTTCCTTTCAATCTTGTTTCAATCTCCATCTACTGGATGTTTGTAACCATCCAACACCATATCCCATAGATCAAGATCATAGCCTGAAATAAAGCTTTCCAGTCTATCCTTCCAATACTCAAATACTTCTCCATCAAACATTGGAGGTTTAGTGTTATTGTTGTTGTTGTCTGTTGCCATTTTGTGTTTTTCTTATGGATCTTTATCTGACATTGTTAAGTGTTTGCACCTAGAACCAAGAGCTCTGATACCAATGGAAGGCTTGGAAAAACACTTAAAAGGGGGTTGAATATGTTTTTCTTCTTTTTGTTTCTTTTACCCAAACAACAAGTGAAGATTGAACTAGTCCTAGCCCTCTCGAGAATACTTACCCAACTGGCCTCTCAAGGAGCAACTATCAAATAAATGATTTCTGACTGACTGTGTATAATATCGCTTCTAAAATGCTTTTCTTCACAAAGTGAAGTTTACACAAAATATTTAGCTCAAAGGTTTAGTAAACTGATTACAAGGATGACTCTATATTTTTGCAGCGTGAGTTTACTTAAGATAATTATTATGAGTTGTTGTGCGTTGTTGTACTGCATTATTTTGCTCCTTTAAATTTGAATGCTTTATACAGTACTTCCAGAAAGTTTTTGTAGCATGGTAGCGTGTCTTGGTTACTGGAAAATGTAATTATGACTTGTTTAGCTTCACGTGATTTATTTACTAAATAATCCTTGAAAGTTGAACCACTCAAGTATTTTGTCTTCTTCGCTCAGTAGGTTAACGTTACTGTGGCAGGTTTTGTCTTTTAGAAGATGATGTATATTTAGATAATAATCTTCTGTAAGCCTTGTTAGAACATCTTCTTATCAGAACATACTTTTGGTGCTTATCAGAGGTTTGCGCTTGCATGCTTTTATCAGAAGTTGCTTCTAGTTTGCGTGACCAGAAGTTCTATTCTCATTAGAACTTCTAATACTTCATGATCTTCTGTAAGAAAAAAATCTTCTAATCAGAATATTCTTTTGGTGCTTCTTATTAGAGGTTTGCGCTTGCATGCTTCTATCAGAAGTTGCTTCTAGGGTGCGTGACCAGAAGTTCTACTCTCATCAGAACTTTTAATACTTCATGATCTTCTGTAAGAAAACATCTTCTAATCAGAACATTTTTTGGTGCTTCTATCAGAGTTTGTATTTCAATCTTCACTCAGAAGTTTTCTTTACAGCATGCGTGTTCCAGAAGTAATTTCTTAGAACTTCTAAATTCATCTTCTGCTCAACAAGGTGTAACGTTCCATTTTAGCACTTGAGTCAGAACGTCTTCTGAAACTAAACATAAGCATGTCAGAGTATCATATTTGTAAGAGGATCATACCATTTATACAAAATTTATTAACTTGTTATCATCAAAACTTTAATATATTATTAGAAACAAACTTTATTTTAACATTATGTACTGTTTTAAAGTTGAAAATGTGACATCCCATGTTTTGTTGAAAATTTTAATTACTCTGATTTTCGATATATTTTCCTGGTAGAATTTGAGGTGTTACAATTGCAGTGGACAACTCATTCAATAAAGAAAGTTGAAACTTGGCCAAATCATTTTTTGGATAAGATGGTAGAATTTGCCAAGTTGAGCGAGATTTAAAGAGAATCAAATAAACAAAATTCAAAGGCGGAACCACCCATATATATATATATATATATATATATATATATATATATATATATATATATATATATATATATATATGAAGAGGGATCAAATTACACCCGAAAAGTTACACCATGAGTTACACTCGCTCAAAAATGTCTCTTCGGATTAATATTTTTTTAAATCAACTGTTGGATTACAACATATCATCATATAGATCATATCTATAAAGTTTGAAATTAATCTATAATGATTATACCTGACCCTATGCCTGTGAAACCATTGCCACAACACAAGGCCTCAAATCTGTAGGGGCCCAAGCTAAGAGTCATCACACATAGTAGAAATCTAGGAAAATGAAAACAAAAGTATGCTATATAATTGTTATAAATATATGTTGTGCAAAATACTGAAGTGGTCCATACGTTTTTGAAATATTCAGTTGAGTGTTATACACAATGTTTTAAAAATTCGGACCGGACTGGCCGGTCGAATCGGGAACCAACCAGGTAACCGGTTTGATTCAATTGTTAGATCAGATGTGTCTTCGAACCGGTGTGAACCGGTCAAAATCGGTGTAAACTGGGAAAAGCGGGAAAACTGGTGGTTCAATTGCATTTTTATTTTTTTATTTATATTTATATTTAATTTTTTTTTTAACTTTTTTTATTTTTTTTAATTTTAAAAATCATAATGACTAGTCTTTTTAATTAATTAATAAAATTTTTAAATAAAAAAATAAAATAAAATAATGATTTTATTGACGAGAAACATGTTGTAGATGTAATTGATTTTATTGTAGATGATTTTGATATTGAAGAAGGAGATCTCAACATTGAAACAATTTATCCTCTTTAAAATTAAATATAATAGACAATGAAATTATTTTGTTATAAACTATATTTATTAGATTATGTTGCAATTAGACTTTGTTTACAATTAGACTTTGTTATTTTGTACAATTTTATTATGTGTGATATTTAACACCCCAATATTTCGATTATTAAATAATTTGAGTTTTAATTATTTATTTAATTAAAAATTAAATTATTAGTATTTTTGGAATTTGGAATTGGTTAATTAAAATGAAAAGTTGGACTGTGGTGTAAGAGTACAGTGGGGGTCTGTGTAGTAAAAGACTCTAATCACATTATTTGTTATTATTATTATTTTAGAATAATAAGGAACAAAATAAGGAAAAGAAAAGTGAGAAGGCATTGAGATTTTCATCGTACGTGAGAAGTGCAGAGAGCAAGGAAAGGAGAACCAAGAACTCTCAAGGTTAAGAATTTCTCACAGGTAAGGGGTGATTTCTCTTAATTACTATGTCTTATAGGTTTTGGGAACAATAAGATTGATTGAGCATGTTAGGAATCCCAATTTAGGATTTTCTAGGTTTGTAGAATTTGACCCTAAACTGTTTAATTTGCATGAATTCGACCAAATCAATGTTATAGAATCATTGAGTATGATTGGAATGTGTTATATTGCATTATGTTGTTGTTGTTTGGTTGATTCTGATGAATTTAGATGTATGAATTCTCGTCGAAATGATGAGAGTGGAGTTGGAAATAACATGTTGCAAATGGTCTGTTTTCTGCTATTGCAGGTCGCAGGAACCGGTTCATGTGTGGGAGGAACCGGGTTCCTGGTACAAATTTCAGGGAGGTGGAATTTATGAGTCTGAGGAACCGGTTACTCCTGGGGAGAAACCGGGTTCCCAATGTAATTTTTATAAAGAAAACTGATTTTTTATGCAGGAACCGGTTCCCTGGTGGAAGGAAACGAGTTCCCAGTACATTTTCCAGATAGCGCGTTTTTCACATAGTGTGGGAACCGGGTTCTCCCTAGGAGGAACCGGTTACCACTGTAGTTTTTGGAAAAATACTAAACTTTAAAAATTCGTAACTTTCAAACCGTAAGTCCGTTTTAGTCGTCGTTTTGGATGTTGTTTCTTAAATTAAATACTCTATTTTATAAATTGAAGAAAATGACTATAACTTGATTTTATTTCGAAAATACGTTGATTTTCCGATTATGCGGTTGGTTATTTTGTGCATACTTGGTGTATATGCAATGGTGTATCCATGATAATTGATTGTATCAGGTTTTGGGGATGAAGTGCATGTTTATGTTGTTTGATGTGTGCGTGGTAAATGATGATATTATGTTTTGGTTTGATTGTGGTTTATGACGTTTGATGTGATCATAATCTGTATTGAGTGTTGCATGCTTTATGATGTGCATGCATATACATTCTGGTGGTAGCTAATTCCCATTGTGTGGAATTAGTGAGTATTGTCAATAACTGTTTCCGGGTGATTATGAGTGGTGAGGTTGGATTCATGTCCGGGTGATTATGGATGAATCGATGTGTGTGACTTAGTTCATTTTTTGGTATGACATGAATAGAGTCTTGCATTGCATTTTGTGTGAATTATAACATGATAGGATGGTTTCCTGTGTTATAATTGTTGCCATGTTTGGATGTATGATTATGGATTGAAATGGTGAAAATTAACTTATTTGATTATGCTAAAAAGGGTGGATTAATAACTTGAGATATTTTGTTGATTTGAGAAACTTATAATGCATTTTAATTATGATGAAGTCTCACCCTTACTTTGATGATTTCAGATTGAAGTTTAGAGGCTTAGGAGCTGGTGAGGACGGCTCATTGAGCTGTGCATTTTTCTTATTACGTGTTGGTGTCATGCTCTGATTTGTAACATTGGGGAACGTTTGGTTTAGAGTTATGATTAAACTCTGTTATTTCATTTAGATTGGTTTTGGATAATTGTTGGTTTTGAATTTATCCAAATTTGATAATAATTTCTGTCGTGTAGAACATGTTAGTTTCTTGATTAATTGAATTTGTTCTTCAGTAAAGTATGACATCTGTTTGAATTTATTTTTATCAATTGTGACGCCCTTTATTTACATGTCAACTCTGAATTAATTATACAATTGCGGGGTATTTTAGAAGGGTGTTACATGATACTTATGTTTAAAATTTAAATTTAAATTATGAACTTGTGAATTTATTTATGATATGATATTTGTAAAAAATTCAATTCTAATTATATTTTGTAAAGACGAAATCAGTGGTTCGACCAATAAACCAGTGACCCAGTACCCTCACCGATTTGATTCCCAGTCCGGTTTTTAAAACACTGGTTATAGATAATATAAACCACCAACATATAATTTAACACACATATTTATCTACTTTATTTTAAAGCGAAAACCTTTTAATTTTTTGTATTTTACAATCTTTTCAAATGATAGTATTATATTTATAGTGAAATGTCTGGTTTGCTCTATTATTTATCTTTTATAATAGTATATATTATTTTTAACAATTTTATTGTTATTTTTATAATAATATATTACAAAATTAGTAAACTTAATATTAATTTTACTAAATCATTATAATTAAATTAATCATTACATTTAAATTTTTAATTTAAATTATTTAACTTAATCTAATTTAATATAATATATATAGGAAATTATAATTTTTCTCACAAAATTAACTTCTCATATATGATATTTTAAAAATCAAATCAGTGATGATACTTAGTCATTAGTTTATTGGTCGAACCATTGGATTACTGATCGAACTGCATGATTAAATTGGATAATTCGGTTGAATAAATCAGTCTCTATTTATATTTTAATTCTAATTTTTAAAAACTTATCAAAACGATGTCGTTTTGTCTGATAAAAAACAAACATTTAATCTATCAATTTTCCAAAATCGTCGATTTTCTTAATTTTTACTAATTTTGACCGATTCAATATCTTACCTAATCCTGTAATCAAATGAAGCGATGATCCCTTCGGTTCCCATTTTAATAAGTTGATTGTGCCTAAATTTTAAAACAATACTACTATATCAATTATTAATAAAATTTCTATCTTTTAAAAAGTGAAATATTATTATATATTTTATATTATAAAAGGCCTATTTAAAAATTTTCACAGGGCCTCTTAATTGTTCGGACCATCTCTCTCTCTCTCTCTCTCTCTCTCTCTCTCTATATATATATATATATATATATATATATATATATATATATATATATATATATATATATATATATATATATATATATATATATATATATATATATATATATATATATATATATATATATAAAAAAAAATAAATTATATATGCGTATAAGTCGACCTATAAGATTTTTTAAGTAATATGAATTAATTAAAAATATTAATGAAAAACAGACTTTTAAATAGAATTTTAGACTAGACAAAAAAAATTATAATAAATCATTGATCAGGCTCGGACCTTGTAAAACCTAACATAGCCTAACTTATTTTCACTTCTACTTTTAGTGCATCCTCTCAGTTAATTTTGTTGTGGTCTAAAAGCTCCCCTGATCGAAAGACGCATCAGACATGAAAAATCTCAGATAAAAAAATTAAGATTTCGTCTTTCACATTTCAAGTTTCGCTTGTTTTAGTCCCTCTTAATAAATTTATTTTATTTATAATTTAAAAGAAAATTAATATTTAATAAAAACAATAATAATATTACACAATATGAAATAATAAAAATAAAAGATGGCTCGTAGGAGGGGACGACCGTCGAAGAAGAAGGCGACCTCATCGCTGGAGCGTAGCAATTCACAAGTGGGGAAATGCAATAAGAGAGGAGGAACAAATGGAAGAAGAGGAAGCAACGGAGGAACTAGTGGTGCCTAATTTGGGGAAAATAAAACCTAATTTAGCACTTGTAGTGACGACAACATTGAAGAGCGATCAAGAGCAAGCAGTGGCAGATCAACTATGGGTTGATGTGATCCGTGGAAATCACAATTCAACTAATCGAAAACCACTTTGCTATTTTGCACCAAAATTCAACAATGGAGTCAAGGAAGTTGAGATTAAAGAGGAGGATGTGGCATCTGAAATTCGATGTTGGGAATCGATATTGATTATGTATATGATTGGGACTGATCTGAGCATGAATGCTGTGAAGAAATACATGAGCAAGACATGGAATATCGTGGCGCTGCCAGAAATGTATTTCAATGATGAAGGCTATTTCATTCTGAGTATCAAATCTTTCAAAGACAAAGATGAAGTCATGATGAGGGGCCCTTACACCATTAACAACAGGCCGATGGTGATTATGGAATGGAAACCGAATTTCTCGATGCAGAGGGATATGATGAGGACGGTGCCAATCTGGATCAAGTTGCTGTAGTTACCGTTATTTCTTTGGGGAGACAACAGTTTGGGAAAGATTGACAGTATGATTGGTACTCCTTTGTTTACTGATGAATACAGTAAGCAAACTCTGAGTGACTTATGCAAGAATGCTGATATAAGTGGATGTGACACAAAAACTTTGTGAAGAGGCGATAATTAGGGACCAAAACGGGGAAAAAAGAACGCAAAAAATCGAATATGAGTGGCGGCCACAATTCTGTGAGAAGTGTCGGAAAATGGGGCATGTCTGCAACATCAACAAGAAAATAGCTAGTAAGAAGTGGCAACCAAAAGATCCTAGTGAAGGTAGAGAAGGCCCTAGCAATATCCTCTGTGACTCAGGCCCTATCCAAGCTGATTCAGTGGTGCAAGAACCTCAACTTGATAAGATGAAAGAGCTAGAACAACTGACTACTTCCAATGATGATGGAAAATGGACTGGGATTCACACCAAGAGTATTGAGAAAGGGAAAAAGGTGTCAGCAAGAGCCCCAAAAAAGATAGTATGCTCAAATGGTTTTGGTTCCTTGGGTGTTTGGGATGACCCTGAGGTAACCCTCATGGGTGGACCATGATGATATCATGGAATACAAGTAGGCTTAATAAGATGGCAAAAAGAAGAGAGGTTAGCTCCCGCCTCTGCAATTTGAATCCTCTTATTGTCATATTGGTAGAAACTCGTGTAAAAGAACCAAAGAAAGATAAAATTAAAACCTCCCTTGGCAAAAAATGGCCATACCTAGACAACTACAAGGAGCATAGTAATGGCAGAATCTGGATCCTTTGGGACGTTGACAAAATCAAGCTAACAATGAAAGAGTGCACTAATCAATTGATTCACTGTGGAGTTTAAAATGTTGAAGGGGTTTTCCTGTACTGGCTGACAACAATCTATGCTCAAAACCAGCTTGATGAGAGGCGATCGCTGTGGAAAGAGCTTGATAAACTTAGCAACAAGCAGCAGGGTCCTTAGATGCTCATGGGGGATTATAATAATGTCCTCAGCATACAGGATAAATGTGTGGGGGAACTTGTTAAGGAGAATAAGTCTGCTGACTTAAGGAGCATGATGGCTAGCAATGATCTCTTTGAAGTGGAAAGTAAAGGAGAAAGGTACACCTGGTTCAATAAACATGTAACGGGGCCCATCTATTCTAAGATAGATCATGTCCTTGCAAATCTTGCTTGGATCCAGCAAAATGCCAACATGACAATGCAAATTTTAGACCCAGGTATATTTGATCACACCCTTATTTGCATCTGTCCTGATACAGATAGGAAGATTCAAAAAAGAAGTTTCAAATTCCTCAATAAAGTTACTGATATGCCAGACTATAACATTGAGATAAGGAAGAACTGGACAAAGAATATGACATGAAATGGATTATGGCAGAAATTAATTCGGTTGCAGCCTGTTATTAGGAAAGTGAGTAAATCATTGAGGGGGATAAAGAACCAAATAGACAAGCAAAGACAATAGTTTATTGAAACTCAAAGGCTGTTGTATGCTGACAAAATGAACAAAGATCTTATCCTCAAGAAGAATAGATGCAATAACAAGTTGATGGAACTTCTGGACATAGACGAGCAGATGATACATCAGAAAGCCAAGATTAGTTGGATTAGAATGGGAGACGACAACAACTCTTACTTCCATGCTCACCTAAAATCTCGACAGAAAATCAATCACATCCATAGGCTCTACAGGGAGGATGGCACTCTGCTGGATAATCCTGATGACATTGAAGTTGAAATTCTAGCGTTTTATGGAAGCCTTATGGGGAGAGAAAAGAAAATGGAGATTGTGTTTATATTAAGGTGCTACGAAATGGTAGACAACTGAATATGATGCAAAGATCTCTACTGATCCAGCCTGTAACTATAAAGGATAATGAAGATGAGCTTAGCAATATCAGAGATAACAAAAGCCCAGGGGTGGATGGTTTTGGTGCAAAGTTTTTCAAACATTCTTGGCACATCATCAAAATTGATGTTGTTAATTGTGTGACAGATTTCTTCAACATAGGTATACTTGACACGAGGTTTAAAATATCCATTGTAACACTAATCCCTAAGAGTGACCAAGCCAAAACAATCAAAGACTCCATACCAATATCATGTTGCACTGTTGTTTTGAAGATAATATCAAAAGTCCTGGCAAACAGATTGGGGAGGGTGCTGAACTGTGTTGTGAGCAGGAATCAAGCTGCTTTAGTTCTGGGGCAAAAGATTTATGACCACGTGCTGCTGGCTTATGCGTTGATCCGAGGATACAATAGAAAGGGAGGCATGCCCGGTTGCATGGTCCAAATGGACATTCAAAAGGCATATGACACCATGGATTATAATGCCTTGAAGACAATTATGGAGGAAGTTGGAATTCCTAGACAATTCATAAGCTGGACTATGCAAATTGTGGAAACAGTGAGTTATCAATTTACTGTCAATAGACGTTGTACCAAAGTAATGAAAGCAAAGTGTGGCCTTCGACAAGGAGATCCCAAATCTCCAATGCTTTTCGTCATTATAATGGAATACCTCCATAGGAAGTTGACAGAATTGCACTCCATCCATGATTTCAACTTTCATAGCAAATGCGAGAAACTCAAGATTGTGGACGTTAGCTTTGCAGATGACCTTTTTCTTTTCTCAAGAGGTGATGAAGTTTCAGTTCAATTACTGATGGACAACTTTGTTGTTTTTCAAAAGCAAATAGGCTAGTAGTGAACCCTAACAAGTGTAATATTTTTTGTGGCGGTATGAATGAAGAAAAGGAGAGGAATCTCATAAATATAATTGGTTTTGAGAGAGGCAACCTTCCTTTCCGTTACTTGGGAATTCCGCTCCAGAGTAAGAGACTTATGAAAACGCATTGCATTGATCTTGTAGATAAAGCTACAGTCGGAATTTCTCACTGGAGTGCGCAGATGTTAAGTGATAAGTGCCAAAATGTAGTTATTTTGTATATACGTTTTGTGGCACTTATCCGTTCTTTTGTTGATATTTAGTTGAATAATCCCGACTTTTTGTTGTAAATACGTTTTATTACGCTTTGTGTACATACTGTACCGTTTGATTAGTTTTTTATATATTTTGTAGGTATTGGTTGCATTATTGGAGCATTGAAAATAAAGTCCAAATGGAGCTCCAAGATGCGTTTTTGATCGAGTAAGGCTTGAAGGTGGAAGCCATTGGAAGCTGCAAGAGAAAGCAACAAAAGTTGTTGCCTAGGCATTTTCACCAGGCGAAGGCCAAGCGTCGTTGGGCGACGGTACTGTTAAAGGAAGAATGAGCTTCGTTCTAACTTGTTTTGCTTCTTGGGCGCTGGGCGAGCAAAAGAGAATTCCGCGGGGCGAAGCTCAGTTTCGTCGGGTGAAGGTAGTTGTACAGGATGAGAACGTGGCTTAATTTGGGCCAAGTTAAATGAAGATTCGCCGGGCGATGCTTTTAGTTCGTCGGGCGACTGTACGAAATCAAGATTTTCTTTATACTTTCATTTTCATTTTATTTTTTGTGGTATGGTTTTGGGGTGTGAGGTTCTTACTCCCAATTTCATCACCCATATAGTTTTTGATAGATTAGCTTAGAAAACAATACCAGGGTCTTGCTCACGGATGATTGGAGGTGGATTGCTCTTCGATAGGTGTTAACAAACCGGTGTAAATGGATAGTTTATCTCCTCTCTTCTCTTTGTATTTCTCTATTGTGTTGGTTATGTATGTATATTTACTCTGGACACATGTATATTTATCGCCCTTGGTGTTGCATAAAGTTTGCTTTATGAATCTGTGTTGGTAATTGTCTTAGGTTTTTACTCTATGTTAGGGATTTGAGCTTTGCTAAAGATAGATTGCTTAGATTCTTACCTAGGATGATTATCTGTTAGTTTCTGAATGCTAGAAATAGGTTTAGATATGACATTCACTATAGAGTATCTGATCTTAATGCCTCCGCGTTGGTGAAGTATGCCAAAGATGGGTATGAAGGTGACGTAGTTGACTCCTGGTTGTTGAGATAGGCCAGACATGGCTATCAAGGTGATTCGGGAGGATTCTCAATTTGGGTTAGAAATAGCTTAGGTTGTGAGAGGTATGTGATGACACGGACAAGTATCGTAGGCCGAGTATAACATGGGTGGTAGATTTAAGTCTGTGACGGGTAGTGTGCATTCGTTTCAGACAAGTTGTCTATCCTTTATACTTTTTAGTTCATTTAATTTTTGTCTTTTATTTTCATCTCTTTTAATATTAAACTCATTAACAGGAGAATTATCGAACGACGAATCAATAACCAATCTTTGTGGACACGATACGATATAACCTAACCGGTATATATCACCCGGTAAAAATAAATACCAGCTACTTGCTTGTCGCTCTACCGCTTCAACATTAAGCTATGTCGGGCGAGTTCAGCTAATCAACAGTGTGTTGTTTAACACTGTGAATTATTGGTGCCAATGTCTTCCTATACCTAAAGGAGTCTTGAAACAGATTATGAGCCTATGCAGAACTTTCTTATGGACAGGAAAAGCGATCTTGTCGAGAAAATATCCTGTGTCGTGGAACAAAATTTGTGAGCCAAATAGTCAAGGTGGTCTCAATATCTTGGATTTGCATCGTTGGAACCATGCGTGCTTGCTCAAGTTGTTGTGGAATTTATACCGTGAAGATGATAGCCTATGGGTTCGGTGGGTTCATACATACTATATAAAACAAGATCACATCATGAATGTCCCTGTTAGAGATTCCTGCTCCTGGATCCTTAGAAATATCCTCAATAATAGAATTTTGGTTGGAGATGAAGCTAATTAGAACAAGTGGATGACTGATGGAAAATTCAAAATAAAGACATGTTATCTTGGCCTTGCAAGTCAGAATTCGAAGGTCCCTTGGCGGAAGATTTGGTATGACATGGAAGCATCCCCTCACGCTCTTTTCATACTGTGGCTATCATGTCACAACCACTTAGCCACAAAGGTTCGCCTACATAAACTGGGAATGGTTGACCAGGTGCAGTGTGTGTTTTACAGCGCAGACAAAGATATGCAACACTTACTGTTTCAATACAAGGATATGCACTTTGTGTGGAGTAAATTCCTTAGTTGGATAAACATTGGACATAACCCAACGGGATGGGATCAAGAACTTGGCTGAATTTTGACTGAGTGCAAGCGTAAAGGTTGGAAAAGCCGAATTCTCAAAACAACTTTTGCAGAAACGGTTTATGCTTGTTGGCAACATAGAAACCGTAGAGTATATTATAACATAGGCCAAAACCCAGATTGATGATAGAACTATAGAAAGAGATATAAAAGATAGAGTTGTACATAAGTGCTGGAGGAATAAGAAGTTACAAGAGTATGTAGCTCAATTGTGTCTATAGGTGTTCTCCCCTTCATTTTTGTTGGTGCAGTTGGACCATAAGGGTCCTTTGTAATGAACTGTTTTTGAATATATAAAATATCTTTATTTTCAAAAATAAAATAAAATAAATAATAATATTACATTTTCATATATATAAAAGGAAAATAAGTTGTAATATTAACATACTATTTCAAATTAGGTGGATGTGTATGGAAATTTATTTTATTTTAGGGGAGAAAAAAAGTAGAATTACTAGGAAATTATTTTGAAAAATATGGTATATTAAACTTTTGCTTAATTTTTTTTCTTCTTTTCTTTCGAATCTCCTTTGTATGATAGTTGCCAATTAAGCTATAAGAATATCATATTTTTTTCTCGGTAAAAGTAAACCTTTAATATTTCAAAATACAAACTAACCATAATAATCTTAAATACTTTAAACTCCCTTTTATCATCCCTAGATTTCTTACATAAAACAATACACCACCTTAGAAATATATTTCTCCACACATACTCATAATTTAAATTTCAAGTTGTACAATAAAAAAATTCTCATAAAGAAAAATTAAAAATTTGAAAAAACATGATGATGAAAATTTGAGAGAATTTTTTTTTCTAAACATTATTCAACCTTATCATAAAAAAAAAAACATTATTCAACTTAAATTAGCCTAGAAAAGAAACAAGTTTGAAAGTGGGTGGACCTAACAACAAAACCGGGCCGGTGAAAACCAAAACCGCCTTTATTGTTACCAAATCCAACGGCAGTCCATAGAGACACATAACCGATACCAATACATCGAAAAGCAGCCCATCTTTCCCTTTTCAACTTTCTTGTTTCCCAATCTATCAAAATCACTATATAACACCACAAAACCCCTCTTACTTCATTTCATCACTCTCATACCTAACTCTTAACCTAACCCTCTCGATTCCTTCCAAAAAATCCTCTTTTTCTTCCTCGATCATGTCGCACTTCAAGAGCAAGTACCATGGTATATATCCTTCTTCAACTTTCTTTCTTAGATCTTGTATTTTCACGCTGTTATCGTTCTGGATCTTGTTGATTTTTGTTTTTACTTGATTTTTTTTTGGTTTCTATGAATCGGTAGTTATTGATTTTGTTTTAGAGTGATTTTTGGTTTGCGAGTTTCAGATCTAACTATTTTATAATTTTTTTTATTTGTTTTATACTGTGAATCTGTGATGTGATGTCAGATCCTTTAAGGTTTTGCGTTTAGACCGAATTATGTTTTTTGTTTTCAATTGATTTTATTAAACTTGATTTGTTATATGATGTTTGTTTCGAATTAGTTAGCATGTTTTAGTTTTTAATTATCTATGTTATTATTGAATCTGAGTTACAGTTTTTGAATCTGAAATTGAAAATCTGAAAATCAAATCTGTCTAGTTTGTAAAGAAAAACTAACCAAATGAGTAGTTAGTTTTGTAGATCTCTTTATAAATTTGAAACCAGTTTTTGTTGATTTATGTTAATAATTTGGTGTTGTTTGTGTTTAATTATGGTTATTTGTTGTACTAAGGTTGATATTTGTTTGAGTGGTAATACTGACTTGTGAACTAATTTGCAGATGAGCTTATTGCCAATGCTGCTTACATTGGCACACCTGGAAAGGGTATTCTTGCTGCTGATGAGTCAACTGGAACAATCGGAAAGCGTCTAGCGAGCATCAGTGTTGAGAATGTTGAATCCAACAGGCAGGCTCTTAGGGAGCTTCTTTTCACTGCTCCTGGTGTTCTTCAGCACCTCAGTGGAGTTATTCTCTTTGAGGAAACCCTTTACCAAAGCACTGTTGCAGGTACTCTTCACTCCCAAGAATGATGTGTGTTTTATCTTTGATGTTTTTACCTTGAATTGTTTATTGATCGATTTCAACAGGTTTGCTTAATGACTCAATGGCTTTGTAAATTCATTAATATCATGTCTGTTGCTGTGTTGTCATAAAAGTTTGATTTATGATTTATTTTTAGAGTCAGTGACTTTGTAAATAAATTAATATCATGTCTGTTGTTACTTTGTCATAAAAGAAGTTTGGTTTATGATTTATTTTAAGTCTCCCTTAACATGTAGCTTTTGAGTTTAAACACAATTTTTACATGTTTAATTCAGTTTTGCATAAGTTATCATATTATAAATTATTTTACATTCAATTTTACTAATTCAATTCATTCAAAAATCAATGTTTCCACCGCAGAACCATACATAGGCTTAACATGTTGATTGCTTTGAAAATGCATTATAATGATGTTATTACTTGTATTATTGAAATCGATTACATGGTTGATCGCAATTGGTTTCAAACATGGTTTCTTATATTGCCAATGACTTTGAAATCGTATGTGGATTTACTTATGGCGGGTTGTTACTATATTTGGTGTGTGAATTAAGATTGATGATATTGTTATTGTTCTTATAACATGACATGGGTGTATTTTCAACAGGCAAGCCTTTCGTTGATGTTTTGAACGAAGCTGGTGTTCTTCCTGGTATTAAGGTTGACAAGGGTACTGTTGAACTTGCCGGGACTGATGGAGAAACCACCACTCAGGGTCTTGACGGTCTTGGTGCACGCTGTGCCAAGTACTACGAAGCCGGTGCACGTTTCGCTAAATGGCGTGCTGTCCTTAAAATCGGCGCCAACGAACCATCAGAGCACTCTATCCACGAGAATGCTTATGGATTGGCCCGTTATGCCGTTATCTGCCAAGAGAACGGACTTGTCCCCATTGTTGAACCTGAGATCCTTGTTGATGGTTCCCACGATATTCTCAAGTGTGCCGCCATCACCGAGCGTGTCCTTGCTGCAACATACAAGGCCTTGAGTGATCATCATGTCATCCTTGAAGGAACTCTCTTGAAACCAAACATGGTGACCCCAGGATCTGACGCACCAAAGGTCGCACCCGAGGTTATCGCCGAGCACACTGTTAGAGCTTTGCAGAGAACCGTCCCTGCCGCAGTTCCAGCTGTTGTTTTCTTGTCTGGTGGACAGAGTGAAGAAGAGGCCAGTGTTAACCTCAATGCCATCAACCAAATCAAAGGAAAGAAGCCATGGACTCTTTCATTCTCTTTCGGAAGGGCTCTTCAACAGAGTACCCTTAAGGCATGGGGTGGAAAGAAAGAAAATGTGAAGGCAGCTCAAGATGCTTTGTTGACAAGAGCTAAGGCCAACTCTGAGGCTACTCTTGGAACTTACAAGGGTGCCTCTAACCTTGGAGCTGGTGCCTCAGAGAGTCTTCATGTTAAGGACTACAAGTATTGATCAATGTTGGTTTCTTCTCCCTTAAAAGACTAGTAGAGGGCTGAATTTCTTGTTTTTGAGTATAGTGGGGTTCTCTCACGACAAAATAATTTGGTTGGAGTTTTTGTTTTTTCTTTGTACCTTTTTGATAATTTCTGTTTCCATCTATTTGGTCAATTATCTGGCGGATTTGTCTAGAAAAGTTTGGTTTTATGAGACACTATTATAAGTGAATCTTTGTTTTCTTTGCAATTATCTAGTGATGAGAATTATGCTTTTCCATTGTGTTTGTATTAGAAATTTATGATTGGAAATTTGAAAGGTTGGAATAATAAATCAAATTATATTTAGGGGAAATTAGTAATTGAATTTATTTTATTCAGGACCCAATTAACTTCAAGTGATTGATATATTAAGGCATAATTAGTATTAAATGTTGTAGATTAAGGCAATATTGTCTCCTTTAGTATGTTGTTTTTGGGAGGAAAATTTGTTATTTCTACTCATTTTGACAGATTAAGGTATTTCAAAATTTCACAATTAATACTTGAAAAGTTTGAAAGATAATTTAAGGATGGCAAATAATTAGAGCAAGGTATTTGTGAATAGACAATCTTACGATGAAGTTATCAGTGAATAGACAATCTTATGATATTTGTCTCCCTCTCTCACAACTCGCATCACTACATGTGGTCGTAAAGTTATCGTCCTCTACCTTGCATCTTGAAAACACCGATCACATGAAATCAACCCTTAGAACTACATAATGAACAACACGCTCGTGGAATTCTCGTCCTCTCCTTCGCATCTTGAAAACATCGATTACAGGAAATCAACGACCTTAGAACTGCATAATGAATGACTCTAGAGAATCAAGACGACCGATCTAGAACACTGAGCACCTCTAGAGCCATGAAGCATTAACATATCACGATGAAGATCATACTAAATCATCACGCCATCAATGACCACATAGACATAGGAGCCATTAAACATGCTCTCTGACACCCCTATGGTTTTGATGGTGACATACACACTCCTTTTATAAAAGCCTTTGGTAGAAGGATAAACAAGTACCCAATCGCAAAGAGTTCCAAAAACCATCGGGGAGAAGAACATAAAATAGAACAATAGATCCAAATAAACATATGGAACTTGTAAATATCATTTTTAACTTTAGAGGAGTAAGAGGTCTATAGAAGGGTAAGTTGTTCGTTCTTACCTTGAAGGTTGGTGCCATGGCATGGTTCCAAGGTCTAAGAATGAAATCCATTGACACATGGGGAGAACTACACATGCATTTTATAAATCATTTTACAACAACGCAAACACAACCAAAATTTGTGGAGATATTTGTCTTAATAAGGAAGAAAATGCTGGATCCTTATGATCATACATCAAGAGGTTTAACTAAGAGGCCATTTTGGTTAAAAGCGTCAATGATGAGATAAACAAATATATGTTATGTCTTGGACTTTAGCCTGGATCTAAGTTCACAGGGTGTATCGGGATTAGGGCCCTAAAAACCTTTAACAATCATCTAGGAATGATAACAAAGTATATACAATATGAAGAGAAATTAGTCGCAACTCGCAAGAAGGGAAAGTTACAAAGGAGATACCGAAAGGAACGAAGAATTAAAGAACAACATTTATTAAAGGAACGAAGGAGAATATATAAGGATGATCTTTTTGGCGAAAAAAATATAGAAAATGGGTTAACCCATTCAAAGTATGATGATTAAACACCCTGGATACTTATAGAGAAAACATTCTACAAGACCTTGGCTTAGTCAGCCCAAAAACAGGCCGACCCGAGCCC
This sequence comes from Vicia sativa, assembly GCA_021764765.1. Classification (NCBI taxonomy): domain Eukaryota; kingdom Viridiplantae; phylum Streptophyta; class Magnoliopsida; order Fabales; family Fabaceae; genus Vicia; species Vicia sativa. Next base: position 181,908,252 of record CM038795.1, read on the forward strand.
GACCATATATAAAGTCCTAAAGTGGCAAAATTCATGCCCACCCCATTTAGCTCTATGCCCACCGAAGCCTATAAACAAAAGGGGCGGATGAGGAAAGCCAGAAATATCAGCTCAGCCCACAAAAATTGACGGGCTAAATGAACAAACCAAAACAATTATGCCACCCTTATAAAATTTGAGTTTCGTGAAGACGAAGTGAATATTCCCAAAAAGATCCGAGAACGTCCCAATATTGACAAGTGCATAGACTACATTTTTCATAATAGCAAGAACTACAACAATGAGAAATTCATGCAACTAAAAGACACAATTGAAGATTTGACAGTGAAAGAAAATTTGTCAATATTTTCTAATCAATATAGGGGGTAAGCTAAGAGACAACAAGTATGGAGAAAAAATCCTAGAGAATAAAAAAAGAAAGGAAAATTAGCCATAATGGCCAAAGAGGAGAAACATTCTGACAACAAAGAAGAAAAAGAATTGTCGCTAACGTACAATGTAGCTGTAAGAACTTTACAAAAGGGAGAATCTCCCCTTTTTTGATGAACTTTTGATTACAATGTTGAACTACAATTTTAGTAGCCTCTGTGTGATTCTATTGGAACATATGTTCACAAACAACAAACTCTTGCTTATTTGTAATTTTTTTACCAACATCTACCTCGAAATCAAACAGTTTAACATTCATAGATACAATAAATTTAGGTACAGCGTCAGGGTGCACCATAACTACAACCAATCATTATAAATTAAAAATAAAAGTTCAACATAAAATTGTTCAAAAATACACTTCTAGAACAACATGCAACATATCTGAAAGTTATAATCCAGACGCAACATTCATGTGAGAATTGGACTGAACTCTAGATAGTCGAACATGAGCTTCTTGGATTCGACAGTTAGATAGAGATGTAGCATGCAGTCGAAGGTAGCTCACATGATGGTGTCGAAGTATTGTATGATGTAGTCAAAGAAGGATCAAGCATGCAATGGTCTAAGGATGCTAGGACTGTTAGCATCAAATTGGGCCTGTTTGTTATGTCCAATTGTTTAAGTTAGCTTGTATCCTAAGTTAAATTGTAATGGGTATTTGTGATAAGAGCCCATTAGTTTAGTATGTTATGTTTATTATAAATAGCATAGTAGTCTATCATTATTCCATACTACAAATCCTAATTTCGGGTGAGAGGGTTACTTTTTTATTCTTGTGCACTTGTAATCTTGTGTTCTTCTTATTTTATCATCTTTTCTACCCTTGTTTGTTTCTTGATCATAAAGAAACAAGTCTATACTTTGTTTCCGAGGCATCCGATTCACAACAAATTAGTGCGGTGAGCGTGGAGAAGACGCCTTCAACAAAGTATGAGATTGAAAAGTTCACAAGAGTGAACGATTTCGGTCTGTGGCACTTGAATATGAAAGTCCTACTGGTTCAGCAGGGTTATTTGGAAGCGTTGAAGGGAGAGGAAGCCATGAACTTTATGTTAACTACAACTGAGAAGACGTCGATGATTGAGAAAGCCCACAATGCAATATTATTGAGCCATGGTGATAAGGTTCTTCGACAGGTATCAAAAGAGACGACGTCGGTAGGGTTATGGGTAAAATTTAAAGAGGAATTTGATTTCTCTTGGTGAACTCTACAAGAAAGGATATGTTTTTCAAGGATATACAAGTATTCTAGTTTGTTTTCAGAATCAAGTGTGAGGAAGAAGTCTCACATTGATTAAAAAAAAAGATTGAACATTATATAAGTGAGAGAACTCACATATCACTTGAAGGAGAGTGTTGAGAATCAAGTGTGGGGAAAAAGTCACATATTGATTAGAAAAAAAAAAGATTGAGCACTATATAAGTGAGAGAATTCACACACATATCACTTTAAAATTTTAGGTGGATATATGGTCTATCTTTCACGAAAGTGTGTTCCAAGTATATGCTCCCTCCTTGAATTTTCTCCTAAGAGTTTGTAGCTATAGGGTTGTGTCGACTAGTATTATTTAAAAAAAAAAATTTAGAATAAAAAATTGCAATTAAATCTCTAGATAAAACTGCAAGTGAAAAAAAGTAAAAACGAAGAAAATAAAAGGTGGATAGGATGATTCACTTATTATGTATTAGTTGACTTAAATGAGTTAAAAATATTAATCTAGAGTTCAATGTCAAAGAGAGAGTATTCATCTGTATTTAGACATTAATGTAAAGAAGTTATTAAATTAAATAGAAGAAATTATAGATAAATTCACAATTATTATCTTTATAATATTTAAAAATTAAATTATTAATTTATTAAGTTAATAAAAAATATTTTTTAAAAATATTTAAGTATTTATTATGAACTATGTTAAACATCAAATTAACCATAATATATAAATAAAAAAAAACTAGTATTTTTACTATAATTAAAAACTTCAAAAAAATTGTTCATTTTTTAAAATAAAATTTGAATTAGATAATTTATTCCAATATTATTTCATAGTATCCTTGATTTTTGAATATGATTAGAATTTTAAACTATAGTATTCAAATTATCTTAAATTTTTTTTTTTATATATTATAATTACTTTAATATTTAATATAGATCATAATTTATAAATATTAAAATATATTTTAAAATTAAGAATTTTTATCCATATAATAATTTAAAATAATTTTAAAAAATTAAAATTATTAGTTGTCAATTAATGTGGTTCGACTATAAGCATATGCCATTTAGGAGAAATCCCAAGAAAGTTACCAAACAAGATGTGTCCGAACGAAAGGTTCTTTTGGAAGAAAAAAAATATTATTTTATGAAAACGTTGAAAAATACATGAATGTATCGAGAATCTCTTTTTATTTTTATTTTCGTAATATAATTTTATTATTTGAGCAAGAAAATAATAAATGGAAGGGTAGATTTGAGAAACGTGACCCATTCATTGTAGTCCTTTGGATCAATCACCATTATCTTCACGTATTACATTCGTAGCTCATTCACCAACTAAAAATTATGGGTGTTTAAAAATATAATTCATTGAATCGTAAACGTGAATTCAACTATAAAAAAGTTTAATTCTTTAAATGGTTAACAAGTTGTACAGTTTAATTAAAACAATTAAAATTCAATTCAAAACAATTTTTTTTATAAATTGGTATATTTATATAAATTAGTTAAAAAAATGTAAAAAAAATAAACAAATTTTTTTCCAAAAATAATAAAAAATTATTTTCAGAAAAGTATTTTTGATAAAAAAAAATTCAGAAAAAAGGTATTTTCTGAAAAAAAATATAAAAAAATAATTTCTGGAAAAACATATTCAAGAAAAAAATTCTAAAACTACATAGAACAATTCTAGAATGAAATACTAAAAACAATTAAGACCAACAACAATTATATTAACTTCTTTACCCATATAAGTTATATTGTTGCTTTGAGAATTTCTTAAGGTACTTTTGCATTTTCTTAAAAATCTTAGGTAAAATGTCTTAAATACTCTTTCATTTTAGAAATATAACCAAAATTATTGTGTTTATAAAATTTGACACTATTCGAATATATATTCTAAATTCCACACATTTTAGATATACATTTTTAAATTCACCACTATAATAAAGGTGCATTAAAAAACTGTCTTTGTTGCTATGAAATTTCTTATGAGTTTAAAAACACTAACAAAAACAATTAAGAAGGTTGTTAAAATTGCAATTTAAAACTTAATCTTTATAGATTTTACATTTTTATATTAACATTTTGTTAAATCGCATGTAAAATATATTTTAAAAAGATTTTAAACGATTTGAATGAAATTTCATAAGACTTTAAATTTTACTCTTTAACTCTTTTTTATTGGCCAATACACTTTTTATTTTTTTTCTCATTAAATAAATCCTTTTTATCAAACAAGTGTTTTTTTTAATATTCTTTTGCATATTATTTTTTATGATTTGATGGATAATTGATATAGTTTAAAACAAATTTTATAATCTTTCTTTCTGGTGAAGAATTGAGGTAGTTGCACACAAGTTTATAATGGTGATTTAGAATATTTTTATTAAATAATTATGTTAAATTTTAAAATTACTCGTGCATTTTCAATATTATATAACTATGATATTAAAAAAGATAAACTTTTATGGTTTTACGTTTCAATTTTATCTAAACAAAACGAATCAAAGCAAAAATTCAATTATATCAACCTCGAGTACAATAAAAGAATATTAAAATAATGCTAACTCAGAATAAGTCATAGGATAAGAGCATCAATAATTGTATAGATTTTACTACTGCTGCGGTGACAAGTGCACACTAAGTATAAGTGCACTCAGTATATAATAGGACTGTTCTTATCGACAAATATAGGAAAAGCCAACCCTACACACTTCCTTAACTGCCACAAAAAAAAACAATGGAGGCAAATTCTACACAAAGGAATTGTCCGCTAATAAGCAGAAGCAGTTTCAAATCTAAGATATCCCCAAATATTCATAAACAATACTGATGAGACCACTACACCTGCAGATACTGCAAGAACAGCAAACCACTTGGACCGATTCGAGGATGGCTTTGATGTGTTATGGACCCTTCTGCCCATTAGAAAGTTTTTCCATCCCAAGGTGGATTCTGTCGAAGATGTCTTCTCTGGTTTATCTACATAGTTAGTGTCGGAAATACTCGCAACAGTAGCAAGGTTTTCTGATGCTTCCCTCTCTTGCAAAATAGATGATTTGCTGGCAATGATGGTTTCTGAGTTATGGTTTTCGGGTGCACAGCTCTCATTTTTCGTCGTCTCCTCGGAACCAAGGGAATGTGTCACAAATCCTCCCAATCGTATTCTCCTCGGTGCACTACCTTGTGCTTGCATCACTGGATTCATGTTTGGCTGTTCATTTCTTCCTTGTCGAGACCTTATCCTGATACCAGTGTCCTCATTGACAACAGGATCCAAATTCCTTGATTGCTCATATTCTGCTGTACAACTCTCATCTTCTGTCGTCTCCTCAGAACCAAGGGAATGTGTCAAGGAATTTGTCGTCTCCTCAGAACCTAGGGAATGTTTCACAAGGGAATGTTTCACAAAGGAATGTTTCACAAACCCTCCCAATCGTATTCTCCTTGGGGCACTACCTTGTGCTTGCATCACTGGGTTCATGTTTGGCGGTTCATTATGTCCTTGTCGACTTCTTATTCGGATACCAGTGTTGTCGCCATGGACAGCGGCATCCAAATTCCCTGATTGCTGATAGTCATTGGTCACAGTGGGCGTTTGGCCCATATTAAAATCGGTTGAAAATGTCATCTGGGAATTGTTCTGAAACGATCCTACATCGCTATTTTGCAGAATAGCCCCCTCAGGATAAGCATGCGATGCTTGCAGATGCTGCAGCATACAATCAGATTAAACATTATATATATGGCATAAGCAAACCGAGCTTAATAAACTCATACATATATACATTAAAGTTTGTGTTTTCAGGTGTCATTTGGAGTGGGCAATCAGCTTAAGAACATTAACAGGAAGAGCTGCTACTAACCGTCATATTGGCCATTTCCACATCTGAAACACTGAATGGCAAATTGTTCTCGTCTTCAGGATAGATTGAATCACAGAGATCATCCCAATTAATAGCTGAGTTCAAAAAGTCTGAATCATCTACCTTATTTGTACCATATTGAAATAATTCATTGTTGGGTTGATGGTAAAATTCTGGGGGAAAATGTGCATGGAGTGGGGAGAATAATTTATCATCCAATAACTCCAACGGTGGGTCATCAAATATGTCAAAGTTCAACAGCGGGTCCTCCTGAATTAGTTAACATCAAGTATGGTTAAGAAATCAACAAATTCAGTGACTTTAAATCAATAGAGATATCATACAAATAAAACACAAAAGGAAAAGGAACAAATTGATAGATTAAAACTCAGTTACAGTTAGCCCGTCTTACCTCTGGAGCTGGTACTTCTACAATTTGATACTGTGCATCAGCAGCATTACATGCATCGCTAGCGCAATCAGACGGGGTTATAGCATTGGATATTACTTCCTCAGAGTTCTCAGGGATATCCGGTAGATGTTTATCATCGTCCGTGGCCTGTGAAGAAGATACAGGAACCAGATTTGGATCAGACTGTATTTCTTCTGGAGAGTAATTGGCAGTCATAGGAGTTGAGACAGTCATAGGAGTTGACGCAGTCTGCTCGGCTTCACCACAGTTTGAATTATTGAGACTCTCGTCCTGCTTCTTAAACAAGCGACAGAGGACATACGGGTTCTGACATACGTCAAATCAACCAAATTGAAAAAGTTAGCAACATATACTTTTTTAATTATTCATAAATTGAAGTAGCTTTACATTAACTAGGACAAGATAAAAGGTTCATTCTGGAGAAACTATACCTGTCCAGGGTTAGTACCATCAAGTTCCTTCAAAGTAGGCCTATACTCGTGCATAACCCAATGAGTCCTCTGCCCCTTGGGAGCACGACCGGCGTAGAAAACAAGAGTCTTCTTCATTCCAATCAACGTCGGTCCAGACTTTATCATCCTATCCTTACCCGTCGCCTTCCAATAACCATGCTCCGTCGCTCTGTTCAACCTATTCCCGTTCGGATACTTCCGATCCTGTGGACAGAAAAAGAACCACTCCGGATCCTTGTTCCTCACAATAGATAAATCTACAATAAACAAAAACCCATCAATAAAAATCACAAAATTTTCAGTAAAAAATTAAATTAATTAAACGAAATCACAAGTGTCTGACGCCGCGTGTCAGTGCTTCCTACATCAAAAGAAACATCACAACCACATCTTAACATCCAAATTAATTTCCCCCAATCTTTCCAAACAAAAACTCATTCAGCATACTGAATTACACAGAAAGACTAAACAAAAACAAAATTAAACTAAAATCACTGATTAAAATTAAAACACTTCATAATTAACATATCAAACACTTGTTAATCACACAATCAAAATGCCGTTGACTATAATTAAAACTACCCCAAATCTCAAAAACAAAGAAACCCAAAAAAAAAATCATCTTTACCAGGCAAATCCCACGGCTCCCATTTACAAACATCAACCTCCCTAATAACCCAAACTTCATCACCGTTCCCGTTGATCTTAAGCCTGAGATAGTAATCAACAAGCTCCTCGTCAGTTGGACGGAACCGGAAACCTAACGGAAGTTTGTTAAGCGACAGGACGGCCACCTCCTCCTCCCGCAGCGGCGGTAAACACTGCACGATGGCACCCATTGTACGGATGATGATGAAAAGTGAAAGGGAAAGTGAAAAGAAAGTGAAAGAGAGAAAAAGAAAAAGATTTTAGGGATTTTGTATTTTAAATGGTGTTGAAAATTTCTTCTGGTTGGTTTAATATTTATATAGAGAGTAAAAAATGAGTAGAAGTTGCTGAGAAAAAGAGGGAGTGTGTTGAAAACAAGGGGAGAGGAAGGATATTACTGGGTGAGTGATGCAATATATAGAACAAAAAAATTAAATAATACTTACATGCACTTTATTTCTTTCATAAATAAATCAATAATAAAGTCACTTTATTAGTATAATATTATTAGTAAATATATAATAATATACTTAATAAGTAATTTTTAACAAAGTTTACTAAATGTATACACGTGATTTACGCGGCGTAAAGTATTTAAGCTTCTATAAATATAACTAATTTATGTATATAGAAATATATCTAGTAAAACTTTAAAAATATATATAAAATTGATTACACGGTATTCACGCGGTGTGGAGTATTTGAATAGAGATTAATTGATATATTGTCGGTATAAAATTTTTTACACCATTAATGTGTCATAACTATTTAAATATAATATTTTAATAAAAATTAAAATTAAAATAAATATTTAACATAAATTAACAGTTATAATTAATTGGTGTAAACTTTTCTTACACCATGATGAGTATTATTCTCATTTAAATACCCTTAATAAAAATATAATATTCATAATCGTTGTGAAAAAAACTAGGAGCAATAATACATATTTGATTTGTTGAACATGTCTGCTTTCTTCATACTTTTTTGAGAGGCAGACCAAAATTTTTACAACCTATAATTTATCTGCTCTGTCCATCTTTATTTTTTTAAAGATTTTTGTGGACACAGACATATACATACAACTTTATATTTTTATCTTAAAAGGGCAAAGTCATCAGGTATTTTCCGTCCAACCTTATTTATTTTTCAAGACAAATTAAGATTTTAGGTCAACACTCTTCATTACGTTAGTTTTGTTCCACTCCATCTTATTTTTTACCAATTTTATGGGACAAGTTTAAGCGGGACGTGTATGCCGGTTATCATCCCTAAAAAATTTACTTTAAGACTATATACAATGATTTCATTATTCAACACTTTTTTTTATTTATTTTTTATACTCCACATTATCTTCTCTTTCTTCCACCTAATAATTCAATACACATTTAACTTTTACTCACTACCATGATTTTTTAATAAAATTCAACACCTTATTCCACCATTATTCACAATACACTAAAACTCTAAACATTTATAACAACTAATAAAATTTTGCAAAATATTTTATAGGTCACACTCTCTCTTTATTTAACATGTTGAATATTTTCAACACCAAATAATTTACCTCATTTTTAACACTTTATTCAACACCTCATTGTAAGCATTTAACTATTGAATATATTTTTCAACACCCTCATTATATATAGCCTAATAAGTATTTTTATAAATCACTCATTTTAGTGTTTAAATAATGTTATTTTTGACACTCAATTTTATAAGTACACCATACTTACTATTCACAAATGCAATAAACAATATTTTTATTATTTTGACTTTTTTATATTTTTTACTCTAAAACAATTTTGGTTAATAGTATATAAAAATTTAATTAATATAATTGAAAGTGGTAATATATATATATATATATATATATATATATATATATATATATATATATACGTACAAATTTTTGATTTATATTATATATAAAGTTGATTAATACAATTCATAATTTGATTAATAAATTTTTAAACACAAAAAATATTAAAATAGTAAAATAAAGTTGATTAATAGAATTTAAAAATTAATTAATATATTTTAAATTAATATAGTATATATTTTATTGATTAATAAAATAAAATAATTGATTAATAATATAATTTTTGTAGTTAATACAATTGTAAAATTGATTAATGACACAAACATATATTTATGTTATAAAATAAATTTTAAAAATATATATTTCTTTAAAAAATATTATTATTTTATTAAAAATATTGTTCATACTTCATAGTATAAATATATGACGTATAAATATGATATAATGTGTAAGTATAAATGGAGTCTCAAAATAGCATAACTCTTACTGTTTGAGTGGTCCCAAGTAAAGTTAAAAGTATTTTTTTAATATCTAAAAACAAAAAATTTACTTGCTACACACGGTTTTACTGTTCACACTTTCGATTAATTATATGATGTTTATTTGGCTTTTTTATAAATCACTTCTAAAGCTTTTCTATAAATTAATCTTTTAAAAATTAGACTCAGTTATCAAATTGAAATTGAAGAGAGTACTGTCTCAATGGTTGATTTGGTTGAAATGCTAAATCAGTTGTGAATTGCATAAATAAATTGGATTAAATTGAATAATTTGATTGAATAAAATTATCTCTATAATAAAATTTTATAATTAATAAATTAATCGAATTAAATGACTTATTCTCTAAAAATATTACAACATCTATCAAATTTTAAATATCTTAATTTCATATATTTATTCTTTAAATTTAAATTCTAAATGTATTTATCAAACATAATAAAATTGAACAAAATATAAATTTAAATAAATTTTAAAAACAAATCTAATTGCAATATAAACTATATTACAAAATAAATGTATTGTTTAAAAATTTTAATTTTAAGGAAAGTTGCTTTAAATAAGGTATGAATAAAAGACAAAATTTAATACAATTCTTTAGGTGTGGTTCTTACTTTGTTCTAATGTATGTTTATTTGAGGAGAAATTGAAGAGAGAGAAGTTGAAGAGAAATACAAAACTTCTCTTGTTTGGTTTGGAGAGAAGTTAAAAAGAAAGACTAATTTGACGTGTTCCATCACATTAGTCTCTTATGATCAATCATACTCTCATTACATTAAAACTAAGGAAAAAAATTCTATATTATCATCACATACATTATAGATATATCATCAAATTTAAAATATTATAGTGCCATCAAATTTTGAAATATTGTACCAATAAATAGAACTTCAAAATTCAAAACATTTACTATCATCAAATTAAAATCAGTAAAACAAACCAAGTGCCATAAAATTATTGACACAAAACTAAATAAAGTAGAAGAAAACTTTAGATTGACCGCCATTGTGTAAATCCATGAGTAGGCATGAATTCAGAAGTAGTAGGTCCAACTTGTTGAGGTTGAGATGGCCGTGGAGGGAGAAATGCACGTGTTGGTGGTCGGATTGGTGAAGTCCCAACTGTTGAAGGACGTGCAACATAAGGAGGTGATAGTCTAACAAAAGGAGGTGGTGGCCTAATAGGAGAAAGTCTTACAAATGATGGGTGTGATAATTCCAGATACATAAAGATTAACATGACATAAAATAGAGCCACTGATGCACATATTTCATGCCATTGCAACTATGTGTGTAACACCCCAATTCTACCCCAGTAATTATTAAGAAAATCAGAGTTACAAAATTCTTTTCAACAACCAATTGGAGTATTATAATTCAACTTAACAACAAGATGCTATCACAGATACATAACACATAAGTTCGGATGAACTTAAACAACATGAGTTTAACTTTATTAATATAAATCAGCGGAACTACATTATTCAATTTGGAAGTTATAACAACTTTTCAACTTTAAAACCATTTTAAAATCAACAGTTACTTTTTCATGTATCAACATGGTTATTCAACAACAAATTCAAAACAACTAAACAACTAGCGTTCATCCCCGAGTGTTACGTATCAGAGCGACTACCCAACTTGAACTAACAGCAACTAAATCTTCGATTGGGATATCTACACGTTACCAGTATAAAGGTAACGGCGAAACAAAAGAAAAGGGTGAGATATCGAAAAATATAAGCAAATGTATGATAATTCATATATTAGGTAAAAAATATACAATAATTAATACCTTAATGAACAAAATACGATATCCCACAAAACAACGTAATAATCAACAACAACTTCAAAATGCAACTGAAATGAGACTCGACTATGCAAATGCATGTGGATCCATTTGGAGTAAACTCCCAACTTAAAAAAATCATGCCAGGTTATCGAGGCATTCAACAAGGCATAGGCCTTCAACTTTCAACTTGTGCCAATCCATGCCAACGTGGTAAGCATAGCTCCAACATAAAGATTGCCAATCCATGCCAACTTAGTAATGCAAATGCTATGTATGATACAACGACCACAACATCAACAACAACTTCAAACAACAACAACTTAATCATGCATTACCTGCATCAACTTAATCAACACGATCCACTTCGACTAAAACAACAATTAACAACTTCAACAACAATGCAAATTATACTTAACATAATCAACTTTTAAATCAACACAATTAACTACAATTTCAACATTGACCATTTTAAGCCTACAACTAAAATTTGTCCAATTTGGGACAAAACAACTTAGTTCGACAGTACCTGCAATTACAGCAATCAACGAGAAATTCAACAAAATAACACGACTTTATTTAACTACTCGTATACGCGAACTGCCCTGTAAATTTCCGTCCAATTCCGAGTAACTAATTTTACCGTTTAATTTGGCTAACTGTCTAAATTCTGCACTATTTTGTTTCCTGCAGCAATGCTACTTAATTACATAAATGGTATCAATTTTATTCTATCTCCACCATCTACTTTACTGCATTAATAGATTATTTTTGCTATACTAATTTACACTGCCTGTTAGTAACTAGAATAATATTCTACTATTAATTTCCAATACTGCCAAAAATTATTCTGCTATTAAATTTTGCTTGTACTGCTATTCTCTTCTGCTATCAGTATTGTTTGCTGCTACTAGTCTCACCAAAAGAAAATCCTTCATGCCACATTCTGGCTTGCTACCATACTGTCAAACATACTACTTGTAATTGTCTACAACTTGCTTTTATTTACTAACACTGCCACTATTATTTTCACTTATCATATGTATTTATATGACTAATAACCATTATTACTTATAATTGTTATACTAGTTTTTACCAAATTACTACTTACTAACTTCTAAGCATGCAGGCATTCACTAAAATTCAAACTAACCATGCCTTAACCCACCATCACGTGGCAGCAAAAGAAGGGAGAGCAAGGTGGGAGGCGCCCACCCCCAGGACCTGAGGCGCCCGCCTCCCTTGCTGGTGGGACCCACACGGTTTTCCTTCAAGCTTTTGGGACGGTCGCCCCCTTTCTCAATCATCTATTTGCCTTACAAGTAGTGGGGCGGTCGTCTCTTCTCTCACTCATCTTTTGGCTTTTCAATCTAATACTGCGTGTGCTTATAAATTTTACCAGAATATAATACACCCAAGGATCATTACAGTACCAACAGAAATAGCATAACAATTCCAACATATTCTAGCAACATAATTTCATCGCAGAAAATACAATCAGCAGTATAATTATATAACTCTAAACCTCACATAAAAATATCATACAATTGATTATAGTAATTGAACCCCACCCCTTACCTTTGGATCGAAGGGAGTTCGAAAAATTGACCGAAAAACGCCAATCTCGGACAACCAATGGACACTACTAAGAACCCTATTCCTCTTTTCTCTCCTTTTTCCCTTCTGCTACGTGACTTCTTCTTTTCTTCTTACTAGGGATGGCAACGGGTCGGGTCGGGTGCGGGTTTCACACTACCCACACCCGCACCCGAACCCGAACCCGAACCCAAAGGCTATTCAGGTGACAAAATAACACCCGCGCTCGCACCCGTTGGGTTTGGGTTTTTTCACCCAAACCCAAACCCGCATCAAAAACATGTGAAACTTAAAACATATAAAACATGTTAATTCTTTGAAAAATAAACCCTACATTTTATTTTTAATACTTATATATATATATATATATATATATATATATATATATATATATATATATATATATATATATATATATATATGTGTGTGTGTGTGTGTGTGTGTGTATATATATATATATATATATATATATATATATATATATATATATATATATATATATATATATATATGTATATTTATGGATAATTATGTAATTTAACATATAAGCGGGTGTGGTTTCGGGTGTCGGGTGCGGGTTTAAGCTATCCCAAACCCACACCCGAAATATCGGGTGGCACCCGAACTCGAACCCAAACCCAGTCAATTCGGGTTTCACCCGTTGACTCGGGTGCGGGTGGGGCCCGCGGATTTGGGTCTGCTTGCCATCCCTACTTCTTACTGCCACTTATTTCTTTTCTTATTTTTTTTTCCTTTTTATATGGTTACTACAAGTCACTAAATAATAATATTAGTAGTGGGTCACTATTATAAATTAAGTTTATTAATTAATACCCTTAAAATACTAATTCATCCTTCTAATTAATTAATTAATCTTCTATATTTAATTTAATAATTCTAAAATAATAATTAAATTCTAATAATATTTTTCTTCCGACTAATTTTCACCCGACCATTAACTTAATGTTTCATCCACGACTTTCGACTTAATTACGAATTAATCGAAAATACTCAATAATATTGAATTAAATTATTTTAATTAATTACGGGTGTTACATAAATGGCTCACAATGGAAGCTCTGGTGCTACTTGTGATCACTATATTCGACCGGTCAACAACCAAGAATATTGGAAAATTACAGAGCATCCTAAGCCAGAACCACAAAAGCTGAAAAAACCTATCGGGAAACCAAAGAAGGAAAGAAGGAAAGATGCAATTTCAGAAGATATGTCTGGGTGCGGAACGCGGGACATTAAAAGAAGATATGAAGTGATTTGTCCAAAGTATGGTGAAACCGATCATTATGAAAATACGTGCAAATGATCTTTAAATCGAGATATGTGAAAAAGAACAAAAAGGTAGTAAAGAAAACAACAACTATGAAGAATCTGTCACAAAGTCAGTCTCAATCGCAAAGTTTGTCACCGATAATAATTTGTCACTTCTACTTTTGCTTGTACTTTATTTCAATCTAATGACATGTTAATCTTTATGTATCAGGAATTATCACAACCATCATTTGTAAAGCCTCCTCCTATTAGGCCACCACCACCTCCTTCTGTTAGGCCATCACCTCCTTATGTTGCACGTCCTTCAACAGTTTGGAGTTCGTCGATCCGACCACCAACACATTCATTTCACCTTCCACGGTCATCTCAACCTCAACAAGTTGGACCTACTACTCCTGGATTCATGCCTACTCATGGATTTAGTTTGGATGGCGGTTGCTTGGATTTTATGAAGACTAGGAATGTGGTAGTGTTTAACCTCGATTGTTGTGTGTCGGGCATGATTTAGAACATTAAAATTTTAGTGTACAAATAGTTTTTATAAGTGATATTCCTCTTACCAATTATAATTTGTATGGATTTAACAAAGTCTCTTTACTTTATTTAGTTTAAGTTGCAGTTGGATAGAATTTTTTTTTTTTTAATTTAAATTCTTTAACTATTGTAATCGGGTTAGAATATTATCGATGCTCTTTTCAATATAACTTGCTTAAAAAGAAAAGTAGAAACCTAGAAATATTGGTTACGGTTTGTATAATCTCATGAGTTGGCTTCTTTTTCTACTATACAAAATGCTGAAAATTCATTTCGATAATTATGATTTTGTTTTAGAAACTTTATAAACCTTTATTATTTATGGTAAAAGTGTTATAAAGCAACTCTATTAGAAAGCATGTCCAAATGTTCAATAATTGTGGTGAGCATCTTAATCTAACCGTACACTGCTTTTTAATCGAAACTCAAAGACAAGCTATAAAGAGAAAAATGAGCTATTTTAGCACTAATACGTTTTACTCTATCCAAGGGACACAAAGTGTGAAATATGTTAATAACTTCTAATATGCAATGATAAATAATACAAAGTGGTAAACTCTTAAACTATGTGTACCGTTTGTTTTTAATTCTAGAAGGAATAGAAGCATTTTTAAAATACATAATTGATTTTGTAATGATTTTAATATGTTTGATTATGTTAAAATATAATTGACCATGTCTTTAAAATTATTTTTATTTCAAATTAAAATTTATAGTTTATATCTCTGGAATCAATTTTTAATGATTTTTCGAATGAAATTTATTATTCAATTTATTGTTATATAAATATATTTAAATATAATCAATCATATTAAAATTAATTTTATCAATTTCAATTCAAGTAGAATCAATTACATCACCGTGAAATAATGTGCAATATCTAAAAACATTTGAGTCTCTGATTTTATGTTCAAAGATTTAGTCATGAAAATTTCATGTCTTAATTTATAGGGTTAAATATACAACACTCTTTGTAATGTTAGTGAAATTCCCTTTAGACCCCTGATAATTTTTTTATTTAAAATCCATCTCACAATTTCTAGATTCCGTTAATTAGGAACCTAGACACTATTTGAGTTTAGATTCCAACTTTAAGTGACATGGCAGTCACTGAATTTTTAAAATTAATCAATTTAATTAATGAAATGGCTAAAATAAACTTTTATTAATTAAAAAACTAAAGTAAAACTTTAATTAAGTTAAGAGACCCAAAAATATATTAAACCTATTATTTACAATAAAAATGTGTTAAAGCAATGAATATTGATAAGAACGGATGTGCATAATTATGGTGAACATCTTAATCTAATCTAATATGCACCAGTACACTGGCTTTTTAATAAAAACTCAAATACAACATATAGAAAGAAATATGTACTATTTTAGCACTAGTACGTATAACTCTATCCGAGGGACACAAATTATGAAATGTTAATAACTTCCAATATTACAAAAGTGATCCAACTTGTAGTAATTCTTTTACACCAACTTGTAGTAGCAATTGTTTCCACATATTAGAACCTCATATCCCTTCCCACATGGACACCTAAATGTAAGGTTTAAACTCTTTTCAATCCACTCTACACTTATTGCTTCTTCATAATCTTTTCCCATTTCATCCTACAAAACCAAAATATTGATTTATTCAGCATGAAACAAAAACTACAGCCATATATGTAACTCAAGTTTTAGCAGTGCATTGAAATTGAAGAATGAAGGTTAATTACATGAGATAGGGTTTTGTCATCTTCAGCAACAAGAGAGTGTTCTTCTCCTTCTTCTTGTTCTTCCTGTTCTTTTTCATCTTCTACATCTTCTTTTGTAACTTCATCCCACCACTGCTTCATTCCTGTTAACCGTTCCTTCATCCTCTTAAGCTTCTACAATCACCAACCACCCCACAAAAATATACATAAAAAGAATGAAAACCCATGATTCCAAATCAAAAAAAGATTAAATTTTTATAAAGAAACGTGAGTTTCATAATAATCTCACCACGTACCATTGAATCATCAGGGATATTTTCTTCAGAATTCAAACAACGAGCAACTATTTTAGCCTTAGAAGGTACGACATCAGACTTGCATCTCCCGAGGTTCTCCGAGGGGAGAGGCGGTATACCAGTAGAGGATTTCTCATGCAAGGCAATGGCAGAGAAGCCATCATCACGGGTGAGACTGAGATCCTCTTGGTTGATAGAATGCTTCTTGGATGAGCGTTCGGTGGAGGAAGAAGAAGGCGGTGAACGGCGTTTGGCAGAGTTGTTGTGAGTGTGATGATAATGATCAAGATCAACCATTATTGATGATGATAATGGAATAAAAACGGACTGTTGTTGTTGTTTGGGAGAGATTGGAGAGTTTTGCTGAGTTTTTTCAACGTGCAAATGACTCATTCTTGTGAGTTTTTTGTTGCAAAGTAAATGTGAGAGGCAAAGAGGATTGAAAAAAAGAGGGAAGGTTTGGTTATATATAGGAGATGTTATATGTGATTTGTTGAGGTTTTCAAGTGTAACTGTTTTTGGTTAGTTAGTTGGGATCGTTTGTTTACATTTACACATTTTTGGTTGAGTTTGTAGGATTGATTTTCTAGTCATAGTATCATATTTTAGAATAGAGTAGTTATTTTATCCTTATATGCATTTTTATTGATACAAATAAGCTATGTCTGAAGCAAAATTAATTGAAAGTTTAACTTCTTGTAATGTTCCTATCAGTCAAAGAGAGAAAAACCAATCTCTCCATAGATAGTCCTATTGCTTTAAATTGTAGACTATTCAAGAATGATATTAGTTTATGTGGTAATTAATAAAGGAGTAAGATTATATAATTATTAATTAGCCTTATTCTTAGGCTACTTGTCATTTATTTCTTTCTTCCAGCCTATTTGGGGCATATATATCATTTCTCATCTCTCTCACTTTCTACAATGTTTTGCTGTATTAGCCGACATTCAAATTCAAGTTGTTTTAAAGGCCTTTGTAGTTTAATAATTACTTAAAATCAGTTTTTTTTTTTGTAAAAATTACTTTAAAAACAGTTTTAAAATAAGTATAACCGACTTTTAAAAAATAATAAGATGACATATTGGAAACTTCATTTTTCTTCTTGTAAGGAAGATTCTTCGCGTAATGGTCAAATTCTAAACGTTTCTGAAAAAAAATTTGTATAATTATTTGAATCACGTCATACTAAGAAATCAAATATTTTAAGACACATTAAACACAAACACGATTGGAAGACAATAATCAACTAAATATATGTTGTTTGAACCATGAGATATCGTGAATTTGAATAAATCAAAACCATTTTCAAATACTTTTTGTTAGAGACAATTGTGACAAACCACAAATCTTTATATCTAACAACAATTTTCCGCAAATTTTTAGAGTTGGTTATACCCCTAACATCTTCATTTGGGTGTGCCATTAATTTGGTATGTAAAGCTGATACAACAATAAAGATAAAAGAATGTTAAACATATTTCAATGGATAGATATCACGTTTTCCACACCGTTAAAAGTGTGAACATATCCACATCTCTGAAACATTAATAGAGATTGAACACTAATCAACAACATTCAACCTTTTACATGAAAATCAAATTACAAATATATCACATTTTCCATTGAGTTAAAGATATGGACATTCATATTCAACTTAGAGTGAACAAGATCTATGTCAGCTATGAAACATTATCTATCGTTGAACAACATTCAACTCGTACGACATTCAACACAAATAGACAACATCAATGAGTTTTCCAAAAAAGAAAATTGAACAACATTTAAAACAAAGAAATGGTTAAAATACAACAACAACAAAACGACAAATCGGTGTTATTATTTCAACGATAAATTGAACAACTCTAATGAGAGGAATTTGCAAATGATACTTGAAATGGAGATGAAAAATGAAGTTTTTGTTCCAAGAATTGAACAAGTTGAATTATGTTAGAGAGCAATCATATTTAAAGAGATTAGTTTCTCACTTCAACTCTCAATGCATTAGATAGATATGATAGTTTAGTTGACAATTCTTAGTTGAATTAAAAGATGCAAACTGATGGTTTGTGGTTCAACTCCTAGGAGCGATCTTTCCATCTTTTGCCGATTGTATTTTTATGAATAAATAAATCAAACAAAAGGATACCTAGTTTAAATTGTCTTTGAAATTAAATTAAATTAAACTTGATTAAAAAAAGAGATTTAGTGGTAACTTCTAAAATATACTCCCTCCTACCGCAATTTTTTTTAAATTTTTAAGTATATTAAATAATAAATATATGTAGTATTATTTTAATAGATAGATATTAGAGGGTAGGTGTGTTGTTTTTTATTGACATATTTTAATTAATTATTATAAATAATGAAAATATTGAACCTTATAATTGAATTTTAAGACAAAAAGTAAAATAGGACTTAATTTTAAAAAAAATATATAAAGTTTAGAGTTGACAAATCACTTATTTTATAGATAATAAAAATATACAAATTTTCATTATAAAATATCATGTAAAATTTTGTTATGTTACTACTAGATATTGATATTAAGAGAAAATTAATTTCACACAATATTTATTCTCAAACGAAATAGACATAAACCAATCCTTCCAAACACAAACATCGCATGTAAAACCCTCTTCAGGTTTCTGTTATCCCTTATCACTGTTCCAGGAAGAGCCAAAGAAATCGAACTTCTATTCAACAAACCCTCCTCACCCTCCCGTCACTGTAAGTCCATCTCCATTTCTCTCACTCAAATTCTTTATCCATTTCTCAATGATTCTATCCAAATCAATCAAATTTTGGGTTTCTTTCTTTTGAGCATTTACTTTACTTGTTTCTTCAAAGTTTGTATTTTTATGCTACCCTTTTGTTTTTTATGCAGATTCAATGTTACTCAACTCCTCAATAATATGAAAGTTATGAACTTTTCTTGTGGTGTAACAAAACCCAATTTTCCCTTTTCCCAAACAGAAATGCCAATTTTAACATCATTTGGTTATTCTAAGTTGACTGCTACCCTAGCTTTTCAGTTGCCATGTGTGTGTATTAGGAAGATGAGGTTGATTACAAAGCTTCGGTGTTCTGTTGCTGATATGACGTATAGTTCCAGTACCGGTGGTTCGCAGGGACCTAGTCGGGACTCGGGTGAAATTCGAAGGAAACGGAGAGGTCCTTCGTTGTCGCAAGTTGGTTACATTCGTCCTAGTTTATATGAATTGAAGAAAGATAAGGCGGTGTTGCGTGAAAATGTTTATAAGTTCTTGCAAGGAATTGGCATTGTTCCTGATGAGCTTGATGGTCTTGAACTTCCTGTTACGGTTGATGTTATGAAGGAGCGTGTGGATTTTCTTCATAACTTGGGGCTTACGATTGAAGATATTAATAACTATCCTCTTGTTCTTGGCTGCAGCGTCAAGAAGAATATGGTTCCTGTGCTTGATTATCTTGGTAAATTGGGAGTTAGGAAATCTACGTTAACGAAGTTTTTGCAGAGATACCCACAAGTGCTTCATGCTAGTGTGGTTGTGGATATTGTGCCGGTGGTTAAGTATCTTCAAGGGATGGATATCCAACCCAATGATGTTCCTCGTGTTCTTGAGAGGTATCCTGAAGTGCTAGGATTCAAACTTGAGGGAACTATGAGCACATCCGTTGCTTATTTGATCGGAATTGGTGTTGGAAGAAGAGAACTTGGAGGCCTTTTAACTAGATACCCGGAGATTTTGGGGATGCGGGTTGCTAGAGTCATCAAGCCTTTTGTGGAGTATCTAGAAAGCTTGGGTATTCCAAGGTTAGCCATTGCTAGACTGATAGAGACACAACCTTATATTCTTGGATTCGATCTGGACGAGAAGGTGAAGCCAAACGTCAAATCCCTTGAAGAATTTAATGTTCGGCGTACATCAATTGCCTCGATAATCGCTCAGTATCCTGACATCATTGGAGCCGACCTAGAGCCAAAGCTTGCCAATAAGAAAAGCGTTCTCAATTCTGTACTTGATTTGGATCCTGAGGATTTCGGCTTAATTGTTGAGAAAATGCCGCAGGTAGTAAGCCTCAGTAACCCACCTATGCTAAAGCATGTTGATTTTCTTAAGGAATGCGGATTTTCCGCGCTGCATATGAAGAAGATGATTGTTGGGTGCCCTCAACTACTTGCTTTAAACATTGATATCATGAAACTTAGCTTTGATTACTTCCAAAGCGAGATGGAACGGCCTTTGGAAGACTTGGTTGAATTCCCTGCATTCTTCACTTATGGTTTGGAGTCGACTATAAAACCTAGGCATAACATGATTGCGAAGAAAGGATTGAAGTGTTCGCTGGCATGGATGCTTAATTGTTCTAATGAGAAATTTGAGCAACGGATGGATTATGATACTATTGACATGGAAGAGATGGAAATGAAACCATTTGACATGAATTCATTGACGCGGCCAAGGAATGATGAATCGGATTCTGATTATGAATACAGTGATTCCGACGATGATTATGATGAGTAAAATAATTATCACACTTTAGTAACTAGTCTGCCTAGGAGAATTTTGATCTTCTCTTGGATGATCTTTACAGACCGATAATTTCAGTGCTGTAATGTACCATTGAAAAGGTATGTATATGATTTGCAAGTACACATGACACATTTACAAGCTTTTGCATCCTAGTTTTTTTTTTTGTTTGTTTACATGATATGGTGTTTTGTATTATTCTTTTGTTTTAAGATTTTACCTCTTACACGTTGTTATTCATTTTTGGAGAAGTAGAGCTACTGATCTCATCTTCAACTAAATAATTTGTACTACTAAACTTTGTGTAGTTGTGAATGAGATGTTAGTTGACTAACCAATACAACACTGACACTTGTGATTACCTTTAATTTGTTAATTTTTTTTCAAATTATTACCGGTGTCAACGCATCTGTGTCGGTGTCATCTCTGGTGTCTCTGTCTACTTCCGTGCTTCTTAGCCATTAAGCCTTGACAATCCGAGAGCGACTATGTTCCGTTTAGCTAATGCATGTTTGGATTATATTCAGCATTAGTATTATTTTGATTTTAAGCTGATGATTATGAATTGCATGTTATGTAACACAAACACTTCATATTGAAGACGGCTGGGTGTAAAAACACATCACTATCTGCCACTGACACTGTACTTACACATTAGGATATATTTAGTAAGTTCATATTCTCAAATTATTGTTGGTATGCGACTCGATATTGTGTCAGGTCTTTCTGTGTCTGTCATTGCTTTATTGCTTTATATATTTCAGCTACCGTCAGTTTTTTCCTTATCTCTGGGTGATTGTTCTTAGTATGTTATTTGTAGTTAACAGAAATGACCCTACTTTGAGGTTAGCATTATCTTATTTATCTTTAAAGAAACATGTCTTGTTCTTGATCCTGGAATCTCCTCCTGAATTTGGTAAAAAGAATGCCTATTTAATTCAGAGTAGTCGATAGCGGCCAGTAGCAGCACTATCCTGCTATAGCGGAGCAGAGGATGGCCGCTATGGGAAGAGTCTTAGCGATGTAGAACACTATAGTGCATACCCTTGTTTCATGTGACTAGCTATTAAGAAACCTTGTATAAAGGGTGTATAGTATGGTGCTTCAGCCTTGTATTTGGTTGCTTAGGGATGGTTCTCAATGTTCTTTTGGACTTATAAGAAATTCGAAACATAAATTTCTTTCTACAACTTTAAGTTTTTACAACTCAATCCAATGAAAAATCTGTGACAAGAAACAATTAGGTCCTCATACTATAAATAATACAGGGTATGTATGTATGTATGTATGAGAATTTGAGAATTCTACAGGTTGTAAAGCTTCGAATTGCCTCTTTATTGAGTTTTCTTGTGTTCTACCTTCTCATGAAAGTGAGACCAATTCTAGTCAATGGTGGTGCAGTAATCATCATTGTATGTTTCACTCACTCTTCTGTGTTATTCATGTACAGAAATATCGAACGCGAAAACTTAATCTAGAGTCTCCTCAAGCCCTGTCAAGAAATCTTGTGAGAGCATGAGATTCTTATAGGTGTGAAGACTACAGTTAGTCTTGCATGATCAGAAAGCGAATAGTCTTCTGGCCAACTACCTTTCTCCATCTCTTGAGGAAACAACACTGCATTTTTAACACTAAAACCAATTGTTTCCTCCTCTTCGCTATCATTTGGTTCATCATCTTGCTTCTCAGTCTTGTTGTCATCATCTCTTTGATAATTCGACCCTGTTTGTTTCCATATTCGATACTGCAACCACACAATACTATATGTTAGATGAAAAACCAACTGGTATAATCTGTCTAAGAACGATTGAGATAATGCAATATCAGGACACATGAAGCACTGACACCGATAATAATTTGAGAAAGTTATTGTTCATGGCATCATAGATTTCTGATATGAAATTTAAACAAATGATAAATTCATCTGAAATACTTCACCAGAAATTGTTTATAATCAATTACACCATTTCCATCTATATCTGCTTGAAACCACAAGTCCTTGGTCTCTTCATCACTCAAACCATAACAATGGCCAATCAAATTAAGCTGCACAAATTGTAAAAGGCCTTCAACATGAGATTTTCTTAAAGAAGTTCTCACTTCATCTGAAACATTCAAGTACACACTTACCCGTTGAAGTGCTTTACTAAAACTAGAATATGTAATACAATCTTCATTTTCATTCTTTAGAAAATCAAACGCAGCACTCTCTGTCATTGAAGTTCTTTGCAATAGACACTGAAAAATAAAATCGGAGAATTAAATTACAAAACATGTTATAAGTTATAGCAAAGATGGTTAAAGATTACCTTGAACATGCCGAAAACCGCTTCACTCCAACTCGATTTTAGTAGTTTTTGATATTTGTCCGGATTCAGAAGCCAAATGAAATCAACAGCACATGTATTTCCAAGATGGTTGCGGTGACTAATCCACTGCATTTGAACATTGTAAGACATGTGATAGACGAGGACGGTTCAAGTTAGAAAAGGGTTTACCTTGTGAGCATCTGCATCAGCGTAGTGATGCGCAGTATCATAGGATGATTCAAACCCTTGAGACCTTAGGAACATGTAAACATGTCCGCGTTTGCTTCCATTCCAATCACTGCAAAACAAAAATTGTATTTAAGATATAAAACACCGATCTTGATAATAATTGTCTCTAATTAAGTGTGTAACCATAAAACACTGACAAATACACACACATATATATATATATATATATATATATATATATATATATATATATATATATATATATATATATATATATATATATATATATATATATATATATATATAGAACAAGTATTCAATTTGAAGTGTCGGTGTTACATAACATATAAGTGTTTTAAGTTTTTCTAAAATAAAACATTACCCGCATAGTATAATCGGTAAAGGTTTAAGTTGGTACTCATTCTGATAAGATTCCACGTATTGAATTATCTTGTAAACCTGTATAGAAACAAAGTTTCATGT
The DNA here is from genome assembly GCA_021764765.1 of Vicia sativa. NCBI lineage: Eukaryota > Viridiplantae > Streptophyta > Magnoliopsida > Fabales > Fabaceae > Vicia > Vicia sativa. The sequence continues at coordinate 181,932,324 of CM038795.1, forward strand.
TTGTTTAGCTACAATTGTATGCAATAAAAATGCAACTTAGATACCAAAATAAGTGTTTAATGACATACCTGGTGCAGCCTCACAAGGCATAGACTTGAATCATGAGGAAATAGTAGGTGAGTATTGACAATAAGAATCTCTTGTCTAACACCATTGTTTTGACATTGTGAAAGTGGAAAAGCTAACTCAACATGTAACAATTGAGCTACTCGATCACCACAATCATTGAAATGCAACTCCTTATAATTTATAACTTTGAAACATTCCTTTTTCACTGCTATCAGAAGTCCTGAAAAGTAAAGTCTCAAATATTATCATTTGTGCATAAAAATTCAACTGGTATTGATTTCATGAAAACATCATATGAGAAATTAAACTGACAGTTTTTATTGACTAAATTAGAAAATTGTTCTAGGCCGTCCAGAAGGCCAATACGAAAAGCCCGTAGGCAATACGCATGGAACGGGTGAGCTCTCAATATCAACAATGATAGATAATTTTGAACTCTTACGCATCATACACCATTCAGATTATTCAAACAACCCATCTCACAATATGTCACGTCAATTACATAGAAATAACTTATACATAAACATTTAAGTCAAAAGCATACCATCACCGCGGTTGTTAGTCCTTCCGAGCTTAAAATGAATATAACCAGCATCACCAAGTCTCTTCTCATACATATTAACAAGCTCTTCATTTCCAACCCAAAATTCCTGCACAATTCCTTCTCATTAAAATCAAAAACAAATTTCATAACAAGAAAAACCAAAAGTTTTCATACAAAGTAAAACAAACAAAAAACACAAACCTGAAGACAAATAATGGAAGATCTCTCAAACAACAACCAATCCAATATCCTATTATTCCTAGCCAACCAACATCCTCTATACTCACTTTCCCTACAACTCTGATCCTGCATAAACACAACCATAACATAAACAACAATAACCCTTCCCAAAAAATGCACAATGATGTAAAAGAAAAAAGAACAAAACCTCATGATTAAGACGCTTGTATATAGGAGCAAGAATGTTGAAAGTGGTGCAAGAAATGCAAGGTAGTAGTTGTTGTTGGTTTTCTTGCATTGCGTAAATTTGAGTCTTTGAAATTGTTCTTCCCATATTCTTATTTTACGTACACCAATATATATAAGCTAGTTATATATGCAGATATTTGCAGAATCTTTTTTGTTGCTTTTCCAACAAAGTAATCTAGTACCAACTAGGATGAAAAAGAGTGGCACACTAAACACCGGCCACTTGACAAAAAGTGTCACCTTAACTTTTTATTTTTGGTATGAATTTAATTTGTGTGTAATGTACTCAAACTATTTTTTTTCCTTTTTTCTACAAGGATATTGGAATCTTATAAAGTACAAATACTTTGTAGATAAAATTAATCATGGCTTGAGTGTTGTTTTGGAATTTAAGAAAGCTTTTTGAACGTATCATAGTTTAAAGTAAAGAAAATAATGTTTGATCGTTATCTAAATTTTAACATATGTCGTCGTCCTGTTAAATTAATGGTTTATAGCTACGTAGAAACATCAACTGTAAAAACATAAATTCAAATTCACAACATTCTACTTATTTTGTAACACCAAAGTATTTTAATAATATTGGACTTTTTTGTGCGTTGATTATAACAAAATAGTAAATGAGAATGGGTGTAGAAAAAGATATATAATCTTAGAGTGTGTTTGGATGAGATAATTAAGAATTTTTAAAGAATTCAAACATTATGTCCGTACAGGATCTTAGACAATGTTTTTTTGATTTTAGGCAACATTTTAAAGTGCTGTCTAAACGCAAAGTTTGCGCTGCTATAGATTTAGGCAGCACTTCTTTTTAATGCAAAAGCGCCGCCTAAGGTGGTATTTAGACAACGCTTTTTTCTATTATAAATATTATATTATCATTATTGACTTTAATTTATTTCAAACAAGCCTTTATAAACATAAGCATTATAATCAAAAATATGTACACTATTATAAACAAACAATCCAAATTATATACACCATTAATAAAAAATATATACACATCATTATATTATAGTTCAATATACACATAAACCATTTGTTACAACATAACCAAAATCAACCCTAACATATAATCTAATTTTTCTTAACATTTTTCAACTACGAATATCTTATATGATTCTTTGCTCAATAAAATATTTACGCAATTCCTCCTTGATTTCTTCCAACTTATTTTTCGTGTAATGAGCACACTTGTATTCATCAATGTACTACATAACAAAAACATAATATGCACGATATAGTTAAAAATAATAAATTATATGAAAAATTCGATAAATAATAAAATAAATACTAAATTATAAATCTATATCGTGATTGGAATCTCTAATCGATTCAAGTGAATGATTTCTCTCATAAACCTCAAAACAAAGTATCCGCAATCTATACTGTTTTGTTGTTGAGCACACTACATAGAAAAACAAATAAGAATATTTAGTTGTCTTGTTTTATCAAGTAACATAACTATTATAAGCAAAATTGTGGAAATTAATACACCCGCACTTTGATCCAAGTAATGTTGCTTGATTTAGACAGTGGTACCCGAGCTTCTCTTTGACATCAGAATACTTGTATTGCTCTAACAAAATAAAAACATATATTTAGAACAATGTCACAGAAATAATTAAATATATAAATACACATGAATATTTAGAACAATCTCACTTACGTATCAATCATTAACTTCATTTCCGGATAATTTATCCAATCACCATCTACCGAATTTAGATAACAGACCACTTCTTTTATATGATCCACAACAACCAACAACTAGTGACGTCTATAAATTAAAATAAAAGTTTAGATGAAAATTTTCTCTATAAATTAAATCAAAAGTTTAGAATAAAGATCTAACCTTGTAGGAATAGTATTATGCGCCCAAAGATACAACCTTTCTGTATTGCTGATCATGAATCTCTCGACTAAGTGCTCTCTTACTGAATCCGTATCGTCAACAATAGACTGTTGGTTAACACGGGAGGAAGACACAAAATGGAATCTATTTGACAATTGATTTCCGCGCATCAATTTGTCATACAAGAACCTTAAATAAAAACATAATAATCATTAGACTATTTTTATTGAAATGTATAAATAAATTGTTCAGCTAATTAAATAATAGATTGATCGCATTACCAGATGTATAAGTGTACAATACCGACGCCTAATTCTTGATGCAAGAAAAGTTGATCCATGTCCTCTTTTGTAATTGTTTCGGTGCTAGAAAAACCAAAGATACCTTCCTCCATATCCAATTGACGAATAACATCATTCATCAAATCTGATGTTCCCACTAGTGTTTCAAGACACATCCGAAATCGAGGTACTATTTTTCTTGGCACATTTTTTGGAAGATCTCTTTTATTGTTGGGTACGCTACTAATGTTTTGGCTCACTTGTTGTGACTCTTGAGCAGGTACCTAAAAATCATATAACTTAGGTAAATTATAAAATCATGCAGTTTTTGAATTCGGATCATAGAATTATATTAACACTTTCAATGTACCTCTTTTTGCGATGCAACAGGCTCGTTGTGCCGCAAAATCCCTTTATCCTTAGGTGCGAGTTTTGTAGGAGTCTAAAATTACCAACCTTTATACAATGGTTTCTCTGCATCGCTTACCAACCTCTCAAACATTTTTGGACAATCCTGAAGATCTTCTTAAAGTGCTTCTGCAATCTCTTCGACTCGATCACAATCGTATGTATCTGTGAGATTGTCGTATGAAGCATAGGTTGCATTACTTTTCTCCCCCGGTTCAACATTCTCGATGCTTTTCTCACCATGAAATATCCAACATGTATAACTTCGATCAATTCCATGCATCAGTAAATGCGATTTCAATCCATGTGCGTCAACCCGACCCACATAACAACAACCCAAGCAAGGACATTTCATTCTAATGGGGTCTCCAGCGTGTTCAACAACAAACTTAACGAACTCTATTACCCCATTCTCGTACTCTTTTGATAATCGATCGACACACATCCATTTTTTATCCATGGTTTTACTACTAAGTAAGCTAAACAAAAACACTAATTAGGGCACAAAATGGTATAATGCATTTCTGTCAAAATGTAAGTATACACGGAATGGATCCGGAGCTAGCAAACACAAACATATTCACGCAATTCCAGACAAATTCATCACAATACTAGTAATTTGAGGAAGAAATTTACCTCGGATTTACCGAACAACAACGTCGAGAAGTTGAAACGAGAAGGTCGAAATCACGGAAACACACAGAATGAGCGTTTTACATATAAAACAACATCCGGGATAAGTCATAATATATAAAACAACATCTGAGATAAGTCATAACCTCTAAAACAATATCCGGGAAACCACTTATCTTACATGAGAGATCTTAATAATTTCGACTAAAAAAACTTAAACACCTAACTAAAACCCAAGAAACTCAAGTTATTATTCAATTCACATTCGAAACATGGAAATCAAATTCAAAGTAAGTTCTAAACCCCTAAACCAAAATTCGGGCAGCAACTACCTAAATCCAATCATGCTCAATGCAAATATCTCGAACTAAGATTGCTCAAACCATAAACAAATTAGTAATCACAAGGTATACAATCAAAATGAAACTTATATGATGCACATGAACAATTCAAGAACCAAGTAATCGATCATTCAAGAATTTCAATTCACAAATGAAACTAAAATCAAAGAAACTCAAGTTATTATTCAATTCACATTCAAAACATGGAAAATCGAATTCAAAGTAAGTTCTAAACCCGTAAACCTAAATCTAGGTAGCAACTACCTAAATCCAATCATGCTCAATGCAAATATCTCGAACTAAGATTGCTCAAACCATAAACAAGTTAGTTATCACAAGGTATACAATCAAAATGAAACTTATATGATGCACATGAACAATTCAAGAACCAAGTAATCGATCATTGAAGAATTTCAATTCACAAATGAAACTAAAACCAAAGAAACTCAAGTTATTATTCAATTCACATTCGAAACATGGAAAATCAAATTCAAAGTAAGTTCTAAACCCCTAAATCAAAATCCGGGCAGCAACTACCTAAATCAAATCATGCTCAATGAAATTATCTCAAACTAAGATTTCTCAAACCATAAACAAGTTAGTAATCACAAGGTATACAATCAAAATGAAACCTATATGATGCACATGAACAATTCAAGAACCAAGTAATCGATCATTCAAGAATTTCTATTCACAAATGAAACTAAAACCAAAGAAACTCAAGTTATTATTCAATTCACATTCAAAACATGGAAAATTGAATTCAAAGTAAGTTTTAAACCCCTAAATTAAAACCTCAGTATTTGAGCTCAAATGATTCTAATAATTACAATCCACACTTATAATTTTACCATCTACTGAAACATCTTTACTCTCCAAATTTCTAGCTAGCTTTTCCAAACTTATGAATGTAAAATAATTGACATCAATATTCTTAACATGTTAGTAAATCAATCAAAAATTCAATAGAACTAGCAACATGAATGAAAATTCTGTTATACAATCAAAGAATGAAAGGTGCCTCCATTAGCAAATCAAATTCAAATCGAGAATCAGTGTCCAATTAAACACTGACAGTACAACGTAAACATTTCCACATTATAATAGCATCGCATTTCACAGATTTAAACCAAATTGAGCAAAGTTCAACCTGTAATTTTTTCAGCATAACAATTCACAAAATATCGAAACCAACATCTTTCACATAAATTCTACAGTATGTTATTAACCTTAGAAAAAAATTAACACAGTCTGTGAACTTCAAATATTTGACACCAGTTTTGACAGCATAACAATTCAAAAGTGATACAAAACACATCCAGTATAATAGTTAAGTCAAGAATGTAAGACTGAATGGACGAAATCAAAATTACCTTAAGCCTGGACCAACTATTGTAGCAGAGGAGTGTGAAACAAAACAAGGAGTTATGGTTGTTGTTCTGCGACGGAGGAATTGTAAGCCTGAACCAACAGTTGTTCTGCGACGGTGATTGAAGTTGTGATTGGAGAGTAACGGTTATTGTTGCAATTTGAAGGTCGGGATGATGATGGAAGAGATGGATAGACGTTGGAAACAGGGAGGATGAGCGGAGAAACGTGCCTAGACAGAGGAAAGGGACATAACGGCTGGCTGTGACGGAGGTGAAATACATACGACATCAGTTAGGGTTTTGTAGGGAAGGGTTTTGCAGAAAGAAGAAGCGCTTTAGGCAGAAAGAAGAAGAAGATCGAAAAAGAAAGAAAGAAATGAAAATAGGTTTATTTAATTTTTAAAAAGAAATAAAAAGCCGTAGGCAGCGTTTTTTCAGAAAGCGCTGTCTAAGATGGGCCTCTAGCAACGCTTTTTAAAAGCGTTGTCTAACGGGGTGCATCTAGCAGCGCTTTTTGAAATAATATTAGATTTCTTGGGGGTCCTTTAGCAGCGCTTTTTAAAAGCGCTGTCTAAAGGTAACCCGTTTTGCGGAAATTTTTATAAATTTTCCCGTGTTTTTTTTAAACCTTTAGGCAACGCTTTATGGAAAAAGTGCTGCCTAAAGTGCGCTGTCTATTTGGCTTTTTGGCGTAGTGAAAATTCTATGCAATTTAAATGATTCAATTAAAATTTATTCAGTTTTAATTTTTTTGTTTTGTTTGGATGGAGTATTAAAATGATTCATTGTTAAAATTTCAGGTCATTATTAAAGGACCAATTTATAAATTTTGAAAATTATTTTAAGGATTTATTTACAATTTTATGAAAAATTTTAAAGATAAGTTTATAATTTTCATAAAATATGAGGACCATTTTACCAATTTTAAAAAAATAATAATAAATAATTTAACATTTAAATTATGGAGAAATCTCAAATTATTAATTTTTTGGTGTCCATCATTTTAATAATTTTTTATATTTTTATTAAAATAATAAATTTTAATCAAATTATTTTTAATATTTTTTTAAAAAAAATACTTTTCTCATTAAAATGCTTCCTCTACAAAACATTCTTTAAGTTCTTATCACTTTTAATTATTAAAAATGAATTTTTATTATTGCAAAAATCAAACACACGCAATGTATGCTTATAAAAAGACACATGGTTCATTTCCTTTCTTTAGTTTGTTTGTGGTCCCTTCTAGTTTTCTTGTTTTTTCTTTTTCATTAGGCATGTGGATGTGAAGTGTTACATAAGAACACAATTTTTTGTTGTTGTCATGTTTCTCTCATGTTAAAATCAAACTAGATCTAAGATTGATAAAGTTTTATCAAGTAGTTTAGAGTAGAGTTGTATCTATTTGAAGAGTAGTTGTGCAAACTCTACATTTTTTTAAAGTTGAATAGTCTGGTATTGAATTTGATGTCTTTATACACTATCAACTAAACTGTCTTAATCCTACCTTAAATCCTAAAGTCTAAATCTTGCCTTAACAAGCTACAAATTCTACATTTTTGAAATTATTAATTTGGAGTTTTAAAAAATGTGAAAGAGATAGAAGAGAAGAATATTTTTGTCCTAAGAATTGTGTATATTGATCATGGTGAACTCATACCTTATTCTGACCAGCTTTAAAATCTTATCCACCATTTTAAATAATAGTAGTAAATTTTGATTTGCTGATGGTGGTATCAACTAACATTAATCCTTTATGTTTTTAGATGTTTGAATGTTTTCTTTGTCAGTCTTGTTTGTTTTTATTGTATTGTTAGTGATGTTTATTTTTTTTGTTGGACTTTATTTATATTATGGTAATATTTTACACACTTGTACTTTGAAATTATTTGTATTTCGATAATTATCACTTTTTTTAATATATTATTTTATTATTAAAATATTTTATTTTGTAATTTTAAAGAAATAAAATATATTTAACGAACAATATTTATTTATTTTTATTTTTCGAAAATATTATTTTGAATACATCACCTGATAAAATTTTACTAAATAAATTTCTAAAAATTATTTAAAAAGATAATTAATTAATTTTTAATAAAAAAATTCATTAATATTTCTCTAGAAATATTTATTATTAAATAAACATGATTAATAATAAAATGGTAAAGGAATAATGAATTGACTAAAAAATTTTAAAAAAGTTTTATATAAAGGAAACCGAAAAACCAGTTGTTTGGTGTTAGTCTTGTACAGGTCAATTTTATTGTGTGAAAAGAATAAGCCTATTCGTATTCACACCAATGAATATATATCCTATTGCATTACAACTTTGATTCAGCTCAATTTAATAAGAAATAATTTAACTTGAAAATGTAACTAGACATTGTCACATTTTTTTCCCAATTCAAACGCTATCAAAATAAAAATAAAGCATGCACTAAATCGTAGATCATGTGTTTGGACCTCATACAAGTCGTGGAAAGAGAATAAATGTTGTGCCGCATATATCTTTTTATCAATGTCAATAACAGTTTTAAGCACCGGCCATAATGAGGTTTGATCTTTAAACCGAAAGTTAGAAATTTGAAAGAATGGGTAAATCATAAAGTTTATATATAGCGAGAAGTCACCATTGAAAGTGACGACTTGCCCTAAAATAGAGAGAAGACGCCACTGGAAATGGTAGTCGCCACTGAGAGTGACGACATAGTGTAATTCTACTCAAAAAATTATCATTCCTGTAATTTTTTTTTGAAATACAGATTATTTTTGAATATTTTTTTTGAAAAACATTAAGAGCTTGTTTAAAAGAAAATTAGGACCATTCACTCACATAGAGCATGCTTAAGCAAAAGTTGACTGCTAAAATAAACTACTTAAGAGCTTGTTTTAGGGTGAGAATTTAAGCTAAGACATAACAATTATCCAGATCGATCTTTATAATTAAGAGACTTATGGTGTTAAAACGTTACTAATATTTATGTATATTTTCCAAGTTTCTATAACCTGTCCTTAGTTTGTCTAATAGCACACAAATTAAAAAACAACACTGTTACTTTTTGCAAAAAAAAAAACTGGTATGGCACAAGAAAAGGAAAAATTCAATAAATAGTAAAAACCACACATAAAGACTCGACATCACATGAAATGAATCAATAAAACAAACTAAAAGTGACAAAATAAACCCTAAACAATTATATTAGAAAATAATAAATCTAACTAGAAAGAAAGTAAAAGTAAAGTTTCTCTCCCGCACTTAAACCAAACATCATCTTCAATGTTTTAGTAAAAGTGGGAAAAGGAATAAGAACCTAATCAATGCCCGCCCTGGTAGTTTCCTGCATGCAGTTGATAGGTGTCAAGTGAATGATATCTTTATTTTCTGCAAACTCAAACTAAAGAGAAAACATTAAATTAAAAGCCCGCGGGTTTCCTCCCACGCAGAGCTTCTTTTAACATCAATAGCTCGACGACTCAAAAGTGTAAGTACTCATGATGGTTCTTTAAAGAATGATTCCCTAGTCAATTTTTTAATAATCTTCAGTTTCCATGGCAACTTATCGAGCCGTTTTTCATACCCCCACATTTTCTTTTCTTTCTTTTGTGGGATGGTTCATTCTTTTGAGCTTGTGAAGGTGGTTTAGGCTCTATCTTTAATGTCATCTTTTCAAGTTCGGGTTTAGTCCTTTCATCCATAATCCCAAAGTCTAATATTTACCTCTTAAAGCTAATGATTTCCCTAGTTTCATGCTCCTATTTTTTTTTCCTTTTATGTGAAATCTCAAACAGAGGTGCATCGGTGTGGATATTTTCCAATACCTCCACATACCTTTTGGATTGAGAGTCTACATTAGCTTTCACAAATATTTGTGGGAAATGAATAGGTGAGTTTTAAGGAGGAGAAACAACATAAGGTGTTTCCTTCTCAACCTCTTCGACAACCTCCCTTTCGGGTGGTGTCGGTGAATTTTTCTTAATCTCTACTCCTTTCTCACTAGAACTCTCATTATCACTCTCCTTAGGATTTTTTATTTGTTCTTCACTATTAGTTGTTACAACATTTGCATGCCCCTTAAAAAATGGTCTTAGAGTTGTTTGTGTGAGTAAGGAGGTTTTAGTCTCCAATGTGAAGTGCCTCTAAAAAAACACTAAAGCAATAAAGTTGTCACTGAACTTTATTTAGCCCAATTAGATATATCCAAAGAGTCTTTTTATTGTTAGATATTTCTCAAGGTTGTCAAAAAAGGTGTTGGAAAGGTTGTCAAAAAAGGTGTTGGGCTTATGGCATGTGGCATAACAAGGCCCCAATGAATCTCATGTTTAGCCCAACAGAATAACATACTTATTTAGATTTTTGTGTTAAATATACAAAACTCCCTTGTAATGTTAGCGAGTTTTGTTTTTAGCCCCTAATAAAAAAAGTTATTTATAAAACCTCCCTCATAATACTTAGATTCCATGAGTTAAACCATCTGACAAATTTCATCCAAGATTCCCTCAATTGTGCCACCATGCAATCCACATGACATTTTTTTATTTTTTAAAATATTGTGTAATTTTTTTAAATATAGTTTTTTCTTTTTTATATTAATTTTTTTTTAATTTTAAATATTATATATTTTTATTTTTTTATATTAATTTTTTAATTTTAAATATTATATTTTTTTTACTTTTTTATTCTAATTTTTTAATTTTTCTTAAATTATTTTTATAAATTATTTTCTTCAATTATATTAAATATTATTACTTTTTTAAATTTTTTTATTAATTTTTTTTAATTTCACGTATAAATTTTTATTAAATATTTAAATTATTTCACAAGCACAACCCAATCCATTTTACTGGAATTAAGCGTATGTGTCTCACTTTTATAAACACTTATACTTTTTTTTTATAAATCGATGTGGGACTAGCATGGCTTCACCACAAGTCCACAATAAATACCACATTCTACTATCATGGAAGCATGCCAACCGAAAACCCAATACAACTCGTTCGGTCATAAAATATCTGAGATGACTAACAAAGCTTTCAAAGGACACCATGTTCTTCATGGACATTGAAAATTTGTACAAGGCTTTGACGTGATTAGTTCACTCTGTTTTTGAAAAGTTGAATAGTAATTTGGAAAGAAAGAGAGAAATAGTAACCCAATTGCATCCATGTGCACATGCTGGAAGTGAACAAAGTAAAATCAACATGACTTATATGGGAAAGTGATGTTGGAAATATGCAATGATAAAGTGAAGTCCTAAATGCTACAAAAACGAACCAAGCAGCTATAAGCTAGAGATTTTTACTTGTTTTTTGTTAAATAGTTATAACTTTCTTGAATCAAAGTGAAGAGTATATGCTGGAAGTGAACAAAGTGAAATTGATGGGTTGGTGGGAGGAGCAGGAAAGTGCTAAAGGGTTTGTGGTAGTCATGTATGTTGGAGAAAGAAAGGAATTGCGCGTGTTGAGGGATGAATGGTGGGAGTAAGTCCCACATCGAAAAAAACATTAACTAGAGAAGAGTTTATAAATCTCTTTTCCATAGTACATTATAAAACATTAAGTAATGGACTCTTAAAGTGACAATTGGCTTTAAGTCCACATATATATTTTGATAATTAATTTTTAAATATAATTTTATAAAAAATATTAATAAAAGAAATTTAAGATAAATGTGGAAAAAAATTAAATTAAAAAAATTAAATCAACAATAAAATAAAAATCCAACTATACTGTCAAGTCATTACAAAGTAGAATCAGGGCTGCATGGGGGCTTTAGAGATAGAATCTAGGTATTACAAGGGGAGAATCCAAAAATAAATCTTTTACAAGGGCCTAAAGCAAGAAAAGTTAGAAGAATAAATAAAATAGAAAAACGTATGTTTTTTGTGAAATTAAGGCATTTTTGAAACAAAGTTGTCTCCCTCTTTCTTCTCTTCGTGCACCGCTCAACCCTCTACCTCTAATCAATTCATAGTCACTAAGGCTTCACTAAACATAACTCCAACCAACTCGCATTATCATACTCATTGTCTCACTTTCATCTCTGCTTCGGTCAATTTCACTTCATCCGCCCTATGTTCACAAGGATACAAATTTTAGCATGGTATAAGGGGAAACATTCTATTGACTTGAAAAAAGTGCAAGAAAGTGTCTAAATATTGGGAAACAAAAGCTTAAATAGAGACCTATTTGTCGTCTCAGTGCGAGGATTTAGGTGAGCTTCATATCCTCTTTTATTTCCTCCATTGTTGTTTCTTCTTCACGATTTGTCCTTTTGACTGTGTTGTGTTTTTTATATCTGTTGCATATGGTGGGTTACGAAATTGTTGGGTTTGAGTCTGTGTCGATGGAAAGTTGTTGGGTAAAGCTTATGGTGATGGGATGAAGGTTTAGGTTACAATGTTAGCGATTGAGAAGGTTAAAGGTGGATGAAGTCTATTTGCAGTTTGTTGAAAGGCGGGTTGTTGTTATGTCGTGAGTTATTTTTGAGGTCTTGGTTTGTGTAGAGGTTTGTGTTTGGTTGTGTTCTGTAACGTTACAGGGAGTCGTAAAGGATGTTGTAGATGTGCGTTTGAAGTATATGGAATATGTGAGGTTTACAGTTGCTATGAGTTTGAGCTAATGAAGTTTAGGTTGTAGAGTTATGGTACAAGTATGCAAAGAGGTGGATGTTGGGGTGATATAAAATTTGTCGAAAATGGATTTGTAAGGGAAAGCTAAGGGAAATAGGTTGGAAAGATTTTTAGAGAAGGTTGCGCAGAGATTTTTGGGAGAGTTTTTGAGAGAAGATAGATTAGGGTTTGAGTATCTTTGAGGTGTGTTCTATTCGTTGATTGTTGGTGAATTTGAGGTAAGAAATGATGTTATTATACGGTACACTCTTTAATGCTTTCTAATGCAGTTGTTTTGTTTTACTTATTTATTGATTTTTTGGACTGTTTGGATCAAATTTTTGGCATGGTTTACTGGGCTGGACAACATGCTAATTCTGCATGTTTTGGACTATTTTGTGCAAATTTTGGAGTGGAGTTGACAGCAGCTGGTTCTAGGTGTATGAGTGTTATACCCCAAAATTTTCTCTTCCACTTCTCAAAACATTTCACATATCTATACTCAAGGATTTCACAAGGGTTGACCAGACAAACCCTTTCCTAAGCAATCAACCCAAACTAGGGTTTTGCCATTCTCAAGTCAATATGGACATCCAACATTTCAAGTGGTCATCTTGCCTCATTATATGCTTCAAAGAATCTCCATGTCAAGTTTCAAGCCTTACAAGTCCAGTTTGCTCAGACCATTGCTCAAATGGATGAAAATCAGTTATATCCGACAAAAAGTCATATGTGGTCAACATACAGTCAAACTTCATAATTTTTGGTCAACATCAATATTTTGAAGTAATATTCATCATTTGATCAAGGGTTGACCATGATTCCTCAAGAAAAGTCAAGATTTGATCAAAAGTCAAAGTTTCTAAATTAGGCTTTCTCAGATAAAAGTCAACAAAACTTTGACCAGGAATAACTTTCACATACTTAAAAAGAAATTTTTTCCACCACAGCTCATTTTAAAGAGAATCCAATTCTCTACAACTTCATGTCTCACAAGCTTGGGCAGAAAATGCTTCATTTGGAAGTTATGGATCAAAACATTACAGGTCCTTTTAAAAGTCAACAAAAAGTCAACTTTTTGCAAAGAAGTGTTCATGAGCATGGAAACTTCAATGAATATGAAACCAAAATTTCTGTTTAGAGGACATCTTGAGCTTTCTAAAAAGTCCAAAAACACCCAAAAATGTTAAAAATTGAGCAAGATACACCTTGTGCAAGTTGAGCATTTTTTAGGAGGTGCATAAAGAGAAATACTTGAGAAAATCAAAAAATTTCCAAATGGGCCTAACTTTTCTTGATTCAAACATGTTCCTTATCTGAATTGGAACCTCCAAGCCCAAGGCCACGAATTTATCTTTTATTTTTTATTTATTTTGGATTTTTAATCATTTAAAACCAATTTAATTAAAATAAAAGATATAAAATAAAAAATTAAGTGCAAGGTGGATTTTCTCTCATCCTTGAGGTCCAAGCAAGCCATTTAATTTGATTATTTCGAAATAATCATGATTGGCAAGTGATTTGATTGAAATTGGCTCAAAAAAAGAAATATTTGGTTTGATTCCAAATCAAATCTTTTTTCATTGAATGACATGGTATTTCTTACAATTCTTGACCTAATTCATTACAATATAAATAAGCAATGATCCTACATGCACAAAGGACGAATTTCTGACCTAAAAGAACCCTTGCAAGCTTCAAAAAAACCATTGCATTCAAGCAACTAGCAGCCACAGTTTTGCTCCAATTCAATCTGTTCCAAGCCTTGCAATCAATTGCTGGAAGTCCCCTGAGTCGATCCAGATATTCACAAGCAACCAAAACACCCAAAATCACTAGAACACGATCACGGTTTGTTGGTTTTGAACTCAAAATCGATTTCATACTTTTATGCATAATCAATTGAATTTAACCATGTTTTTGTGTTTGTGATGAAGTTTCGATCATGTCTGCATAGTTTAATTGAAGCTTAGGTACAAAACTAAGGATTCACCATGGCTAGGGTTTAAAACCTTGGATTAGGTTTTTCTTATTTAGGATAACTTGGAAGAAACCAAGGGCACCATTGTGTTCAGAACCTTGTTTCCAGTTGATTCATGGCCTCATATTCCATTTATATTGCATATTTCGTGGTGTTTTGATTTGCAGGGATTCAGCTACAGAAAGCAAAAATCGTGGCTATAGGTTTAAAAATTCAAATGAAAAAGATGACCTCTTACGCGCGTGTTCTGATTGATTGATTCCCAGAAATCAATTTCCTATGTTTTCTTTCTGTTTCATATGTTAAACACCAGAACAGACTGGCTCAGATGGCAGAGGCAGCGCGCGTTCATCCAAGAAGACACGGGTTTGAACCCTGTCTTTTCATAGAATTCTTAACATTTTTGTATTTCAGGTTCCAGAAGCCACAGTCACCAGAAGTGCCTACTTCTGACCCCTCATAGGCAGGAACACGTCTAGAAGCTCCAGCTTCTGGACCCCATCACAATACGCCACGCCCTGAAGTGCCTACTTCTGGATCTGTTTCTAGCAGAAAGCCCCAAAAATTCCAATTTCTTGGCACCTCCAGGCCAGAAAAGCCCCAGAAGTGCCTACTTCTGGGCGCCTCCAGCACAGAAACCCCAGAAGTTCCAACTTCCGGGTGCCTCAAGCAAGGGATTGCCCAGAAGCTCCAGCTTCTAGGAGCGTTTCTTCCAGAAGCGTTTCTGCATTTTTATCTCTTTCCATATTTTTTTTAATTTCATAATTAATTATAAATTAGTAAATTAGGTTAAACAATTAGGATTAATTAGACAACTTCCACTAATTTTTTCTCTCATTTTAATTAATTTAGGTTAACTAACATTTTCTTAAAAATTAATTAAAATCAATTAGACTTAGGATTATTCTTCACCAATTTCCAAATAAAAATCCAAAAAATATTAGGATTAATTTTCTATTCCGTTATTTATTTTTCTGCATTTTTTTCAATATTATGTAACTGCTCATGGGATGTAATAGTTTTAATTAGGTTTTACTTTCCGCACTCCTATATTATGTAACTGCCCCAAAGTCATGTAATAGCGTAGGATTTACTTTCCGCACATTTACTTTCCGCAATTTACTTTCCGCACCCTATAAATTGCTAGTAATTAGGTGTGTATGGCAAGATAAAATCAACGTAGCTAACTCTAATTACAAGATAAATTATCTGAATTCAACACACTCTCTTCACACATGCACCCCCTAGGTTATCCTCTCTCGTTGCCTTACAAATGGTAAAGTCCTCGAACATAGTGGTATCTTAGCACAAGTTGCCTACGAAACATATCATCATAGTCCCTTCGAATCAAAGATCATAGTCCCTCGATGTTGCCTACGAATACATGATCTAGTCCCTCGATTGTTGCCTACGAAAAGTGATGATCATCCCTACAAACGTGCTAGGATACTCCTACAAGTTGCTTTCTATGACCATAACGAATGTCCCTTTGAATGTCCCTCTACATCCAACGAATAGGGTTACCTACCAACTAATGGTATGGATAGCGTTATTCTAAAGAAAAGTAAAATAACACGGAAACGACCGTTCTGAGTAGGTAATAGACTCTTAATTGCTTGCTCTATCAAAACATCTTTTCACACATCATTTCCGAACACTTCGTATACATTCCAGCGTGAATCATTACGAAGTCAAAGCGAAATGCCCTTTTCAAAAATATTTTCAAAACACACACAAAAAGCAAGTCATCAAGTGATCTAAAGCAATTAAGAGCCCGTAGATAACTACAGATGGAAATGGTGCTAATACCTTCCCTTTTCATAACCTTCTCCCGTACTCAGAATCTAACGAAGGTCTTTTTCTGTTCTTTTCACCTTCCCGTAATTGGATAAAAGAAAAGGCGGTGACGACTCTTGCTATCCGGAACATTTGCGGTCAAACGCAAAACAAACCAAAGTCAGTTCTCTCACCGTGTTACAATGAGCTATTTTAGTTATGCAACAACTTGGTTCATGCTATTACGGTTGTTCATGGTATAATTTTCTCAAAAAATTGAATTGAACTAAACCGAACCATTTTATAAAGTTATGGGAAACGTACCAAACCGTTTCATTTTTCTATGACCGAAAAGAACCAAAAGTTTTTGTTTGGTATAACGGTTCAGAATTCCAAACCGCACCAAACCATTAGAAGGAAATTTTTCAAAACTGGACCATTTATTAAAGAACCAAACCGATATACTGGGTTTTTAATTATTTTTTTTAATAAAAAAATATTTAAATTTATTTGTAGCATTTGTTTTATAAATATTTTTAATATATTGTTTACATAATTTTTTAACTAAATTTTTTTTTATCTACATTCACAATCAAAATCACAAATTAATTCAAATCAAAATCGCAAACTTGAATAAATAGCTTATTTATAGCTTATGGCACACGTGCTTATAAAAATAAGCACTTACGAAAAAGCTTTAATTGTGTGATATAGAGGTTCAAAACACACTCATTAGTAATTACCAATACATACTAAGCTATTGATGATAATTTAGTTTGGTTTGAATTTTGTAGATCACATTCTTACTATTAATTTATATGAAAGCAATATTGCAGTTATATAGATATACATAAAAGGGAAAAAAGTAATTTTTTAGATAAAACTAAACCATGACAAATAGCATACCAATTTGGGGTTTAAGGTTTCAGTTCTTTCAAGATGCATAGTTCATAAGTTAGACACAAAGAAAATAAAAATATATTAGAAGTTAGAATTTCAAAATTAAAGTTCCAAATAGTTCTGTTCAGGATTATTTGAGTATCGTTAATTTCTTATTGGTTCATTCCTAGAACCATTAATAAAATATAAGTTCAATTCACTAATCATTAATAATGTTTTAGTTAATTTAATTTCAATTCAGTTTGGTTCGGCGGTTCGGTTCAGTTCAATGGTGTTTTTGAACGGCCATACATGTTATGTAAGCTTTGTGGTGTTTCATACATGGGCATGAAGTATTGATTTGTGCAAGTGAGATCTAAGTCATGAAGATGAAGTGGAGATTAGGGAATGTAACTTTTGATGTAATGAGAAAGTTGTAATGATGATGACTTTGTAATGAATCCTTGTGTATATTGACTTTGCCTTTTGTCGACTCCCCATGTAGTTTGTAGTTTAAGTAACCAGGACAAAAAAATGTCTTGAATCTTGGCTTCAACTTGTGGTTTAGATCCACACGATTCAAAGTATGATAATGGTATTGTGTTTATAGATCACAAAGTGACTTGTAACAAACATTGAATGAATTTGAATATCGGTGATATGTAGAAATTATATTAGTACTTTATTGCAACTTTAACTCCAAATAATCACGATTTGAATGAATCATGCGTTGAATGAAATCCAATTTCTTTAATCATGGTGAACATCATCTTTAGGTTTTAATGGTAATTGAAATGAATTTGTTTGAACATACCATTTTTAACCTAACTTACCGCCATGAATATGCTGGTCACATTTGCCGCTACTTGAATTCAAACATGTAACCTTGAATATTGCCAATATGAAATTCACCTTTGTCAAACGTAAAATTCAAGTGGACTTTCAATTATGAACTTTTGCAAACCCCCTTTAAAACCAAAGCTCTTGAATGAAATTCCAAAGGAAGGTCTTATACCATTTGTTCACAATAAATACACCTTGAATTGATGAAAGATGGGTCCTTAAAATAAAACTTAGTGCACCTTTTGTCTTGACAAAACCCTTCTCATTTTATGAACACCACACAAGAGAAGACAACTTGATTCATAAATAAGTCCTTGTATATGAATCTACACCCCCTGAGTGAAGAAAAAACAATCATATTGAAACCCTAAGCACAATGGATAAAACCTTGATCTTTTGACAAACATAGGAAAATAACCCATAATCCGACAAACTCTGATGAATTTGGATGAAGAATAGCCTTGTAGCTGGATGAATAAGAAATCCCTAGTAAACATACTTTAAAACCTAACCCCACAGTCCACTGCTAAAGGAAAAATTAGAAGGAAGCTTTAACACCAATCGAAACCCTAGTTTGCACAAAATGCTGATTTTTGAACTAATACCTTATTGAATAAAGGAATGCATGATATGCAGATGGATCTAGTGAAAATGATGCAACTGAAATGCAAAACCTAAGCCAAAAATAATTAAAATTAGGAGGGAAAATTTTGGGGTGTAACAGCTGCCCTATTTAATAATCTTAAACCTAAAAGTGAGTTTGGTGCTAATCTTTCGAACATTCAAGGTAGAAGATGATTAAATACTAAAACAACCAAAAAATTGCGCTGAAAGGAATAAATGTTTGATATATTGTTTTCAAGGATAAAGACACAACATACTCTACTGGGGAATTAACATAGACGGGCTTTTAATGAAAGAGACACGGACAATTGTTTTGAAATAAAGACACGGACGAGTGTTTTGAAAGAAAGACACACACAAGTGTTTAAAGAGAGACACAAACGGCGCCAAAAACTTGATCAGATATTTTTCAAGTGCACGAAAAGTATCAGAGTAATATAAATAGTGTCGAACCCATAGAGACCTACTAGTCAAGCTATTGTTTTCTATTATTATAGTGTTTATCTAAGGATAATAAAATAGAAATTGGAGTTGTGCAAATAAAATAAATGAAAGATTTGAATTAATATCATAAATGTAATGTTGGTATATAAATCTCATATATTTGTTGATACTCCTGTTGTTCATAAATTGAATTACTACTGGACAATATTTTCTACTTTGAAAAAAACTAATTGAACAGGAACTATTGCTTTCGCGTATTCATAACCAGATTTTACTCTATAAGTTATACCGCCCACTATCATGGTGGTAGGCGCTTTATGCGTAAAACTAGTAAAACCTATTTTAAGAAATTAAACTCTTATTCCGCTGAAAAGTTGTGTTGATTGGAAATAATACTTTAAAAGGTTTTCAGCGATTTCTCGGTCAACCGTACCTTAAACTTACAAACGCGTCCGAAAATAGGTTCAAAATTACTTTAGTAAATACTAGTTTTCCTAATTAATTAACAAATAGTTTTCGCGGTTTTTATCAATTAAAAACTAAACAACTTTAATCTTTTGTACCATACGACTTTCAATCTTACCTAATATATAAATGGTTATGCTTTCATAGCAACCGACAAAGTTAAGTTTAGAAAAGTTGTAGTTAAAACCAAAACAGCCCCAATAGTATTTCTCAAATAACAACGATTAAGAGTACCATCAAGTTGACGACCCTTTCACTCCATTTCTCAAATAACAACCATTAAGAGTACCATCAAATTGACGACCCTTTCACTCCAACACTTATAAAACTATCTATACATGATTATAACATAAACCAAAGTGATCAATTCGATCATGTGATAAAACATAGTAGACATATTAAAATAAATTTTAAACGAGTGATTCAAAGAAAGGTAGAAGAAAAGCGTGAGATTAAATTACGAGATGATAAAATAAATGGGCAAAGTAAAGTAAATCAGACGTAATATGAATAATTTTGAATCAAATAAGAACCTGCTCCAAACACATGCTTGAATCTAGTACAACAAAAATAAACTTTGACAAAATGTAAATGATAGAAATAAACTTCGAAAGAATGTAAATATGTTATACCCCAAAATTTGCCCTCCTACTTTTCAAGACATTTCACATGTCCATACTCAAGGATTTCACAAGGGTTGACCAGACAAACCCTCTCCTAAGCAATCAACCCAAACTAGGGTTTGGCCATTCTCAAATCAAGGTGGGCCTCTAACATTTCAAGTAGTCATCATGCCTCGCTATATGCTTCAAAGAATCTCCATGTCAAGTTTCAAGCCTTACAAGTCAAGTTTTCTCAAGCAATTGCTCAGATGGTTGAAAATCAGTTGTATCGGACAAAAAGTCAACTATGGTCAACATACAGTCAAACTTCATAATTTTTGGTCAACATCAATATTTTGAAGCGATATTCATCATTTGATCAAGGGTTGATAATGATTCATCAAGAGAAGTCAAGAATTGATCAAAAGTCAAATTTTCTAAATTGGGCTTTCTCAGACAAAAGTCAACAGAACTTTGACCAGGCATAACTTTCACGTACTTTATCAGAAATTTTCCACCACAGCTCATTTTGAAGAGAATTCAATTCTATACAACTTCACGTCTCACAAGCTTGGTCAGAAAATGCTTCATTTGGAAGTTATGGATCAAAACATTACAGGTGATTTTAAAAGTCAACAAAAAGTCAACTTTTTGTAAAGAAGTGTTCATGAGCATGGAAACTTCAATGAAGATGAAACAAAAAGGCTGTTTAGAAGACATCTTGAGCTTTCTAAAAAGTCCAAGAACACCCAAAAATGTTAAAAATTGAGCAAGATACACCTTGTCCAAGTTGAGCATTTTTGAGGAGGTGCACAAAGAGAAATACTTGAGAAAACCAAAAAATTTCCAAATGGGCCTAACTTTTCTTGATTCAAACATGTTCCTTAGCTGAATTGGAACCTCCAAGCCCAAGGCCACGAATTTATCTTTTATTTTTTATTTATTTTGGATTTTTAATCATTTAAAACCAATTTAATTAAAATAAAAGATAGAAAATCAATAATTAACTACAAGATGGATTTTCTCTCATCCTTGAGGTCCAAGCAAGCCATTTAATCTGATTATTTCGAAATAATCATGATTGGTAATGAGATTTGATTGAAATTGGCTCAAAAAGGAAATATTTGGTTTGATTCCAAATCAAATAATTTCTCATTGATTGGCTTGATTTTTTATTACAATTCTTGACCTAGTTCACTCTATTATAAATACATGATGTTACTACATTCACAAAGGACGAAATTCTAGCCTCAAGAACCCTATTCCAAGCTTCAAAAAATCGTGCCTTGCAAGCTACTAGCAGCCATAGTTCCAGTCCAATTCAACCAATTCTAAGCATTCCAACACGTTCCTGGAGGTTCTCTGAATCGATCCAGATACTCACAAGTCAACCAAGCATCCAGAATCACGAAATCAAACTCACGGTTTTCACACTTTTCTCTTAAAATCGATTTTTGTTTTTCATGCATATTTAATATGTTTTGATTATTTGTTTGTGTTTAGAATGAAGTTTCGAAGCTATTTGGATTGGTTAATTGAAGTTTAGATGCAGGAACCGTGACATGCCATGGTTAGGGTTTCTGACCTTTGAATTAGGATCCTTTGATTCCGGCAAAATTGGACCAAATCGAGGGCACCATCATACTTAGAACAAAGTTTCCAATCGAACTATGGCGTTACCTTTAATTTATATTGTGTTTTCTGAGATTTTGAATGTTGCAGGACTTGTAGCTACGGAAAAAGCCGTCGCTAAAGGCTTTTGCTACGAACAACAACCGTAGGTAAAAGCCTGGTTCGAAAACGAAGAAGACGACCCCCCTACGCACGTGATTTCAGTTTTGAATATTTTAAAATTTTGTTTTATTATTTAATAATTCTATTTGGTTTTACTAACACCAAGCGCATATAGCTCAGATGGCAAGCACGTGGAAACTCTCACCCAGGGGACCTGAGTTCAAATCCCAGCGCCTCCCAATCTTTTTTCACTCCTTTTCCAAACTAACACTTTTTTCTTATTTTTCACATTACTTTCTTTTCATTTAATTTCTTTTATAACAATTTTCTAACGCATTAAAAAATCACAAAAAAAATATTTCTTTTTGCAGTTAGGTCAGAAAAATACTTATTTAATTTTTAGCATAAAAAATTATATTTTTGCATGCATATTTTAATTAATTGTTAATTAATCAAAAATTGACTTTTAATTGTTTTTCCTTACTAAAATCAACCCAGAAAATTCGCAAAAAATTATTTCCTCATCTAAAATCAGGTTTACTAACCTTAAAAACTTTTTCCTAACTCAAAAATCTTTTTCACTAACATATTTTCTTTTGTTCACAATTCTTTTCTTTTTCCGATTATTATGTATCTGCATCCAGGTTGTAATAGTTAGGTTAATTTTCTCGCATTTCTTTTTCCATATTATGTAACTGATCATGGGATGTAATAGTTTTAATTAAGATTTACTTTTTGCACTTCTATATTATGTAACTGCCCCAAAGCCATGTAATAGCGTAGGATTTACTTTCCGCACCCATATAAACTGCTAGTAACTAGGCGTGTATGGAAAGATAAAAACAACATAGATAACTTCTAATTTCAAGATAACTTATCTGAATTTAACACACTCTCTTCACACATGCACCCCATAGAGTATTCTCTCTCGTTGCCTTTTGAACAAATGGTCAAGTCCCTCGAACGTAGAGGTATCCTAGAACCATTGCCTACGAAACAAATCATCACAGTCCCTTCGAAACAAAGATCATAGTCCCTCGATGTTGCCTACGAATACCTGATCTCGTCCCTCGATTGTTGCCTACGAAAAGTGATGATCGTCCCTTCGAATGTGCTAGGATACTCCTACAAGTTGTCTTCTATGACCATCCGATGTCCCTTCGAATGTCCCTTCTACATCCAACGATAGGGTTACCTACCAACTAATGGTATGGATATCACTATTCTAGAGGAAAGTAAAATAACACGGAAACGACCGTTCTGAGTAGGTAATAAGACTTTTAGTTGCTTGCTCCATCAAAACATCTTTTTCACACCTCACACTTTTACAAAGTTAAAACACTTTTAAAAAATGAAACATTTAAGAACACTTCATATACATTCCAGTGTGAATCATTACGAAGTCAAAGCGAAATGCCTTTTCATAACATTTTCAAACACACACACAGAAAGAAATTTTTTTAAGATGATCGAAAGCAACTAAGAGCCCATAGATAACTATAGATGGAAAGGGTGCTAATACCTTCCCTTTTCATAACCTTCTCCCTTACTCAGAATCTAACGAAGGTCTTTTCTGTTCTTTTCACCTTCCCTTAATTGGATAAAAGAAAGGTCGGTGGCGAATCTTGCTATCCGCAACATTTGCGATCAAAAGCAAAACAAACCAAAGTCAGTTCTCCCACCATATTACAAAATGCGAGAAGATAAATAACTTTAAAGTATAATCCAAACTCAATACAAGAACAATTTATGTCACCCTCGCTATGAAGGATTACAACTTTCAAATGGTAAAGTATATGGTTTATATTGTACTAAGCTTGGATGATTTACAAAGTGATGAAATTGTGGTATTTATAGGATCCCAACAACCCTAAAATCACAAAGAAGGCTTCACATGAGCAAATGAGAGGCTTTCCAACCGTATAAAATGCCACACCTTTATGTGGAACACCAGGTTCCTAAGGTGGTTATGACTTAGTCTTTTCAAACGTTAGCGCGTGGACCACTCATGGCCACCTCTATGGTGAACGCAATGGTGGTCTCCTTGAGTGTAAAATGCCCTATTTTCCTCCATTATTTCTTTGTTTCTTCGCGTACGACTCTAAAATGGCTAAATAGTTGAAAACAAACAAAATACCAGCATAATAGTGGAAATCTAAAACAAAATGATAATTAAACATGCACAAATTGAGTCAAATAAATGGTGTAATTTGGTACCATCAGTTTTTCAAACATATCATTTACTAGAGAGATATGATCTTTTTCTAATTATTTAATTATATTTTGAGAATAGTTTATTTCATCTTTAATTATATCATATTCCTTCTTCCAGATTTTTATATGTCTTTCTTTTTCTTGCCATTTGTCCATAAGTTTTTGACAAAAGGTGATTAAATTGGAACGAGATAAATTAGAAAATACCTCATCCTCTTTCTCAGAACCTGTCCCATATTTTGCATTAGATTATGCATTGAGGATGCATGAACCATCAGAGTTAGATTAGATTCTCATTCATTTTTGTTAGAATCTTTTTCATTTTCAAGTTCATCCCATGTTTCCATGAGACTCTTCTTGACCTTGTTATAGAAGTTGTCCTTCTCATAGCTTGCATTCATTATTTTGTCCTTCTCCAACTCTGGACAGTCAACAATGAAGTGACCAGGCTTCTTACACTTGAAACGTCCCTCCTAATAATATTTTTGACTTTAGAGCTTGACCCTTTGAAGCCATTGCCT
Source organism: Vicia sativa (assembly GCA_021764765.1). Classification (NCBI taxonomy): domain Eukaryota; kingdom Viridiplantae; phylum Streptophyta; class Magnoliopsida; order Fabales; family Fabaceae; genus Vicia; species Vicia sativa. Next base: position 181,956,945 of record CM038795.1, read on the forward strand.
CTGTCTGGGAATACTTTGTCCTTACTTTTCAGATACTAGAATCTTTCGATAAGAAATACCATCTCTTCATCATCTGATTCATCTTCAGAACCTGCTGCAAAAGCAGGTTCTTAAAATTCCATTTCTTCATAATATTTGCAATATATTTCAAAGAAATAGACTTTGACTTATTTGTTGGTTCATCTCCAATCAGCTTCATCTCACGGTTATGGAGATTATCATGAAGCTTTCTAGACTTATCTTGTTTAAGCCTTTAACTTCTTGTATGGCAGCCACATTTGGTCTGTGTTTGGCAAGAAGGCTCTCAAGAATATTCTTGACATAACAATAGTATAACTTTTGTCCAAAACTTGAAGGCCAGATACAAGAACTTGAAACCTTGAGAACATGATTTAAATGTCTCCATCCTCCTTAATTTTGAACAGTTCATACTAGTGGACCAAAAGGTTTGGCTTAGCCTCTTTGAGTTGGTGATTCCCTTCATAGGTACTACAAAGAGACTAAAAAATGGTTTTGACCGTAGATTTGTTGAAGATATTGACATACTCAGAATAAGTTAAAGCATCTACCAATATTCCTCTTACTCTATGATGTTTTCTGTATATCTTTTTATGAGCAAGTGTGAAGCTCTTTCTGTCAGCCATCATACCTATTCCATCTACTTTAATGTCAATCGCATCTTCAAGAATATCCCACAACTCATCATCAAGACTTGTGATGTGAGTGTACAATTTACTTTACCACCATTCAAACTCAGTAGAATCTCTATTGAAGGTTGGAGATTTAGAAGTATAATAGTCTCTTTCAGAAGCATTATAATCAAATGGCACAACATTTGTAGGAGTGTGTATGGTTTCAAGTCTTTCTGGAATATTTTAATCTCATGATCTTTTTATATACCATTGTTAAGTGTTGACGCACGAAATGTGCTCTGATGCCAACTTAAGGTAGAAAAACACAAGAAATGAGGGTTGAATTGTGTTAACTTTTTCTTCCTTTTCTCTTCTTTCGAAGAACTCAAATTAGATTCTGAACACAAGATTAGAAACTGATTTAAAGTCTGATTAGTAGCAGCGGATAAAAATATTTAAGAGATATATAAGAGGGTAAGAGAGACATAAGTAATTATCTCGGTTCCTCCCACAAAACAGGAGTAGTCTAGTCCTCTTGTACTTCCAAGGGATTTTCAATATAATCATTTATGATTATGATTTACTTAAACACACAAGCAAGAGGCTTCCAATTGCTTAAACACACAAGTAAGAGACTTCAATGCTAGATCTCACGAGCAAGAGAACTCACATGCTCAAGCAACACACAAGAAACTTCTAACAACCTATGTTACAGATTAGGAATTGTTTAAGAATTTACACTTGATATACAATAAGAGGAGTAAACAAAATACAACACAAAAAGACTCTGAGACTTGATAATTTCTAAGAATGTACAATTGTTAAGAAGTTATGAGTTTAAGCTTGTGCAATAGTTTCATAGAGTAACAACTCGTTGTTTGTCAAGGCACAATGTTGTGTACTTTGTCTAATTTTTAACACCTTTTATAGAGGAACACAAAAGAGTCATTAGAGAAGACTCCATGCAAAGGAGTCTTTGAGAGAAGCATCTTCACGTATGTTAGAAATCTTCTTGATATTGTTAATTTCATTGAAGGTCCATTTGAAACTCCTTTGATATAAGAGGAATTATCAGTTGCATTCTATATGTCTTCTGCAAATTTTCCTCTAAGTCTTCACATGATCGTATAAATACAAAATGTCTTTAGAGTATGATAGTGTCCTATCAGAGTTTCTTGACCCTTGAGCTTTGACAGGCTCCAGGTTTTGAGTTTTCAGAAGATAATTCTTCAAAAGTTAACTTCACGTCATCCCATGCCTTTTCAGGTCACATGTCAAAGTGAAAAGCGGTGAAATATTTCAATGATGGGATTGCATTCACATTCACATCACACTTTGGAAAAACTAGAGTGGCACATTGCAGCCAACGCCTGGATAAAATTCCTTTGAGGTCGACCACTATTAATGAAATACTTCCCTAACATCATACATGCTTGAAAAGTCTTGAGGGCAATTGTTTTGTATTTGGATCCAGACTATGTTTTTTTTAGTGCTTATGGAGGATGTTGTTTGATGGTGTGGTTCTCTAAGGATCCGTTTGGTTGGGGTGGATGGAGGGGGATGTGAGGGAATATTGATAAATATATATGTTTGGTTCATTTTTTATAATGGTGAGGAGAGAAGCAAAATCTCTCCTAGACTCATTTTTTGCTTTCCTCCAAATTGGAAAGATTTGGAAGGGAGAGAAAAATCATTATTTAGAATTTTAATATATTCCCTAATTTAACCTCAATTATTTTTTTAATTTCAAGATTGTCCTTATTGAATTATCAAAGATTAAGTTTTTTCTTTTTTATTGTTTCACGTTTCATTTGTCTTCTATTGTGCAACTGCTATTTGTTCATTGTTGGTCTGAGTTTTTCTTTTTTATGTTGTTGAATTTTTTTTTGATTTTATGTTATTGTCATGTGTTCTTCTATAGTGCTTTATATTAACAAGTTTTTTTTAAATTGTTCTTGTATGTGTTCCATTTCCGACGTAATTATGTTTTCTATGCTATTTTATCCCTCAAATTTCTTTTTAAATTTTAATATATGGAAAATTTGAGTTAGAAGCAAGAAGAAATAAATGAAGAGATAATAGTTTGTAGTAAGAAGCACAGTAAAAAGAACTAAAAACATATTGAAAGAAAAGAGGGAGAGAAAGAAAGGAAATGTTGAACGGCAGCTACAGTATCCATCAAATTAGGGTTGCATGTAATTTGCAGTAGTGGGCTTGTAATACGTGGTAGTGGACTTTAGAACTTACACATACTACCATTTAAAATAATATTATATATATATATATGAGGAGGGATCAAATTACACCCGAAGAATTACACTATGAGTTACACTCGCTCAAAAACGTTACTTCGGATTAATATTTTTTAAAATCAACCGTTAGATTGAAGCATATCATCATGTAAATCATATCTATAAAGTTTGAGATTAATCTATAGTGATTTACTATATCATTGAACTACATCAAAACTAACGGTATATAAAAGTCTATTTTGACGTTAATAACATCTTTTGATTTAACTAAAATCCAATTACAACTTTTGATTTAATTAAAATCCAACGGCTCTTAAAATAACATCTTAATATAATATTTCCTTTTCTCATATTATCATTTATTCCATATACATATTTTTGTAATCAATTCCATATATATTAACAAGATTTTATTTTTCTCTCACATCAATAACCAATTTCATGTATATTAATTATTATGTACAAAAGATTTTCAACAAAAATATATATACACGTTAGTTTATTTTTTAGAAGATGTATCACATTTTATTTTTAGTTAGTTTAGTTAAAACTTATATAAATTTACTTTACATGGAATTGAAAGTTTCTTTAAGTTTGTTTATATATATATATATATATATATATATATATATATATATATATATATATATATATATATATATATATATATATATATATATATATATATATATATATATATATATATATATATATATATATATATATATATATATATATATATTTATTTTGATTAATTATATTCTATTAATTTAAATTAAAGAATAAAATGTACATAAAAATTTAAAATTTATAAATATAAAATATTTTAATTTAAAATAATAATATATATAAGAAATCGTTCTAAAATTTAAAAACTAAAAAAATTGATTTTTTTTTTTCGTTTTTCTCATTGCTATGGAATCCCTTGTCATATATAAAAAAAAGTTTCTTTTAATTTTTAAATAAACTTCTCATTGTTTTATTTTTCGATTAAATTAAATTCTACTTATTTAATTTAAAGGATAAAATTAATAAATTTTTAAATAAAGTATGAAATAATATTCAAATCCATATATATTAACAAATTACTATTTCTTATATATAGTACGAAATATTGTATCTAATATATTCTCTATATATTAATAAAATATTTTTTTCTCACACGACTAATCAATTCCATATATATTTATAACCCTAATCAAAATTTTCAATATTTGATTGTCTTGCTTTCTACAATCTTTACGTGCTGAAAGAAAGTATTATCAAATATTTTGTTACTGTTTCTTTTTCACGAGTTTGTTCATCAAGTAAGTTTTCTTCCTCTTTTATTTTAGTTATTATTGACTACTTTTAGTTATAAATTTTATGTTCTTATTAAAATATTTAAATATATAGTTAATTTATGTTCTTATGTTATTTTTATAAAAAATTTAGATTAGTTTTGTATTCTTACAAATATATGTACTTTTGATTTGAGATGAAAATAATTGTAGTTTGTTTTTTATTTTTACAAATATATGTACTTTTAATTTGAGATGAAAATAAGTGTACTTTAGTTTTTTTTTCTTACAATAGGATTTTTTCAAATTACAACTATTATTTTCATCTCAAATTTCAACAAGTTTTTAGTTTTTGCAAAAAATCTTATTGTAAGAATAAAAACTAAACTACAATTATTTTCATCTCAAATTAAAAGTACATATATTTGTAAAAATAAAAAATAAATTACGATTATTTTCATCTCAAATCAAAAGTACATATATTTGTAAGAATACAAAATTAAACTAAATTTTTTATAAAAATTAACATAAGAACATAAACTAACTATATATTTAAATATTTTAATAAGAACATAAAGTTTATAATTAAAAGTAGTCAATGACAACTAAAATAAAAGAGGAAGAAAGCTTATTTGATGAACTTGATGAACAAACTCGTGAGAAAGAAACAGTAGCAAATATTTGATAATACTTTCTTTCAGGACGTAAAGATGGTAGAAAGCAAGACAATCAAGTATTAAAAATTTTGATTAGGGTTACATATATGTGTGTGTGTGTGTATATATATATATATATATATATATATATATATATGAAATTGATTAGTCGCGTGAGAAAAAAATATTATATTAATATATAGAGAATATATTAGATACAATATTTCGTATTATATATAAGAAATAGTATTTTGTATATATATGGATTTGAATATTATTTCATACTTTATTTAAAAATATATTAATTTTATCCTTTAAATTAAATAAGTAGAATTTAATTTAATTGAAAAATAAAACAATGAGAAATTTGTTTAAAAATTAAAAGAAACTTTTTATATATATATATATATATATGATCAGGGATTTCATAGCAATGAGAAAAAAATAATATTTTTTTTAGTTTTTAAATTTTAGAACGATTTCATATATATAAAATTATTTTAAATTAAAATATTTTATATTTATAATTTATATATAACTTTTAAATTTGTATGTACATTTTATCCATTAATTTAAATTAATAAAATATAATTAGTCAAAATAAATTTTAAATATATATATATATATATATATATATATATATATATATATATATATATATATAACTAAAAGAAACTTTCAATTCCATATAAAATAAATTTATGTAAGTTTTAACTAAACTAATTAAAAATAAAATGTAATACATCTTCTGAAAAATAAATTAACGTGTGAATATATTTTTGTTGAAAATCTTTGTACCTAATAATAAATATACATGACATTGATTATTGATGTGAGAGAAAAATAAAATCTTGTTAATATATATGGAATTGATTATAAATATATATATATATATATATATATATATATATATATATATATATATATATATATATATATATATATATATATATATATATATATATTATAATAAGATGTTATTTTAAGAGTCATTGAATTTTAATTAAATCAAAGGTTGTAATTGAGTGTAATAATTGTTAATCTCTCTCTCTCTCTCTCTCTCTCTCTCTCTCTCTCTCTCTCTCTCTCTCTCTCTCTCTCTCTCTCTCTCTCTCTCTCTCTATATATATATATATATATATATATATATATATATATATATATATATATATATATATTCAATAAGACTATTAGTAGTTTTATCAATAATATTAATATCCTTTAATCTAATAGAGATAAATACACTTTATTAGTTACAAAATGAACATTCTAATATGTAAATATATTGTGCTTAATTTATAAACAAAGGTTCTAAGTCTAATATTATTTGTCCCATTTTTTTTAACATTCTAATATTATTTTACCTATTTTTAATTACAGAAATTATTTATTGGGTTAGATGGATCATCAAGATCAGGAAATTGTTATTAACAAATAGTTTGATTTGCGTCGAAAAGTTATAATTCAACTAATATGTGTTGTTGTTTACTGTTATATTTCGTAAGAGAAAATTGTGCTATAGTATGAGCTCTGAGAGAAAAAGAGTTCGTGAAGAAATTATATATCGAATTATTAATAGTGAAACTAGTCAAAATATATTAAGAATGGGTCCTCAAACTTTTATGACCTTATGTGGTATGTTAGAAAGAGAAGGGGGATTACAAACAACTCGATGGTCAAGTGTGGAAGAGCAAGTTGTAAAATCAATTTACATATTAACACACAGTGCTAAAAATCGTGAAGTCAACTTTTGGTTTCGTCGTTCGGACGAGACTATTAGTCATCATCTTCATCAAGTTTTGAGAGCTATTCTTGAACTGGAAGACAAATTTATTGTCCAACCCGATGGCTCAACGGTCCCTCCTGAAATTTCTAATAGTTATAGATTCTTCCTTTATTTTAAGGTAAAATCTGCTATTAATAAATTATATTTCATACACAAAAATACTAAAATGTTTAGTAGTCATAGCTTTTATTGATAAAAAATTATAATATTGTGTTGGTGCAATATATGGAACGCATGTACGTGGGAAAGTATCCGCAAAAGATGCTCCTAAATATCGCGGTAGGAAAGACTACCCAACACAAAATATTTTAGCAGCATGTGTTTTTTATTTAAAGTTCACTTATGTGCTTGTAGGGTGGGAAGAGTCTGCCTCTGACTCGAGAATAATAAAGAATGCATTAATACGGGAAGATAAACTTAAAATTCCTCAAGGTAATATAAGAATAATCAAGACTTATAGTTATTTATATTATATTTTTAAACTATCACATTTATTATTTACCTTTGATATAGGAAAATATTATCTTGTTGATGCTGGATTCATGTTTACTAGTGGAATAATTACACCTTATAGAGGAGTTCGGTATCACCTGAAAGATTACTCAGCTAGAAATCCACCCCAAAATTCTAAAAAGTTGTTTCATCTTTGACATTCGGCTTTACGCAATGCAATTGAAAGAATCTTTGGTGTATTGAAAAAAAAGATTTGAGATTTTATCTAATTCAACAGAGCCAAATTATGGAGTCAAAGCTCAAAAGCTAATCATTTTTGCATGTTGCATTTTTCACAATTATCTAATGAGTGTATACCCAGATGAAGATCTTATAGCAGAAGTAGATGCTGAACTTGCAAATCAAGTATCTCATAAAAATCATCAAGGTTCAAGAAGTGAGAGAGATGAGCTTGTTATGGGCGGGGTTATAAAAGATAGTGTAGCACATCAAATGTGGTTAAATTATCAAAATGATTATTTAGCTTAAAGAGTGTGACTTATATTTTATATTAATACTTTTATGTTTGTTGTTCCTTTACGAAGTAGTACCAAATTTATTATTATGTTTATTATGATATTGTAATTTTTTGTTAATTATAGTTATTAACTTTGTTGTGTTATAATTGCTCATTTATATAGTTTATGACATCGAATAAGTAATTACCAATTAATAATGCTAATTATGGAACTTTGACTTGGAATAGAGTCATGGATGATGTTCTTGTTGATGCTTTTATGCATGAATATGAAAAGGGGAACAAAGTCAACTGTACATTCACTGCATCAACATATGAAAATATTGCAACTGAACTTCATGCATTGTTTGGAAACAAAGTTGACAAGGTGAAGATAAAAAATCGTTGGAAAACTTTGGGGGGGAAATTTCACTAAATATTATGACATTTTTAAAGGTGGTATGAGCGGCTTTTCTTGAAATTCAACTACACAATTATGGGATGTCGAGTCAAAAGTTTGGGATGCTCTGATTGAGGTGACTTTTTGTATTTTAAAATATTTTATTAGTCGATAATATATAACTTATATTAATATTATATGTTTTATTTACCATACTTTTCAGTCAAAACCAAAAGCATCAAATTGGAGAAATGTACCACTTTCAAATTATGAGAAGATGTTGATACTTTATGGATCTAACCGAGCTGATGGAGAGGATCTGGAACTTTAAAAGATACAAGGAAACAAAAGTCATCGGTCATCAATGAAGACTTTGTTGAAACTATTCAAGATATTGATGACCATATTTTCCGGAATGAGGTAAATTTGGAAAGCTCCGATGATACTTATGATTTATCTGTACCCGAAACACAATCACAAGATCTATCAAGTTGTAGTAAAAGGAAGAAAATGAAAGTGGTTAAAAACAAAGATACAAAGAACGATGTTACTGAACTCTAAGAATCAATTGTCTTAGTTGCAAATACACTAACTGAAGGAAATGTTGTGATACGAGAAGGAAATGAAATAATGAGAGAGCGTCAAAAATATGAGCTCCCTCCAATTTCAGGAGAAGAAACATGAAATTTAGTAAAGGAGTGTGGATGTGATGCAAAGTCATTGCCTCATATTGTCATTAAAGATGTTGAAAAACTTATGATGATCCTCCAGTGTCCACTTGAAGTACGCAAAATAGTGATAATGCAAATGATTTTTTGGTCATCTGATTGATCATCTTATAATTACCTTATGAATTTTATGAATATTTTTTTATAATTTAATATGTTTTTGAATATTTTGTTTACATTCTAATATGTTCTTAGATATTTTGTTTAAATTTGTGTGGTTTATGAATGAAAAAAATTTATTTGGTGAAATTTACTCAAAATTATTTTGATTTAGAATTAGTATTTTATACCAAACTAGTCGTAGACCCGTGCGTCCGCACGGGTACGTTTATTTTTAAGTAAAATATTATTTAATATTTGTAATAAAATAAAATGTAAGGTAGTAATTAGAATATAATAGTAAATAGAAATCAAATAAAAGGAAATATTAAAATTATAGGATCATTAATTACCCACCAAAAAATGAAATGAAATGTTACTTAAAAATCCAAAATAATAGTAAATAGAAATCAAAATAAAGAAGACATTACAAATTTAGGTCCAAAAAATTCCTAACAAAAAGAATAACATAGATGAAGAAATGTTTTTTCCGCTTGAAAGTAATCATCTCCATATTGTGTATTTCATGGAGATGGAAATGTTGTTCCGGCCTGATGGTAATAGAAATTTGAAAATTAAAACTTTGTATATTGTGGTAAGTGTTTATGGAAAAATAATAACATTACGCTAGAATTCGTAGAGAAACAGGTAGATAAATATAAAAATGAAATATAAAAAGAGTAAGAAACTTTACCTAGACAACATTGTGGAAGACCTCCTTAAAGACCACATTGGTTGTATGATCTAATGGGAGTTTGTCTTTGTCGTGAATTAAAATCTTCAAACTTGCTTTTGACTCTAGACATGGCAACATATAATTGTCCATGACTAAAGACATCATTTGGCAGATATAAACCAACAAAATTCAAAGATTGGCCTTGAGATTTGTTTATAGTCATGGCAAAAGATACAATAATTGGGAATTGTCTTCTAATAAGCTTGAAAGGCCAAGGAGATTCTGAAGGAGACAATGACATCCTTGGGATGTAAATTGTGAGTAATATTTATACATGTTTTTTTACTTGAATAAATTTAGTTGTGTCCCGTGTCACTTAATGTAATATTCTAATCACATTTTTAACGCAAATGAATGATAGTCTAACACCTACCAAATAACAACAAAATAACACCTACTACATTTTTAAATGATAATATAAGTTATTATATTATTTAAAAAGTAAAAAAAAAAAAAACTAAATTAAATTAAAGTTTTGTGAATTTGTATAAATTTATTTAATTTTTTAGAATTTTTTTATGATTATAGGTTTTTTGTTTTAAAGATCTGTACAATTAACTAATTGTAATTTGTAAAAATGAAAAGTTTAAATTAGTTGAGTGTTAAACCCATACCTCACTAAAATATGTACAATACACCACTTCTACCATCCGTGCCACTTTGTTTTTTAATTGTATTAAAGTCAACACTAATATATAACCCGTATTTCTGATTTTTCACTAAAGCAAATATGTTTCAGTGCAAGTTTATACAAAAAGGAGCAAAACCAACCCAGCTTACATAGATGAGAAAAATTCAATAATCTGGCTCATTCCTCATCCATCCATTTTTTATGATTTTTCAATTAGCAAAACTCGTTCAGTATCAAAGGCATGTGATTTCTACCACATTAAAACCAATGCATAACCACATCACACAAAGTGAAACTGAACCATTTTTCAGATGCCTGGAGAAAAAAATAACACATTGCGCATTCCAAAAGACAATTTACTCTTAAAATTGATTTAAAAAGAAGTTATAAGTGTATCTCTTATAAATATTAAATAGTGTTATCGGAACATAGGTGTTAATTGAATTTGTGTATATTGGTAAGCTTTCAAATTAGTTCTTGTGGTATACGTGTAATTAACTCTTATGACAAGGCAATGCTATATATCACACTACATTATTTTTTAGAAGCAAAAAAGACACTATATTAAATAAAGTCAAATAAGGCATGAGACATGCCAAGGGTAACATGATACAAGAGAAACCTGCTAATCCTGAAACAAATATAAACCAGATGGGCAAAACAGTAGGAAACTTGAAACATGCTTAAAATAAAAGCACCAACGCAAATTGAAAACCTGCTAAACACAAAATAGCATAAAAATACACCACACAAAATTCAGCTTCACCGCTACCTAAGCCAAAGTGAACCTACTCCGCTTCATTTAAGAACCAGTGTTTAACTCAATTGCAAGTATATTGCACTATATAAGCAAGGACGAACCATTTTTCAGATGCCTGGAGAAAGGACGCCGTGAAAACAAAGCACCTGTGTAAACCAAAGCATACAAGAGAATTATGTTATCATAAGGTTGGACTGTGTTGCTGCGAGCACAAGCCAGTGAGAGATAAACTGAGCAAACATGTAATGTATGCATACAGTATACAACCAAATTCAGAACATGCTCCTCTAAAAGCTGTGAATTTATTAGACAAATATTATCATTACAAGAGTTGCAAAAACAACATGTGATATACTTGATATACACTGAAACAATTAAGTAATAATTAAAAAAGACAAGAACTTTGGTGGACATCTTAACAAAAACTCATTGACCACAATCCCATAATACCTCACAGTTTTAATATTTATATTTGGTCACACTATGATACCAAACTCCTACTTGGGCCTCCTATATTAGTAAATGTTGTCTTGATTCTGCTCACAAAAACAGACCATAACACATGCATTGAGCAACTAACAAAAACAGACCATAACACATACAGATACGTTCATTGCATTCATCAAACATGTCTAAAGAAACTATCCATAAACATCAAGCAAAATAAAAAAATTGCATGAACATTACTATTAGTTATATGCAGCCCGTGAATAGTATAACATGTAAAAGGTATAAAGTACGGAGGTTATGCCAGAATTATAAAGTAAATCAGACCGTATTCGGGATGTTTGTAGCGGTTGGGTTCACCAAAACCTCATCCAATGCAAGACCGGTTGGAGTTTGTTTTGCAGGAGAAATAGAAGTGTCAACGGTAACCACATTTGAGGTGTGCTGCATTCATATAGGAGATGATCAGCTATCAAAGTAAATGTATTGAAATGAATCGCGCTTCGAAGCAATAATTAAGTGCGCAACAAACTGGGTTACCTCATTGGGGTTTAAAAAATCGTCGATCCTTTTGTGAACCTCTTCATCAGCATTTAGCTGTACAATAGAGCATTGAGCAAAGTTTGTGCTATACTTTACACGAAAAGCGAAGGCTTTCTTCAGAAGAGCATCAAGGTGAGTCGGATATATCTGTGGATGATCTTCCCTGGCCTGCAATTATATGAAGTTAAATTCAATTTTACGGAAAGGACCACATTTATGTATAGTTTGAAAGGATCGAAGCGTAACCTCCTTCATGATGGCCCTTAACTTGGAAGCTGTCATCCCTATAATTGGCACACAGTCCTTGTCCCAGAACATGAAAGTACAAATCTCTCTATTGTACTCAACATCAATCTCCAATTTGTATCTACGTAAAAAATTTATTAATGGTTGCGAAAACATTGTTTAGAAGTATGACAGTTACTAACAAAAGTTGAGAACCATACTTGGAGACTTCAGTATTATTGGGTCCACCACAGTCACACTCAAAAGGTTGATCTGTATTTTTTGAGGATCGGTTGCAGCCCGAGCAACAGTTGTAGTACCAACCACATTGTGCGGTCTTGAATCTCAAGGTTTTCCCAATGGTTGTGCAGAAACAATCCTTGCATTGGCAAAGGTATTATAATAGACTTTAGATAAATTTAATCAAACGCAACAACTCCATTATTGGCTGCTCATTAGAAATATGATATAAGAATAATTGGAAAAACGGTATCTTTACGCACCTGGTGTTTCTGCTTAATTTCAGAGATGGTTTTGAAATCTCTGGAGTTGGTCCAAAACTTATCATATTCAGAGTTCTGAGACAAACTTTGCGATGTCTGAGTGCATGGCTGATAGGAGCCCAACCTTTAATAGTCCAATAAACAAAAGAAGTTGGTTAAGCTGAACAGAAGGGAAATGAAAGAATAATCGGCATTGGGATTGCCTCAGTTTACTTGGTTCTATAATGAGCAACTTGATGGTGACCATCATTGATCAATAGCTTGCTTCCACTCCATGCGTTTGACAGTGTGGGTTTGCTTGTAGCTACAATTAAAGATGCAACAACATAAGAGCGTCATTCTGGGTTATTTTGTGAGCGTATTATAAAACTACGATTTGTGTATATACACGCTACAGTCGATTAACAATACCTGCAGTTGCCTTGACCCATCCATGGGTGAGCACAATAATTGTGGGAGTAACGTCGGTGCCTGCGTTCAAAAAAGCAAAAAGCTTGGAAGCAAAGGCATCCCATAGAGCCATATCAATTATGTTTCCATGATAGTCACTTAGCGCAATGTTAGCACAAGCCTTCTTGTTATTTCCAGCAGTCTGTTTTCTAGTCACCTCATGTAATATTTATCTTAATCACTTATAGAATAGAGACATGGAAAATTAGAGAAACACAAATTATTATAAAATAAAAGCTCTTGCCCTAGTAAAGCATCAAACCATACATATATAGTCTGAGTCTTGTGACTTGGAACATGTATGCACCAATCAACCGACGGGAAATGGAAAAGTCCCTTAGGCCACTTTTGATCCAGGTTTGAACCTTTATAGTGAAACTGAAATTGTTTGTATTGTGAAACAAAATATTGAAAATGCTATAATAACAACATACATGAAAACTATATCTGAAGTGTCCGGTTGCAATGGTAAATCATTTCTCTTCAAAAGTTTCATTACTTTCTCCAATAATTTAGTATCATTATTGTTCTTAGCATACATCTGCAATAAATTGACAGTAGCTTACCAATTGCCAACATGAAACATAATCAAACAAATTAGGACATTCATATATCTAACAATACCAAATGGTGTGCAGAAGCATCACTCGCTGCCAATCCATAGACATTATGCTTCCACAAAGCCTTCTTTCCTGCTCATGTTTAAGCCAAATAACCTAAAAATTTCATTTCATATTTTCAAATTTCAAAAACGAAATAGCACAGATTTATAACAGACAATGTGGACACGCAAATAAAATACCAAAATCAAGGGCAACAGCATGAACACAAGCTTTAGTAACTTCACGGCAAACTAAAAATGAGTTGAATTCTTGAAGTTGCTAACAACAACCAAACCTGCAACAACTATTACAAATAATCATTCGAGAGAAATCTTGGATAAAATAGAACTATTTAAAGGGTATAAGTGATTGTAACTGGAGTCAAATGTATGCAACTTATACGTAAATGGAGAAAAAGAAAGAGAGGGAGGGTAAAGTTGTTGCAATACTTCCCAACGACATATAGAGGTGTCTTTGTATCCTTAAATCCATGAAAATTGCCTTGTGCAGCTAATGCAATCACAATTGGTAGAGCACCAAAAGCCCTCATTGTAAGAAATAGCTCGGGAGGTCCTCGCATCGAAGAGTCCTGTACAACATACGAAGTGTTATAAATTTATATAAAAATTACTTACCAAGAAAAAGGATAGCCAATAAACACTCGTTTAGAAATTGAATTTGAAACAAATGAAAATTAGGGTTTCAAAAGAAGTAGATTAATGAAAACATAAGTCATTAATGAGACGGTTAAACACTATATTATGTTTGGTGGGAAAAAGTAACATTACCTTTGCATCCACAATGATCAGCTCTACATGTAAACCCCCATTTCTTTCTTTGACGGTCCACATATCATGAACTTTCACACCCATTTTCCAAACCTGGTTGCCTATTTCCAGATCAGAAACGAAAATAGGAACCCTTGACATCTAGGCAGCAAATATATGGAAAAGACATTAGAAGTTAAATAGTGGTAGCAGTGCTAACAACACCGTGAAGCTGTGAATACATGAACAGAAACACACACATGAAAACATGAAACTGTGAATACAAAAGACACATGAAAGCAATGAAACTGATGTAGAAGACACAGAAGGAAGGAAAACAGACAAAGCCAAGCTGTTAAGCATAACAGTACCTTGAAGATGGCCGGAAAGTTGTCGCAGCGGCGGTCCTGGAAACAGCTTAGAAATGGTGGAGGAAAGAAGAAGTTGAATCGGAATGAAGAGAGGGAGTGCAAGCGGATGTGTTGTATTTGAATCTTCCAACGGATGTGTTCCAAAAAGGGCATGCTCATGAATTGAATCTCCACGTGGAAGCTTTGCAATGGGTCTAGTGGTGTAATAAATCTGGCTTTATGAAATGACAAAAATACCTTTTTTGAAGGGTAATTAATTTTGAAGGGAAGGGCATTATGGGTAGTGTACAGGTGATTAATTTTAATGCTTAGCTAGTTGATACAAATGATAATATTTGTAAAAATAAAAAGGTAATTTAATTTTAAAATCCCTCTCATTTAAACAAACATGTATGTTGTCAAAAATTCTCCATCTCTTATCTACTCCCCCTTCTTTAAACTATACATATATTTAATTGAATTCTTTCTCCTGATTTTTCCTCCCTTTTCTTTCCTCTAATAAATTCCCTTCAGTCACCTTCTCTTTTGAATCGCAAAGACCCTAAATCTCGTATATGTTATAGTGCCCATTCATAATAATTGGACCATTATAATTGATTAATTAATGTTTTTAATAAAAATAAATTTTAGAAACACAATCGCATCCCGCAAGAAACGTGTCCTAGGCTTGAGAAAAGCATTATGTCATGCAAATTTATTCTCTACCTGGGATAAAATTTATTATTATTTTAATATATGTTTTTACTTGAATCGGCAAAATATAAAAACATACAAAAATATATAAAAGAAAAGATTTATTAAGCCTAACCCGTATTACTATTTTATATTAATGACATTACTTATTTTGGCTATGTTAACTAATATTGGCTGAAGAAGAAAACATAACACTTGTTTCCATTGTTATCTTTTTTTGTTTTTTTTATATTCATTATTATCTTTCTTTAATTTCGTTTCTTCACGTTTAAACTTTTGGATTAGAAAGAAGTCTTTTTAAATGATAAATATTGTTCTTATCTAAATGGCATTAGCACTTAATTAGAATGGCACCAAACAACAATTTCTTTCACGAAATATCATAAATATCAACTCAACAATATGAATAATGCATATTACAGACAAATACTAATAAGTGATCAGATCATATGATAATATTTAAGGAGAAAAAGGATGAAACATTAAAAAGTATAAAATATTTTTATACCGTTAATTAATTATTATCATATATTTAATTAAATTATTTTTTATTTAGAAAAATATTTTAATGACATGGAAGATAAATGGCAAAATTATTGGATGTTATATTTTAAAAAAAAAATGTAGATTAAATTCTTTTTTAGACTGAGTTTTCTTTTACAATATTAATTTTTCAATCCTATCCAAAATTAATTAATTTCTCAATTTGTTCTCTCTGTTTTTTATTATAAGTTATTTTAAAAATAAAATTGTGCTAAAAATATGTTATTTTACAATTCTAATAAATAACTAATGATATTTTTTCTATTATATTTTTAAATATTTATTATTCTCTCTTTACAATTTCAATGATAAATTTTTTAATGCTTTCCAAAAAATTAAAAAAATTCAATTTATTTTCCAGCATTTATTTCTACTATTAATGACTTTTATCTTTTTCATACTAAAAAACAATTCAAAGACCAGGCCAACATATATTTTACCAACCATCTCTCTTGAGATGAACACAGCACATATAACTTTTCTCACTCTCTTAACAAAATTTGAAATATGAGAGACACTAAGAGAATGGAAAGTGTGAAAAAGTGGTTCATGTCTTCTCAAACTTTTCTTAGCATGCTCTTAGTGCAAGTATTTGCAACTGGAATGCAACTTTTGTCCAGGATCATTTTGGTTCAAGGAAGTTATATTCTTGCACTTACTACGTATCGCTATATTGTAGCTGCTATTTGCATTGCACCATTTGCACTCTATTTTGAAAGGTAAATTATTTTTTATGTTTACATATTATTTCAATATTATTCTTATACTTGTTTTAATTTCTAGTAGTAGAACTCTTTCTCCTGAACTTCATAATTCTCTAACTTTTGTTATGGTATTCTTTGTTTATGAATGTTTTTTATCTCAATTTTCTAAACCCCTTAACAACCTAGCATAAACAGTCACGACAAAATTGTAATTATTAATATTGTTATTATTGTTTTATATGTTAAAAAATAAATTGAGATTATAATATTATAAATATTATAATATTTGATGTTTTGTAATTTTTAATATTATAATATTTGATGTTTTTAATTTTTATTTTAAGAGTTTTATAGATTTTAATTTCTTATTAATTTTCCCTTTATTTTATTGTTAATGGAAAATGATTATTTTTATAAGAGTTTTTGAATAGCTGTTCAAAAGTTTATAGAAAATCGTAAAAATATCAAACATATTTAATTTAAAAGTCGATACAAACATATTTAAGATTCAAGATACAAGTCAAAATATTTTAGCAGCTACATATGAGTTAAGGAAAACTATAAGATTCTGAATCTAGTCCAAAAAAAAAAAGTGTGAATGACTTCACCTTAATATATAAGAGACACATATCTATGATTTTATTAAAGGATTTGGGCGGTGAGTTGGCCCCACATATGTAATTCAACTAATTAACACTGCAAACAAATTCATTGACCGTTTGTGTGCCTCGAGAACTAAGGACTCCGTACTTTCAATTAATACTCCTTGAGGATGCAACTATTTCTCCCTAGTTTATTGAAATGAGGTGAAGAAACATTAATCCAATACTTCTTATAACTTGTTCATATATATATATATATATATATATATATATATATATATATATATATATATATATATATATATATATATATATATATATATATATATATAATTTGTCTAATATTAATATGTGAGATAAAATGATTATCACATATATTTTTTGACCTAGTTAATGATTGAAATTTCTTTTCTCTAAGGGTGAGTGATAAGTTTTTTAAGTAAGATATATTAAGGAGAATATTAAGGGTTCTCAAATTTGGTTAAAAAAATAAGATTAAAGAAAAATTATATTTTAATTATGATTTTTGAAAAATAAATCAAAAGGAATTTGTTAAACTCGTAAAAATTACAATTGAAATGAATAATATCTCTAATGAATGATCATCTTCAAACTAAAGACTTAATGTTTCAAACCGCGTCTAAGACATTTCATTCCTCATTTTTTTAAAATAATATTGTCTCTTAATAGTCACATATTTCAAACGATTACCAACCAAACGCATCTCACTTTGCTTTGTATCACTTTTTGGACTAACGATAAGAACTCTATATCATATAGCTCTCATTGAAACATACTACGAGAAATCGATGAATCTTATTCAGTCTGACACCTCTTTTTAAACTAAAACTAAAACATGACACGATAATAATGTGTGGCTCGAAGATTCATCTACCACACAACAAAAAATACAGGTAAGATCTCTAGAGAGTAATTCCTCTAAAATTTAAAAGATCTTTTTATCAATAATCTAATAATAAGATGTCTCACATTCAAACATGCACAATTATAATTAAATATTCTCATATTTATTAATTTAACGGATAATACAAGATATTCAACACACTCCTTTACTTTAAACATGAATATATAAACTATTATCTCCAATCCTTTTTGTAAGAAATATTTAAATTAAAAATATATGTATTGAATTTAGTATATAGGTTAAATACATAAACTTTAATTGAAAAAATATTTTTTATAAAAACCAACTAAGAGAATAAAATAAACTACAATTTATTAAAATAGTCTTGCCATGTCTAGTAACATGTATATTAATAGTATTGAAAATGTAAATATGTTACATTTTTTAAATACGAAGACAAGTAGGCAGAGACAAAAAAAATACAATTATATATGCAATAAAAACAAATGTAAACGATATTTAGAGATGTTTGAGAAATTTTCACTTTTGAATTCACAATTCAAATTCTGTTATCTAAAACAGTCTTAAAATTCCCCACAACTACTTTAGAACTATTAATCTAAAGAAGATTAATTTCTAGTGAATAATATTATTTATTAAATAACTTTTAAATTTAAAGATAGTGTATTATCTATATAATACATTATATTAATATTCAATCAAAATTTTAAATTTATCAAATTATATGAGCGTGTGATACAAATCTTTTATATATATATATATATATATATATATATATATATATTCTATTTTCTCATAACTTTTAATTAAAAAAATAAGTAAGTGGGATGTGCTTGCCCCCAATATCATACAAATAACTCAGTGTTTGCGAATAAGAAATAAATATAATTTTTTAAATATTAAATTATCTTTTAATTTTGAATAGAATGCTAATATAGTTTTTCTTTATTAATAATGATTATTTCAGCATCTATGTATATGTCATTCATTCAAATGGCTGAATATATGTCCCTCTATATGCTCTAATGTATAGAGTATATATAGCAAAACCCACTCTAATCTTAAAAAAATAAGAATAGTTGGACCTATTTATTAGTTAGGATGGTTATGGAGATTACTTGTAGTTGCAGAGGACTAGCAAAGAAGTTCAATTGGAGAGTTTGGTTATGGCTTTTCATCAATGCATTGGTTGGGTAAGTATAATATTCCTTTTTACTGCGATTGTCTTGTTGTTTTAATAATATTTTTCTTTTTGTCAATTATATTGACTTTCCGTCTTAGCTAGCATTCAGTGATACATAAATATATTTTTTATTTTTGTCAATTATATCGACTTTCCCTACTTCTACTAGCTTAGCATTCAGTGATACATAAATGATAAATAGTAAAAGGTTTGTCATTAATTAAATTACTCTTTAGAAAATGAATCTCTAAAAATTAAATATGAGATTAATGACTTTTAAACACTAAAACTCTGCTTGGATGAGAAAGAAAGAGAAAGAAAATAAGAAGAAAAAAATATTAAAAGAGAAGAATGACAATATACTATTTCTTTAAAAATTCATATAATTCTTTCCTTAAAGTGATATAAGTGATTTTAATTTGTTAAATTTCATATTTACCTAACATTTATTTTTGTATCAAATACAATTATTTTTGTCCAATAACATTTTTAAATTGCTCTTAAATAAAAATAAAAATGTTATTGGACAAAAATAATTGTATTTGATACAAAAATAAATGTTAGGTAAATATGAAATTTAACAAATTAAAATCACTTATATCACTTTAAGGAAAGAATTATATGAATTTTTAAAGAAATAGTATATTGTCATTGTTCCAATTAATTAAATATAATTTACTAGTGTTTTAATTTTTGAAAATATTAATGGTCATTTATGACATTTTAACAAAAAAACAAGCATGCTTCATTTTCCGTCCAATATTGAAGGGATTATTGTTTTTTAGTGGGTCTCACTCAAATATTTTCTTTCCTTTCCTTTATGATAGCAAACCAAACAAAAGAAAAATAGAATATTCTCTAATCTCTTCTTCCTTCCTCTTTCTTTCTTTCAAGTTTCATTGAAATTAAACACAGTGTAAGTCTTCGCATCTTCTCTTAAGAAAATATATTTTGAAGAATTTTTAAATCATTATATTTATTATAACTTACACCATTGTACCAACATATATCCAAAATATTATTATTAATAAAATAAATTAAGTTTTGTACCCTAAAAAAATAGTTAGCAACGTGAGAAAAATATGTTATTAGTACTCCCTCCCATCTTAATTATAGCAAAGTTTAAAAAAAAGATGTTACAAGTACTTCCTTCCCAACTTAATTATAAAAAATAATATTTAAGTAAATTTATTACTTTTTAAAAATTTAAGAAAAGAATATAAAAATTTGCTAACTTAACACAAGTTAAAGATGATAAAATAAAACAAAACAAAAAATCAAATTGAATAAAATAATATTTTAAAATTTTAAAAAATTGAAATACACATATTTCAAAATAACGTTTACATATAATTTATCCTTCCAAGACATTAACGCATTAATACTTTTGGAACAAGACATTACATATGTATTAATTGGTTGACTTTTACTAATATCTAACGTTAAAAATTTACAAAGATTTTTGTTTATAAATACGACAAAGGGATTTAGTAGGAAAGTTTATATTTCTTGAATGATAAAATTTACTCCAAAATAACAATGTGTTATTTCTATTGTCTAAAAATATTAATTTGTATGTAAAGTAATTAACATGCATTTCAAAAATTATGATAAAATAATTTTTTAATGGCAAAAATCAACAACAATCACTAAAACAGCAAAAGCAATTTCATAATAAATAAAAAAACACATCAATCAACCACTAATAGAGTAAAACCTATAATACAACCATTACACCACTCTATGAAAGACATTATAAGGTGAGAAAAGTACAAAAGAAAGAGATTGAATTGTGTATATCAAAGTTTACTTCTTTTTGTAATTTTGGTTCATAATCTAATTAGAAGAGGTTAGATTCTGAATCAAGAAGAATTACGTTAGATCAAAGTTTGACTTTAGAGTACAGTGTATAGTGGAATAAATAAATGTAGAAGTAAATAAAGTGACACACGATATATCATAGTTCCTCTCAAATTGAGAATCGTTCAGACCCCTTGCAGCACAAGATATTTTCATTATAATCATTTAGATTACAATTTGCTCAATTACACTTGAAAGAGACTTCATTGTCCAAACCAACTATTCAGGACTTCTTACTCAATCAAAATATAACGTTTCTTTGAATGTTACAACATACAATCTTGAGAAACAAATCTTTAGATATCTCATGCTGAAACAAATCTTTAGGGAATCAAATATTCACACACATATCTGAAACCTCAAACTAAGTAAAATAAAACTTTAGAGAATCTGAAACAAATATTTTAAATATGGAAACAAGCTAGGCTATGATGTCGTACCAACATGTCAGGACATCTTTTTAAACATCTTGTTGAAATACTTGTTTTAACAAAATGCAACCAACACTCCAAAACCAATCAATCTCCCCCTTTAAAAATATTTTGGCTAAAACAACCTTTGCATAAAACATCCAAAATCAAGAGAAATAAAGCAAAAACATTACTTCAAAAGGAACATATTCAACAATAATGCACAAAAAAAAGGGAACTACACAAGTTCACATCAGAGGCATATGCAGTAGAAAGGGATAAATTCCAACCTCACAGAGCATATTTTTAGAGAGACATAAACTCTCAAAACAAAATCTTCAGACAACAATAAAAATATCCTATAGACAGGATGTCAAGACATCAAGTATGACATTAAAAACCCATATCACCCCACATATATCACCATAACATGCCCCCCCTAAACAGTAGCTCAAAAAAATACTCAGAAAAAAATTATCACTCCCCCTCAAGTAGTACCGCTCCTTAACTATCTCCAAAGCAGCATTGCTATCAAACCAACTACCAAACTACTCCCCCTTTTTAGCCACAAATTTGACAAAAACAAGAGGAACATTCATTAGAATTATAGAAATTACCAGATGTAGGAGATAGTATTACAAACCAAAAAAAGGCACACATGGTGCACAAAATACCCTAGGGATAGCCCACAAAGGAAGCAGAAACACAAAAAATTGAACTGATCACAAAACATCAGGCATCATTAATGCTGGTTGTCTCTTCAACATCATCACCCCTTGCATTCACATCTTCTTCAATCTCATTATCCTCTTCCTCACCACCATCTAGATTTTCCTCAACATCTTCTTCAGTCAACGTATTTATCAATAACTCAAGCATGTTTTTCTTTTTCAATAAAAGCTTTGATTGTATCATCTAAAGCTTTTCAAGTGTCCTTTAATTCAGCAATGGTCCATATCCTTGAAGTAGAGATGACATAATTTTACTATATGTCATGACAATGTCTAGGATATGTTTCCCTATAAATAACATATAGTGTAAATAAAAAGGAGATTCTCTCTTGCATGCAGCATTTGTGCTGATCAAAATACTAGGGTTCTGATTTAGAATCACACCACAAATTAAAGAAGGAAAAGCATAGGCATCTTCACAATAAAAGTGGTAGCAATGCTTTATTGTTTGGAAGCTTGCTTGTAGACTCAACAACTTTTCCTTTTCTACTCTTTAACTTTTTAGATATCCCTAGAGCTAATCTCTTAACAATAGGCTCATCATCAAAGTCCAGATCATTCACAATAACAAAATCAATAGACTAATAATTGTTCACACAAGTATTTCCCTCTTTGTTTTCCTTGTCAAAAAGACCTTTTTCTCCCTCCACATAAGTATTATCATTAGACACTACTTTTTCACCATCTAGAAGATCCTCTACAACCTCTTTCTCTTGAGGTTCTGTATGAGACTCAATAGGAACAATCTCTTTGTCCGCCTCACTATGGGGTTTTCTTGAGTGATCTCAATTGGATGATCAGGTTGTTGTGACATTCGACAGAATATTATAATCAAATTTAATACCCAAAATATTAAAGACTAACACACAAATACATTTATCAATAGAGTCTTTATCACCAACATTCAAAGTGGATTGACCTAGGTTTTTTTAGCTTTAGGGTTATCAAGACTATCAATATAAGGAGCATAATTTTTAGATGTTTCAAACTTTTTTATAACATTTAGAATCACAATATCTTTCTCAGAGATAACATCATCAGGTTTGATAGGGTCAAGATACAGGCTTGTCATACTATATGGTTTCTTGATAGTAACCAGGGTTTTAATATTCCTATCATCACTAGAAGCCATTTAAATAAACATATAAGGATATTAAGATTTACTTACATTGGAAGGATTTGACTTTTCGCATCAAGTTTTCTAGCCCTATTTTTGGTTGGAACAAGTGCTAGAACAACGGTGAGGAGAATGATATCAATGATAACTTCCACGGAATTCTCATTTGAACTTTTGATAGGTGTTACGCATGAAGCTTTCAACATCTTGAGATTGATGGTGTGGAGATGAGAGTGATCATGAGTGAAGTTGAACCAATTTCTGAGATTAGAGAGAATGGGAACAGTATAGTAGGTAGAGAAAGATTTTATATCATGTACTATGGGATTATGGAAAGTTTGTAATGATTTTCCTAATTTAGCATGCATATTTGACTGGAGGGAAGAGAAAATATTTGTTGGACTCTCCCATATATGTAGTTTCCATAATTCTTCAAAAATGTAAATTCCCAATTCTCCCATAGCTTCTCAAATTAATTCGCATCCAAAGATTTAGTGAATATATTTGCCAGTTTATTCTCAGTCTGACAATTTTGTCTTCCACAAGATCCTTAATAAATGGTGGCAAATGTCCATTTGCTTTGTACTGCTATGTTGAATGTGATTATTGGATATATTGATTGCACTTATATTGTCACAATATAATGTCATGACATCCTATTTGACATTGTATTCATTTATAATTTATTTCATCCAAATCAATTGAGAACCATTGCTTCCTGTTGTAATGTACTCAGCCTCAACATTAGACAATGAAACACAAATTTTCTTCTTACTAAACCAAGAGATAAAAAAATTCCCTAAGAATAAACATCTTCTAAAAGTTACTTTTTTTTGTCATAAACACTACCTCCTCAATCACAATACCATGTTGGTTCAATGTTGAACTCAATGGTTGCCTCAATTTGCTGAGATGATGTTCCAATAACCTCTTTGACATCAGTTCTTTTCTCAATTTTGATTTTTGGTATACCTATAATAGCTTCTTTAGACACAATATTCTTTATACCTTTGAGATTCAGATATCCAGGTTTCTGGTGCAACATCTTGACTTCATTTTCCTTGGACATTAAACTTGTGGATTAGCAAGTAGTTTCTTGTGGTACCCGTAAATAACAATTGTCTTTAGACCTAACTCCCTTCATCACAACATCATTATTCTCATAGGTAACCAAAACGTTCAAACTTCGTTAAATTTACTTTTAAGCTTTGAACACATAACTGACTAATACTCACTAGATTTGCATTTAATTCTTTCACAAGAAGCATATCATCTAGTCTTGAAAGTCCAATACAAGCTAAATTTCCTACTCATTTAGTTTCACCTTTAGCTCCATCACCAAATATGACAAAACGAGAGGAATAAGACTTAAAGTCCACTAAATCCTTCTTGACCTTGTCATGTGTCTAGAATATCTACTATCAAAGTACCAATCTTCTCTAGATGAAGCTCAAGAGATATGGGCTATGAGACTGTTATTGACAATCTTAGGTTTCCATTTATTTCTAGCTTTAATCATCACATGATTAGCCTTAGGTTATGTTGGATGATTTGGATATTCATACAGTCTGTAACAGAAAGGCTTTATATGACCATATCTTCCATAATAATGACATTTCCAAGGCAAGAACTTGACTTTAGTTTTAGATTCCTAAAGCCTGGGAGGACGTTGTGACATTTGGCGGACATCATGGTCTCATTCTTCCTTTCAGGAGGTATGAATCTTACCGTATGGGGTTTTCCTTGTTTATTTGGATATTGGTAATTGAAACATCTACATGTTGTGTTTCCAACACCTTTCTCAACTTGAATAATTTCATCTAACACATCATTCCCATTTTTTAACATTCTTATGGATTTGGTCATGTTTTTATGTTTATAGGGTTACCTCATTTTGGAGACTAGAGATAGAAGTTAAAAGTTTCTCTTTTTTAGAAGGTAGTTAAGCTATGATTTTCTTCGTTTCTCTCCTATCTTACAAACTTCTTCACTTATGACACACAACTATTTATAATAAGAGGCCAATTCTTCATAAGAAATATCATCATCAACTGAATCTTCATCAGATTTATATATACCTGTGAAGGTTGCAACCTGCTTAGTAGTTTCATCATCAAGTTCACCTTCAAAATTTTCATCATCAGACCAAACAGTCAAGCCCTTCTTGTGTTTCTTAAACTATGTGGGACATTATGATCTAATGTGACAAAAACCTTCATATTTATGACATTAAATACCTCTTCCTTGTTATTTCTTTTCTTTGAAAGTCAATGTTTTTGTTGATGTCGAATGAGATGTTCTTGATATATTTCTTGTCTTCTTATCCATGTTCTCCAACGCCTTATTGAATTGCCTCCCAAGAAGGACAATAATATTATAAATTCCTTTACCAGTCTCTATGTCACATTGAGCCTCTTCATCATCATCATTATTGGAGATAAATGATGTGTTTTTGTTCTTCTTTTCAGCTCTATCACTGATAGACAATTCAAAAATCTGAAGTGACCCAATAAGCTCCTCCACTTTTATGTCACATATGTTTTGGACTTCTTCAATATTTGTGACATTTATGTCAAACTTATTAGACAAGGATCTGAGTATTTTTATAACAAGCTTCTGTTTTGACATCTTCTCTCCTAAGGCACTATATGAATTGGAAATATCAAGAATATTCATGTGAAAGTCATGAATACACTCATAATCCTTTAGCATGAGATTCTTAAATTTGGGGGTGAGAAGTTGAAGTCTTGACATTTTTTACTTTTGATGTGCCTTCATTAGTGGTTTTGAGAATTTTCCATGCATCTTTGGCCACAATACATGTATTTATTACATGAATATATTTTTGTCAACCCCATTCAACAGGGCATTCAAAGTTTTGTAGTTTCTAAGAGCAAGTTCATATTCTTCCTTATACCAGTCCTCTTATGGATTTAATTTAGTAATTTCCTTCCCATCTTTGTCTGTCAACACATGATGTACCCAACCCTTGATAATTGTTTTCTAGGTTTTTCTAATCCATAGATATTAGAAAAGCCCTTATATGCTCTTTCCAGTAGTCATAGTTGGTGCCATCCAAAAATGGATGGTATGTTATGTATTTTCTTCTTCCTTGTCCATAGTGCCGGAAAATATCTTCCCTGGAGCTCACCCCACAATAGAACATGGTTCCTGCTCTTATACTAGGATGTCACAACACCAGGATGCCAAATGAAATGTTGAGCGCAATGTTAAAATATTGTAACACCAAACAGAATAATAAACTAGTTTATGTAAACAACTGGAAGTAAATAACACAAATTAATTGTTAACCCAGTTTGATGCAACGTCACCTACATCTGAGGGTATCCAAGCCAGGAAGGAAATCCACTATAACAATATTAGTTTGAAGTTCTAAACAACCTTTGGATTTTTATTAAGACTCTCTTAAATATGATATCCATCTTACTTCCCTTCAATCATACAACATTGATGATGACAATAAGACCAAAATAGAAGACACGCTTCCAATGAAACAAAATCAACTCTTGCTTAAAAGCTCATGAGTGATTCACAATTACAACTCCAATTCCAGTCCAACTCAAGCATCAAAATGATACAAGAGTGGCTCACAAAGAACAAAGAACAAACTTAACCCTAATGTAGTTTCTCACACTTATGT
The DNA here is from genome assembly GCA_021764765.1 of Vicia sativa. Taxonomy (NCBI): domain Eukaryota; kingdom Viridiplantae; phylum Streptophyta; class Magnoliopsida; order Fabales; family Fabaceae; genus Vicia; species Vicia sativa. Next base: position 181,984,152 of record CM038795.1, read on the forward strand.
CCTTTTTCCCCTTAGATTTAGAGTATTTCTTTTTATAGCTAGAGAAACGCTTGGGCTTGGACATCAAATTTGGCGAAACAATCTAAAAATCAAATTAAATCTTCAGCAAAATATTTTGGTGCAAAATATAATGTTTCCTTGAATGTTACAACATCCAATCTTGAGAAACAAATCTTCAGATATCTCATGTTGAAACAAATCTTTAGGAAATCAAATCTTCAGACACGTATCTGAAACCTTAGACTACGTAAAATAAACTTTAGAGAATCTAAAAAAATCTTCTAAATATGGAAACAAGTCATACTATGATGTCATACCAACATGTCAGGACATATTGTCCAACATATTGCTGAAATACTTGTTTTAACAAAATGCAACCAATACTAAAAAATCTAACATACCAAATATTGAAAATCCACCAAAATATATGGAGAATTTATATCAATCTTGATGAACAATATTTCTATCAATACACAATAACAATCAAAGAATGAATCAGGGTTTAAACAAAATAAGAAAATGATAATTTTTTGTAGAGTTTTTATCTGTCCATAAACTGTGGAAAATTTTATTCACTTTGCAACTGCAAATTCTGTGAATACAAGTTCTTAGTGATTACAAAATATGGATTACTCTCTATATTGATAATCATCTTGCTTGCTACCTAAGACAAAAGCCACAAATACAAAAGGCCTAAAATACCTAATTCACTTAAACTATTAAAATAGGTCTAAGTCAAAATACTTGTCAAGGCTACTCCGTCGACATTTCGACACAACCATCTTTCTGTCGAACAACCTTCTTGGACACAAGGAATTACAACCTCAATAATAATTAATCTTCAATTGTTTACTGAATATGAATCTGCATAATTAACACCAATGTATGACTCCATAGTTAGACTCCCACCTTTTTGAACAAGAGTCTTCTTCATGGAGTATCTTTGATATATTGTAGAACTTGGTATATAATTTGCAAATGTTTTTCGCTTACGAAATGCATGAATTGACCATCACTATGACCTTATAAGCCAAATTTTTTTTAATATGATCCAAGTAAAAGAAATTTATCATTAATCTTAGATAGCGTACCTTGTCAGTTTTGACATTTTCCTCTTCATTGGTCAGCTTTGTGGGTTTGTTCAAACTGAACACTTGTAATATTTCATCCAAGGTTGCATTCATATTTCCGACAAAAGTTCAAGTATATATTTTTATAATAGATAAAAGTTATTTTGACCCCTCAATTTCCATACTTGAGTTTTCTGAATTCCTTCATCTCTTACTCTTAAGATAATTTCTTCTCAAGAAATAGTCTCTCTATCAAATCATTTTTTTGTTATAATAATATCATCAACATAAACAAGTATAGTTATTTTGTTACTTTTGAATCATTGAAGACAATATCACCATCTCTTTGGGTTTGTTTGTAGACTTAAGATGACAATAATATTTTTTTGAAGTTTCTAGGTCATGTTTGAGGGGTTTTATTTAGTCCAAATAAGATGTTCCTTATTCAGTACACCTTGTTGACTTTGAGAGACCATATATTTGGAGAACATTTGTATACATCATATTCGATAGATTTTCATGCAAGAATGCATTATTAACATTTATCTTTCCACATAGAGCAAACATATTTTCATTATGATCAATGACATATGTTTGAGTGTCTCCTTTTTACATTAGTTTAACCTTGTAATAATCACGAGTGACGTCGTTTTAACTATGTCATACTATATATATCCACTTACATCTAGTTGCTTTCTTGTCTATTTTACTTTTAACAATTGCCTGTCATATATTTCTCATTTCCTTATTGATAGCTTAAACCCAATTTTTTAATACATCTTAAAATGATAATGTAATTCTCAACGAATCAACTACTCCATTTTTTCTCGATATTATAGAGAAATATGTTTAGAGGAGAAATAAGTATAGAAGCACAAGGTTTACTCTCTCTTTGTTTTTTTTCCTTTTCTCTCCCTTCTCTCTAGAAGGGTTTTTTCGTTTTTCTTCCGGATGTTTTCTAGAGATCGTGAGCATGATGGAAGCTGGAAGATTAGCAAGAAGAAACCATTCTGAAATTGGAGTCCTCAGTGGGATTCCTTTCCTTTAGGCATTCGATTGAAGATGTTGGATGGAGAAGACATTATCTCAATCTATTTTTTAGAATTTCTTGAGAGCTGTTGTGCAAAGGAATTTCACGAGTTGTTCGGTCCGTTCGGTAACGTGATTGAGATTGCTATTGCTCCGAGAAAAAACAAGCTGGGGAAAGATTTGGTTTTGCAAAATTCAAGGAGGTGGTAGATCCAAAATTGCTGGCAATTAGGCTGGACAATATTATCCTAGATTGTAGGAAAATCCACACGGACCTACCTAGATATCCTCGCGATTCAGTTGCCCGTAAGTTGTCAGTGGCCGACGGGAGCGTTGGTTTTCGTAGTGGGGGTCTCTCGGTGGGGCAGAAGTCAGGTGGAGCTGGTAGTTTCTATCCAAGGCGGTTGGGTTTTTCATACGCTGATGCTCTTAGTAACAAAAATAAAATAATTCATTAGTTCCTAATGTGGCGTTCAATTTTGTTTTGGAGGAAGAGGATAGAAAAAGATTTTCAAAGGCAAAGGTGGGAGTCACTAAGATTTTAGGAGCAGCAAGAAGGGTGCAATCTTGGTTGGAAAGAAAGGGTTTCTTTGATATTAAATCATATTGTTTAGGGCCAAATCTGGTGCTGCTAGAAGAGACAGAGATAGGTGCGTTGGACCTGTTTCTGGGTGAAGAGGAGGGCGGATGAAATTCATGTTTTTTTGAAGTGAGGAATTGGACCTTAGAAGACATTGACAAAGAGAGAATTCTCTCTTTCAAAATTTTTGGTCTACCGGCAGTGGATTGGAAGGGAGGATTTTTTGAAAGGCTGGGTAATTTATTTGGTAGATTTCTCCATACTAACAACAACACGGTGGAGGGGTTGGAAATGGATGTCGCAAGAATTTCGGTCCTCGTTCCTCTTAGTTTCAAGCTTCCTGACGCTATTTCTGTTGACATTGATGAAACCGTTCTCTCCCTGTATTTCGTTGAAGACATCATCAACCCATTTTTCTCTGTTTGATAGTCGATGTATCCTTGTTAGGTGAAAACATCTCGTGTGATAGTATAGAAGATTTCTCTTCTTCTAAATTGCAGGAAGACAATCACAATTTTAAGGGGTTGGAGGAGCGGTTTCCCTTTAGTAAAATCGTGACGGGAAAGTCATTTGTTCCACTTCTGTCTTCACAATCTGCTTCTTTCGATGGGGCGATTCGTCTCTCTCAAGAGACTGTCGTTGGTAACTCTTGTGAGGAACCAAGTTCGGTTATTTCGAGGGATTCCAAGTTGACAGGGCCTTTATCAAAATATTTCCAGTGTTCAGGCAGATCTAAGAGGGTTAAATTTAGGAATGTTATAGAGCTTGGTGGTGTGTTTAAGAATCCTAAAAAGGTGTCTAAGAATAAGGTGGGGAAGAAAACAGACAGGAATAGATTGGAATTGTAATTTACTTCGGCCCCGATCGTAGGTAATATCGGAAAAGCTTCTATGTCGGGAGTTAGTTTGAATTCGTTTCTGTTGGGTGGTGTTGGGAGATGGGTGAGCAAGAGCGTGGAAGCCGCCTCAACCGAAGAAGATATTATCATAAAAAATTCAAAACAATGGGATACGATAGAAATTTTTTGGAGTAAAGGGAGTGGAAAATAACAAAGACCTCGTTGCTAAGATAGCGGAGATAGAAGAAATTGACGTGGAAAGAAAATTAAAAATGAAGGAGAAGAAAAAGAGTTCTAAATGATAATTGGAACTATGAATATTAGAGGGGGTGGGAATGCGTTAAAGAGAATACGGATGAGTTCTATTATTAGTAAGGGTCAAACGGATGTGTTCTTGATCCAAGAGACAAAAATGGCAATTGTTAATGAAGAGGTGGTTAGAGGTATATGGAGTAGTGCTACCTTCTGTTTTTCTTATTCAGTTTCTAATAGGCTTTCGGGTGGAATGCTTATTTTGTGGAAGGAAGGGAAGTTGAAGGTTGTTCATAGTTTTAAAGGCGAAGGTTTCTTGGGTATAAAAGTCTTCTGGAAGGGCCATACTTATTTCATTGTTAATGTGTATTCTTCTTGCTTTTTAAATGAGAAGAAAGTATTATTGAAAAATCTATTGGATTTGATGGAGGTGAATAAATATGGTGAGTGGATTATTGGAGGGGATTTAATGTTATTAAACATATAAGGGATAGGAATGGAAGGGCCTCGGGAGTGAACAATGGAGAAATACAACTTTTTGCGGATTTTATTTCAGAAAGCAATTTAGTGGATTTACCTTCGAAGGGCAAGAAATTCTCTTGGTATGGTGGGGATGGTAAGGCCATGAGTCGAATTGATTGGTTCGTTGTTTTGAACTTGGTTGTGAGTAGGTGGAATATGGTGGGCAACTTATTGGAGAGAGAGAGAGACATTTCGGATTATTGTCCGGTTTGGTTGGTGGTGGATGATGTGAATTGGGCCCGAAGCCATTCAAGTTCAATAATGAGTGGTTTTCTTCAAATTTGTTTCTTTCGTTCGTGGAGGAGGAATGGAAGGAGATTAAGGTGGTGGGAAGGGGAGATTAAGGATTTGGTAGAATCACTTTTCAGAGACATTTAGAGAGGAGGGAAGTGGAAGGATGGTGTTATAAGGGGTGGATTTTAGTTGTATTGGTCAAGATGAAAGATTGGGATTTGAATTACCTTTTATTGAAGAAGATATTAGAGAGGCAATTTGGAATTGCGGTGGTTCTAAGAGCTCGGGTCCCGATGGCTTCACTTTCTTGTTTATTAAAAGATGTTGGTCATTTATCAAAGAAGATTTCATCTTTTTTTTTTATAATTATTTCCACTCCAGTACCTTTATGTCAAAGGCGGTGACTTCCTCTTTTTTATCGCTTGTCCCTAAATCTCTGAATCTGATTGGTTTAGATTATTATAGACCTATTTGTTTGGTAGGTTGTTTATACAGAGTGATCTCTAAGTTGTTAGTGGGAAGACTCAAAAGAGTGCTTCACTCAATTGTGTCTACTTCTCAAAGTGCTTTTGTTCTGGACCGTCAACTTTTGGATGGAGTAGTGGTGGCTAATGAAGTTGTGGATTTTGCTAAGAAAGAAAAGATAAATTGTCTCCTTTTTAAAGTGAACTTTGAAAAAGCATATGATAAAGTCGATCGGGGTTTCCTTAGATTTTTGTTGGTTAATATGGGTTTTGGTGAAACTTGGAGGAAGTGGATGGAGATTTTGATTATTCGTAGTGATATGTTGGTTTTAGTTAATGGTAGTCCAACGAGAGAATTCAAGATGGGAAAGGGATTGAGACAAGGAGATCCTCTTTCGCCTTTCCTTTTTGTGTTGGTCACGGAGGGTTTGACTAGGCTAGTCCAAAAATCTATGGAATTAGAGGATTATTGTGGGTTTTGTATCAAAGATAGTTGTTCAATCGATATTCTCCAATTTGCGGATGACACGCTTTTAGTTGGAGAAAGCTCTTGGAAACAAATTTGGTCCATTAAATCAGTTTTGAGAGCTTTGAAGCTTGTTTCAGGGCTTGGAATTAATTATCATAAAAGCAAGTTGATAGGTATTAATCTTAATCCTAACTTCTTGGAAGCCGCTTCTTATGTTCTATCTTGTAAGATGGAGTCTAGTACCTTTTCTTTTCTAGGTATTCCGGTCGGTTCTAATACTAGAAAATATTCTACTTGGTCTTCTTTGATTTCTAAAATGAAGAAAAGATTATCTGGATGGAAGAATAGGTTTCTTAGTCTTGGTGGAAGAATTACTTTGTTGAGATCTATTCTTTGTTCTTTATCCATTTTCGCCATGTATTTTTTTAAGATGCTTAAGAAAGTGGCGAAAGAATTAACGAGTATTCAAGGAAATTTTTTGTGGGGTAAGGTGGATGGTAGGAGGAAGATCCATTGAGTGAGTTGGAAGAAAGTTTGTCTCCCGATTGAACTAGGGGGTTTAGGGGTGAAGTTTTTACTCGATTTTAATCTTGCCCTTCTTAGTAAATGGAGATGGAGGATATTAAAAGGATTTGAGAATCATTGGTTAGACATTCTTAAGGCCCGATATGGAGACATTTCTACAAAGATTCTTTGTGGTGAAGATTCCTTGTTAAGCTTGAAGACCGCATCCATTGGTGGAAGGATATTCTCAAAATTGGTGATGTTGATTCTTCTCATGATCCTTTCATTTCTTATTGCAAGAGAGAAGTGGGTAATGGTTTTCATACACCCTTTTGGGAAGCTAATTTGTTGGAAGATTCTTGTTTGAAAGATGAGTTTCCGGAGTTGTATCATTCTTCCCTTTTGAAGAAAGTATTGGTAGCGGGCATGAGCGGTTGGTTTGGGGGTGTTTGGTTATGGGGGGATTTTGGTATAAATTTTAATAATCTTTCTGATTCGGGTATGATCAATATTTTGAAGCTTAAGTTTATTTTAATGGACTTTATTTTGAGGCCTCTCGTTCATGACAATGTGGTTTGGAAGGCGGAAACAAGCGGTTTTTTCTCGGTTGCATCTTGTTATGTTTTCTATGATCGTTTTAGAATTCCTTTGGGGCCAAGAAGTAGAGAGGAAGAGTGTTTGGTTAAGGTGTGAAAGTTGGACATTCCGTTTAAGATTAAGGCGTTTGGGTGGAGACTTTTAATGGAGAGACTTCCAACTAAAGATCTTTTGTTAGTTAGGGGAGTAAATATATCTTTAGATTCCCTTTTATGCTCTTTTTGTGGTATAGACATGGAATCTCGTGAACATATTTTTCATGATTGTAGAGTGGTGAAAAGAATATGGGAAAGAATAATTTTTTGGTTAAACAAACCGGTAGATAGTGATGTTGAAAGAATTACAAATTTTTGGGATTGATTTTCTTTTTGTAAAGACAAAAAGATAAAAGATTGGAAATTGAGGATGATTTGGATGACAATCACATGGTCTATTTGGCTCATGATAAATGATATTTGCTTTAGAGAAGACAAATGGAACGTGGATGACATAATATGAAAGATTAAAATTTTGGCTTGAAAGTGATCATTTATAATTATCTATTCCAATTATAATTTATATGACTTTAACAAAAATCATTTGTTTTTTCTTTCAAAAATATAAATGGTTGATAAATTTTTTTTTGTCGGATTATTCCACGTTATAAAGATAAAATGAATTTTACCTTAGTTTCTAACAAAATTATTAAAACTATAACAGGATGACAATGTCTCTAGGATTATTTTACTTTGGCCTTCGAGACACGACTGCTACTTACTCTGTCAACTTCCTCAATTTAATCCCTATTTGCACGTTCTTAATCTCTACCATAGTCAGGTAATATCTAAATTTATTGAAGATAAATCTAATTAACTATATAAAATTGAAATAATATGTCATCTAGAAATTGTGAATGATTATTGCAGAATAGAGAATCTAAGGATTGAAACATGGAGTGGTAAAGCCAAGTGTCTTGGGACAATTATGTGTGTTGGTGGGGCATTAACTACAAGTCTTTACAAAGGAAAAGAATTTTATATTGGTCAACATCTCAATCACCATACTAATAAGATTGTGGTTGCAATACACAAAACTCACATGCTTCGTGGAACTTTATTTTTAATTGGATCTTGTTGTTCTTACACAACTTGGTTTATTATGCAGGTATGGCTCAACTCAATATTAAACATTAACTTTTTTTTTGGCTTAGACAATATATATATTTTATTATGGTTATAAATCAGATATTGAAATAACAGTTAATAGCTATTTATCTTTGTAATATAGGTGGATTTTGATTTATCTTTTTTTTTAAAAAATTGATCAACCTTTTAAAATGTTAAAATTTTAAGTTTTTTACCTCCTAAATGTAAAAATTATTTCTGTAAAATATATTTTTTTGACTTACCACCCTGATTTTTACACATTTAAGAGGGTCTTCAAAAATTATAGAGAATAATAAATAAAAAAATTTAAAGGGGATAAATCAAAATTCTCCTATATTGCAGAAGATAAATAACTGTTAACCCTTCAAATAAACTCACATTACATGTTATTATTAATCGAACACAGTTAAAAATTAGTTAGAAATTTCAAATGAAATAAATTATGATTGTTAATAAGTGTTAAGTAATTAATATTATAGAGTCTCTCTATATAGAGCATATGGTATCATGTCTTTATTCTTAATTTTTTTAATTAGTTTAATATATATTGTTTAATTTAAATATGAAGCATCATGTATAATACTCTCTATTCTCCTAGTGAATATGAGTTGGAACCATAAATACCATATGAATCTTAAGTAATTAGTTCTCATAGTTAAAAATATTAAATTTATACAAACAATATTTTAATGATTTAATCACAATTTTAGGGACATTTTAAGTTTTAAATATTTATTGTGAAACAAATAACTAATATGGTTTAAAATATAAATAGGTTAAGTTGGTTAAAGTATTTCCATTGAGGTATTGGGGAACAATGCTATCATGTATTATGGCTGCAATTCAGTCAGGAGTAATCGGTATATTCATAAATTCTAGTAAGGAATCTTGGAGATTAGAGTGGAATCTACAACTTATTACTATACTCTACTCGGTAAGATTATTTTTAGTGAATAATGTTTACCTTCAATTATACATTAAATGAATTAAACTATTTAAGAATTGTTGGATCTCAAACAATTCAAATCTCAAGCTTGTTAATTTATATTTTAAAACAATTGCATTGATATTTAGAATGTATGATGTCAATCCAATGAACATTGATGGGAAGATTTGTTTTGATAATTTTCTCTCAATATGATAATCTTAAACACTAAAGAGTTAGATTTTATTATGTAGGGAGCATTGGCCACTGCTGCTACATTTTGCTTACTATCATGGACAATTACAATCAAGGGACCTACTTATCCTCCAATGTTCAATCCACTTGCTCTAGTTTTTGTAGCAATATCAGAAGCTATTGTATTGGGCGAACCACTAAGAATCGGAACGTATGAATTCTTTCCATATATCTTCACATTTTTTTCTTTAAATTGGTAGCTTACCTTTTTGCTTTCCCTATTTGACTTTTGCTTCTCATATCACATAATTATTTCATAAGACTAAATGAAACATTTTTATGATAAGTAGGTGTATTAAAATAAATCATACTATATTGTAATAATATTGGAATTTAATCATACTAAAAAAATATTTTATAGGTTGTTGGGCGTGGTTTTCATCATTCTAGGATTATATTACTTTTTATGGGGCAAAAGGAATGAGATGACACGTCTACCTCAAACAAATGTAGTATCAATTATAAGCATGGCTGGTGATCCTATTGTTCCTAAATCAACAGCAACTGTAGCACCAAGCTCTTCACCTGATGAGAGTGTACCATGATTTTTTTTGTCTATCTATAACTACATGCATTTCATGGTGGATATGAAAAAGTGGATCCCGTTATTACTTTAAATTGATAAAATTGCTTAAGTTTAATAATGTAATAAAGATCATTTCTTGTAAGTTGAAATATATATATATATATATATATATATATATATATATATATATATATATATATATATATATATATATATATATGTCATGATGGATGAAGGTGCATGTTACTTTATCGTTACACTATTAGAGTGGAATGAATATTTTTAAAATAGAAGGATGGTAATAATTGAAACCGTTGCATTCTTTTACCACTGTGATTTAGTAATAAAAAATTAATATTTATGTATTGGTGGTATCATCCAATTCATATAATTTTGGATAGTTTTTCAGATTTGTTTCAATTACATTTTAAATAGGCTAAATTATCTCCATAATTCTTTAAATTATTTAATTGTAATATATTGGTTTTTTTATGTTGTTTTCGTTACATATGAGTCTTTTATTTTAGTTAACGCTTGTATCGTTGACCTTTATGTTATTTTATTTTGTTATTTTAATTTTATTTTAATTTTTAAAATTCATATTAAATTTATTTTTTATTAAAAAATTATGCAAAAATTCCTAAAAATATTTCTTCTCGTTTTGCACTTCGTGTAATTTTATGAGAATTTTATTTTCTGTTTTACTATTTTTCTTTAATTTTTTCTTTTTCATACATTTTAATTAGTTTTAAAATACTAGTATGCACTAAAAAAAATTAAAATTTTTATTATATGGTCCAATGATGGTATCTAACCTATGTTAAGTGACGTATCTGTATTATTAGTGTCACTTCAACTTTTTTGAAAGGAATTTGAGAAAAATGTCAACGATGCAAGCATTAATTAATATAAATGACCCATATGTTGCAAAAACAACATAAATAACCAATATGTTACAATTAAATAACTTAAAAGACTCTGGGATAATCTAGTCTACTAAATATTATCGTTCAATGTCTCTATTTTTTTAAACTTAACTAATTAATTTATTTTGAGTATAAATAAACATGAATAAATTCATTCATTAATCACAATTTTAATTAATTAGTACTATAAATAAAGAAATTTATTGTATCTCTCTTAAATTTAATTTCTATTCATTTTAGTTTTTTATGAATCTCAATCACAACAATTTTTGGGTTAATTTTATGCAAAATAGTTGCAATCCTCCTTCTATTCCAATTCCCCAAAACAACTCATGTTTTGAAAATGCATCTCATAACCAAAATTTTCAAAATTCTTTTTTTTATTCCAAATCCACAAAATAACCCACATTTTAGAAATTATCCATATAATACACCACCTTACCCATATCAATATCAACAATTTTCATCTCAATCAACCAATTCCACCATATATCATCGAGTTCAAATAATTGGTAGTGACATGCAATTTAATGATAAAGAGCTTAAAACACCACAAGTTCTCACTCAAGGTGGGTCAGAAACTATTAATTTTGGTGAAGAAATTTCCTCTGCTATATTAATGTGTTGAATCAATCAGGTGTCTTCAATGATGTTATGTAAGGGCGAGCTCCTGAGGTACATTATATAGTCAATCGTATTGAATACTATATTGGTTATTATCTATCAGATGGAATTTATCCTAAATGAGCCATATTTGTGAAAAGCATCTCAATGCCACAAGGGAAAAAGAGAAAATTATTCGTCCAACATCAAGAAGGCGTAAGAAAGGATATCGAACGAGTATTTGGAGTTCTCCAATCCCGATTTGCGATCATACGTAACCCAGCTCCATCCTGACACTTGGATGCACTAAAGCGTATAATGAATACGTGCATCATATTGCATAACATGATTGTTGAAGATGAACGTAACACATATGGTGGTAATTTTGATTATTCTTAAGAGCATCTAAGTAATGACCCGACTGCACCACCAAATGATTCTAATAATAATTTTCAAGAGTTCCTACATAGAAGACATCGTGTTCGTGACAAAGAAATTCATCGACACCTTCAATAAGACTTGGTAGAATATATATGGGAACATTTTGGGCATGAGAATAATCACAACTAAAAATTATTTTAAATGTTTACTATATTTTCTACTTGTAGTTTATTTTGGCGTTTATGAATTTTTTTATGTATTTTGTTATAATGCGTTGGTGTTTATTTAATGTATTTTTATTTAGTTGTATTTATTTATTTTTAATTAAATATTTAGATAATAATGTAAAATTTGAAATATATTGTGAGATTGGAGGACCCATTTTAGAATTATAGATGAGTGATATGGATATTTAGAAAATGTAGTTGAGTTATTTAAATAATTGAGAAGAGTGAAATAATATATTATATTAAATGGGTACAATACTTGGTAAATGATGATGTGCAAATTTCATGATTGATGTTGTTTATAACTACTATGTCTTTTCCTTGTATCTTTTGTAATGAATTGTGATTACTCACCCTTTCTGCTGTGATGTTGCCTCCACGTGGGTAACGCGCAGGTGGTCGAGAATAGTTCGTATAAGCGTGATGATAGCTTGGAGTCTTTAGTGAGCTCATTGAATATAGAGAGTCTTGCTCTGATACATAACACGGGATTTGAGAAATTGTTATATTCTTTTATTTGTTTTATTGTTACATATCTTAATTTATGAATTATGTTGAACCACATATTTTGTGGAGTTTTACTATTGTTGAGGCTAGAATGCCATGAAACCGACTTAAATTGTCAGTTTTCCGCTGCTGAATAATTATTTTGAATAAATGACCGAATAAAGTATTTTGAAACTTTATGAGAACTTGAATTATGTGACATTCCATTGTGGAGAACTCTAACATATGATGTGTATTTTACTATAATTACTAGTATTGGGAAATTGAGTGTTACAATTGGTATCAGAGTTGGTTGGTTGGTTCGACCAGGTTGTTTAATGTTGTTTGTTCCTTAGTGCGCGACATGTGTGTGAAAAACTGTCGGCACTTACTTGTTTTATAATTGTTTGTCCGCAGGAGTTAGTTTGAAACAAGTGGGGGAGAAGCTTTTGCTTCTCTATGATGTTTCGGGTATTAGAGTTGGTATAGTATACTCTTGTGTTATAAAGATTACAAGTGTTGTTGGAGCTATGTTGTTTCTCGAACTTAGAGAGAGAACGGATTCATAATTTTGTCTAAGGGTCAAGTTGAGATGTCTTTGAAAGAGAACAATCAGGTGTTTTTATGTTTTCCCCTCGGAGAATAGAGAGCAATGCGACGACTAGTGATACGCCAGCATTGTGGAATTCTTGATGTTGTTCCTAAAGATATTTGCGACTTACCTCCAGAGTGTGGACCTAAGTTTGATGATTGAGATTAAATATCCACTTAAAGGAATTGGAGATTTAATGGACCAACTATTAGGCGAGTATGTCTTCAATATAATCAAATGGAGACCGAGTTACCTTCAGACTTAGGTGAAGGGTAAAGTTAGTTAGAGGACAGATTTTGGAACTTGTGTAGACACTAAGAATATTTGGATTAGTTTGTGGTGGTGTTTATTGAGGACGTTATGATTCAATTTAAGTTAGAATAAGGGAATGTTGAACGTTACGATTTGAAATACAACGTCAAAGGGAAGAAACTTTATGCTAAGTGGTCAAGGTGTAGATAATTGTTTTAGTAGGTGATTTTTCTTGAGCATGTTCTTTCGAATGATGGTATATGTGGATTCATCCAAAGCAGATGCAGTTTTACATTGAGAGACTTTGAAGTCGGTTATGGAGACTAAAAGCTTCTTGGGCTTAACTAGTTATTGTTGCAGCTTTTAAGACGAGGTCAAGTACAATATGTTATTGACAAAAGAATTGAGGGAATGAGATGTTTGTTATTAGGACGAATATGGAGATATTAGAGGATCGCATGAAGATACAACTTATGTCGAGTAAGAATGATTAGAGTGACGAAGATCGATTACACCATGGTACTTTCGGTAACTTTGAAGTATAAGTTCTAAAGAAACACTATTATAGTTTAGTAATGATGGTTTATGCGTCATCATGGTTGTCGGATACCTATTGAAAAATTGAGGAACTGACCATCCTTAATCTCTTGTCGATAGTAGACGAGATCGTGTTGGATGAGATAGACTTATCTTACCAGCTTGGCGGTGTGTAAATTGTTTGACGTTCTATCAAAAGGACATTCGTTTATCATTTTGGGTGAACCTAATGGATAAGTGACTGTGAAAGAGTTGGGACTTAATGAATAGTTTGAAGACTTCAGGTTGTGTGCGAGCTAACGCTGCAAAGTGGAAGGTTGAGGTTACCAATAGTGAACAATGATTTTCTAGTGGACATTAAAGAGAGTCAGGAGTTAGAGTGGAGGAAGTTAGTATCGTATTAAGAGTTGTGTACAAGTAAATTTTCGAGGACGAAAATTATTTAAGTGGGGGAGAGTTGTAACACCCCAAAAATCATAATTAATTATTTAATTAGTTATTCATGATTATTTTAGAATTATTGTGACTTATATGATACATCATGGTGTTTGGCGATAATATGTTATGGAGTAGTGTTGGAATAAGAAATATATAAGGAGTATTTGATTATTTAATAATTATTTAAAAATTAAATAATTATTTGGAATTTAGTGGATTTAATTATAATATTTAGAATTATTATATTTATTAAAATAAGGGAAATATGGTGTAGAGACAAGAAGGGCTAAATGGTAAAGTTATGTGGATTAAGTGAGGGTGAGAATGAAATGACATAATAAGGGTCCAAGGGTTAAACAAGGAATTTTTAAATTCTTTTGTCCAGTTGTTACGATCACGAAATATTGGAGAAATGTGAGAAGCGACTAGGGCACGGAGAAAAGGGAAGATGAATTCAACCGTAGAGCTTGGAACATGAATCAAATCTATGAGTCTAAGTTAAGGGGGTTTAATCGTGTTTATTATGATTGATATAAGGTTAAGATAATGGTAGCTTTGTGTTTTGTGTGATGATTTTCATAAGGATCGATGAAATTGGGCAAAAATCATGTGTTGAATGAATGAATCATTGATGAATGTATGATGTTATAACCTTTAAATAATTGTTATAGACTGTTAATAATATTATAGAATCATAGGATATGAAATTCTGAAACCAGAGCTTTTTACGGAATCAAATTCGGAGTTTCGGAAGACCTCCAAAGGTGGAAAATCGTAGGAGGAGAAGTGTTGTCTGCGACGCAGTGCCAAACGATGCTGAGGCGACGCTAAAAGATACGGATCGCTGGGAGAAACTAAGTTTTCGTTGGCCGATGGGTGGCAGAACTGTTGGTTGTTTAGACTTTCGTAAAATGATCATAACTTGAGTTTCAGGAGTTCGATTGATGGACCGTTTGAACCGTTGGAAAGCTAACGAGATGAACTATATTATGATTGAATTATATGAGTGCTTTGAGGAATATTTAAAATACCTATGTGTTTATAAGATTGATTTGTTATATGTTGTTATGATAGGAATGTGTTATTTTGATGATAAATATGATTACTAATTAAATGATGTTAATGAGGTTGTAACTTAAGTAATGTTTAGTGATGAGTGTTAATTTGATGGTGTTATTTGTATTAATGATTTGGAAGTGTGAATACAATATGATACGAATGGATAGCATGATGAATATGATGAAATTGGTGCCAATTGATGTTATAATGATGAGGAATTGTGTAAGTGATGTTGCTATGTTGTGCTATTGGGATGTTGTGAAACCATGGCGTTGTAGATGAGTTTTGAGATCTTCTTTAAGGTAAACTTGCAAGAAGACCTGGGAATGAACAGTGGAGGAATCACAATAGGAATTTCCATCTGATGTGTATCACTGGGCAACGAAGGTAGTGTCGTCGGACGGTGAAGCTTTGTTAGGACGTCGCCAAGCGAACAAGAGAGGCAACAAAGGGCAGGAAAAGAGGTAGCTACTGGAGGGCTTCACTCGTACCTTCGCCGAGAAATGCAGAAGCGAAAAGAGTTTCGCCAGGCGAGCAAGGAGTTTCACTGGGCGACGATGTCCAAATTTGATTGGTTGTGTTTAATGTACTTAAAAGAGCCATAACTTGGGTTTTATAACTGGGATTGAGATACCGTTTGAAGCCTAGGGTAGCTAATGTAACAAACTTTATTTAGATGGAATAAAATGAGATAAAAGAAGTATTTCCCCGATAACTAAGCTGAAATGTGGTTAGGTTCCCCGTGTTGACTTGCATTGACGTTTGTTTGTATAATTTTATGTTAATAATACCTTGATATTTCGTTTGCTATAATGATATGATGATATAATGATGATGTATGTTTGATTAAAATGATATGATGAATTGTTTGTATTTTAATTATGTATGTGTTGTTATGATTAATTATTGGTATTTTAATGAGGTATGTGTTGCTATGATGAGTTGTTGATACTATGATGTATGTTGTATTATGATGATGTTGATGACTATGATGATGATTGTTTGTGATGATGAATATGGCATCGATGAATAAGATGACGATGATGATGATGATGTTGATAGCCTAAATTGGCATAGTGACGAAAGCTTATGCATTATGTGTTATATAAGTATGTTGGTGCATAATCATATGACATGCATTTAGTGACGAGGGCTTAATTCTCTGAATGGTGACGAGGGAATGATGCTTTGGATGGTGACAAGGGCTTAATGATCTGGAATGCCTAAATGACTTTGTGACGAAGGCTTATGCCTTGATGGTACCACATGCATTGTATTGCACTAACTTTTATGATGTTGCATAAATGTTGAATTGTTGCTGTGAAATGTGGGTGACTAAAGTGTTGTGATGTGTTATGATATGTTTTGGTGATGTTATGATGAAGATGTGTATATATATAATTATGATATGAAGGTGTAAGTACAATACTTGGTAAATGATGATGTGCAGATCTCATGATTGATGTTGTTTATAACTACTATGTCTTTTCTTTATATCTTTTGTAATGAATTGTGATTACTCACCCTTTCTGTGTGATGTTGCCTCCACGTGAGTAACGTGCAGATGATCGAAAATAGTTCGTATAAGCGTGATGATAGCTTGAAGTCTTTTGTGGGCTCGTTGAATAGAGAGGGTCCCGTTCTGATACGTAACACGAGATTTGAGAAATTGTTATGTTCTTTTATTTGTTTTATTGTTACATATCTTAATTTATGAATTATGTTGAACCACGTATTTTGTGGAGTTTTATTATTATTGAGGCTAGAATGCCATGAAACCGAATTAAATTGTCGTTTTTCCGCTGCTGAATAATTATTTTGAATAAATGACGGAATAAAGTATTTTGAAACTTTATGAGAACTTGAAGCATGTGACATCCCATTGTGGAGAACTCTGATATATGATGTGTATTTTACTATAATTACTAGTATTGGGAAATGGGGTGTTACAATTGGTATCAGAGTTGGTCAGTTCGTCCGACCGGGTTGTTTAATGTTGTTTGTTCCTTAGTGTGCGATATAAAAGTTTTGTTGTTATGAGTTTTTCATCCAGATGTCGAATCAGATGTCATGACATCGTGGTCTCGTACAATAGGTGCTGCTGTTTTAAATATTGTGGTCTCGTACAATAGGTGCTGCTGTTTTAAATATTGACAGATTTGATTTGTGTATGTGATATTTTTTTGGATATATCTCAGTAAATTTTGCAAGTAAAGAATATTTAATCTAGAACATTTGATTTATATCTCCAACTATACATTAGTTACTAAATTGGGCCTTGAGCAAATTAAGGAAACTTTGTATTAGTTGTTCCAATATTTAAGGAGATTTTGCTACACAATTGGTACATCACTTAGATTATGGATCAAGAAAATCTAAATGCAGATTTCGAAACCCATGGATTGCAGAGTTGTATTTAAAGAGAAGATCTAACCTAATGTTGTAGGACTTCTTTCAATAATTCTAAAAATTAGGGGAAGAAAAAATAGTCTTAGGTTTTGAGAGTCTATTGTGTATTGTGTGGTTTAAGTCTCCCTTGTATCTTTTGATACTTGTGGTCCACATTAGGTTCCTGTAATTTAAGTTTCAAAATCTGTTATAACTTGATAAATCTTTTCAGTTTGTCAGCAAATATTGTAACATCTACAGTGAGGTAACATTATTTTGATGTTGAAACATCAGTATATACATGTGTTAACTGTACCAGAGAAATTTCATTTTCTTTTGAACCGTGCTTTGCTTTTTTTTATATAAAATCATAACACCAGAAAAATAGTTTTGTTAGAGTTTTTTTTAATTAATTTTGATTAAGGTTTTAATTGAAATTTCTCTTCATATAAAATGATTAAAAATATAATTATTTTTAATTCAATTAGGATTTTATTAGAGCTTATTCCATTAGAATTTCTTTAAGCTTCATCAATTTTTTCATGCTTTCCACCATATTTTTGCATCAATTTAGCATTAGTGCTTGGCTGATTTGGTGCTTATTTGTTGTTTGTTGTTTGCTTCCATGATTATTGATTGTGTGGATGTATGGCTTGTGTAAATTTCATTCTTGCATGATTTATATTTCATCCCCTATGGTGGATAATATATTTTTATTCCTCATGAAAGTGTAATAGCTTAGTATTTCCATTCTCACATGGTGGGTAGAATGCTCCTTATATCCCATGAATATGTAATAATGTAGGTTTTACTTTCCTTTATCACTTTCCTTTGCATGTTTATTAACAAGATAAAATAAAATGATAAAAATAACCCTTTCAAAAGACAAAAAATTAAACTTGATCCAACGTTAGGTGTTTTTCAAAAAAAAATTAATTGATCAGCGCACGAGTGCTTGGTCCAACGCTAAGTATCTCGTTCCATGCACTTCACACAATTGAACCAACATAAAATAAAACTTCAAACACTTGATCCATTATCAAGTCTTTTTTCACAATAAAAATGGAACGCAAAAGGCAGTGATTGGGTGCAAACCTATTCCTTCCCCAAATAGTTAGACACTACTGTCGAGCTCCATATCTAACTATTTTCCTTCCAAATCAAAACAGACTAAAATAAAATAACTTTAGTTCTTCTTTATTTAGCTAAAAAAGAGGTGACTATGTGTAAACTTCTTCTCTTATGAGTGCTAGGACAGTGTCACCGGGCTCTCTATAAGAGTATTTGTCTTTTAATAGAGAAACATGATTATACTTGCCACACATGTTTTAAAACAAATGTTTTGGATGAAAAAGAAAGTGATTAGGTGTCAGACCTCTTTCTTCCCCTAAAATTTTGTTACTTCTATAGAGCCTTCTGTCCAAAGGCTTGTTTCCACATAAAATCAACGTCAACTCATCAAACTCTTTTTTTTTTTTTTTTTTTCCGTTTTAGGGCATGCAAAAGCTTTTTTTTCCCTAGAAAGACATGCCACTTTCGTTCTACCGCAATACAAACAAACGATTAAGTATCCCATGCACGAGCATACAAACAATGTTTAACTGCTAGAACGTGAACGTTAACAGCGTCCAACAAAACAACCAATAAACATTATTTTCTACCCCACGAACTATGAAGCTCTGATATCCTCATCCCACATTGAAGATACATAGGCACAAGATTCTGAAATCTTAGCGATCACACTAATTAAAAACTTATTTTTCCATCTCAATTAAATCCTTTTAAAACAATAATCGCAAGTAACCTTTAGATAACAACACCTTTACACGCAAAACAATCAAACAGGTTTTCCGTTGAGTACAATAGATGTGAGATGTGTTAATACCTTCTCCTAGCATAATCGACTTCCGAACCCGAATTTGATTGCAAGATCATTTTCTTTTCTCTCTTGAAATTTTATCAATAATTTCTTTTTTCTTAAGAATAAATAAAATTCGATGGTGACTCTGTATATTTTTTGTGGCGCGACACATAGTATTATCGTTTATAACTTATTATTTTGACTGTATATTAAATTCATGATTGATTCATTTATATGACATTTTCATCTTATTAGATCAGTCTATGATGTAATTTATTACATTTTTTTTTTTTTATAATAATATAATTATAACCATCTATTACATTAGTGTAGTTTTAAAAAATATCAAGATACACAATTAGCCTAATCAGCTATTTTTCTTAAGCCCAATTCAAAAGGCCCAATAACTAACCTTTCACTCTCGTATAAAATCCCCATTTCAATTTTAGGGTTCCAAAACCCTAAAACCTCTCTCCGCCACCCAAATTTCCCGCATCCCGCCGGCGAGAGAGAGAGAGCAAGATGAAAACCATTCTCTCTTCCGAAACGATGGACATCCCCGACGGGGTGAGCATCAAGGTGCACGCTAAGCTCATCGAGGTCGAAGGTCCGCGTGGGAAGCTGGTTCGTGATTTCAAACATTTGAACCTCGATTTTCAGCTGATTAGTGATGAAAATGGGAAGAGGAAGCTGAAGGTTGAGGCGTGGTTTGGATCTAGGAAAACCTCTGCTGCTATTCGCACTGCTCTTAGTCATGTGGATAATTTGATCACTGGTGTTACCAAGGGGTATCGTTACAAGATGCGCTTTGTGTATGCCCATTTTCCGATTAATGCTAGTATTGCTAATAATAATACTGCTATTGAGATTCGGAACTTTCTTGGTGAAAAGAAGGTATTTTTATTGATTTTAGTATGAAAATTTTGTTTTTTTAGTTAATTGTATGATTATAGGTCTTATTATTGCTATGTTAGTATTATGTTATATGCTGTTGGTAGTTAATTGTATTATGGTTTATAATTATAATTATAAATGATATTGTGATATATGCTGAGAGGATCTAATCCTGATTTTATAGTTATATTCATGTATGAGAAAGTTCAGATTTTTATTTAAAATTAGTTTGGATAAACAATGTAGTTTCTCTGTGATGAATTGATGACTTTTTGGAATTATTTTTCATTCTTAACCCGGATGACATATAAAGGCATTTGTCTGAGAAGCTTCCAATTATTTTATGCATTTCCAAACATCCTTGCTCTTACTGATGGTATTTCAGTATGGGATTGCATTTTTGGTTATTGGCCCATTTGATTAGATTTTGTGTATCTCAAAATCATGCCCTGTTTATGTTTTTGGGTGTTTTTGGGGTATGACTGCGATAATTTGGATGCATTGTGACATTTAGATGTTATATGTAGCTCTTTGAATTATTCATGTAGGGTTAAAATTTGATTTATTTTGGAACAAATTTCAACCAACTATGTTTCTATGGATTTTTTAGAATAGCTCTATCACCTTGCAAAAGCACTTATGGCTATTATGGACTTCTTACATGTGTTTGACTCAACTTAATAAAATTTTATTTGGTTTTCATGTTTGTAGGTGAGGAAAGTGGACCTCCTGGAAGGCGTTACTGTTGTTCGATCCGAAAAGGTTAAGGATGAGTTGGTTTTGGATGGAAATGACATCGAACTTGTTTCCAGATCTTGTGCCCTCATTAACCAGGTCTGCATTTCTCTCCTGTCTATAATTATAATTACTTGTCTGCTTTTAGTCATTTCATTCTCTTGGTTTGCATGCAATATTCTTTCTTTATTCATTTTAATTTTAATTTCTCTCTTTTGATTGCAACAGAAATGCCATGTTAAGAAGAAAGATATCCGTAAGTTTCTTGACGGTATCTATGTTAGCGAGAAGGGAACAATAGCTGAAGAATAGATGGTGGGCAATTAGGAATATTGATAGTAGTTTGGCTTTCTAACCTGCCCAAATTGATTACTGTTAAGTGGTGATACTTTTTGTGAGGGTATTTATTATCTTTTTTTGGATTAATTCACAATTTTGTCTTATGAAAGTTATATTTTTGGAAGATATTATTTGAAAATTTTCATTACTATATCATACATTTTGGATTAATTACCTTGATTTGAAATCATTTTTTAGATGAGATTATGTAACCAAGACTACGTAGATCAGGTTGTTGCATGCCTGTGGACACAGTTTTGGGCTCCATAAAAATCGTTGTTAAATCTCAAGCTTAATTTTCTGATTACATTAGGAGCATAGTTTCTTAGTTTCACAAAGTTGCATTAGAATGTGAAAATGATGGTTAAAAAAGCTCATCTAAACATATACCAAGTTTGCAAATAGCAGTTTATTTCTAAACTCCCATGAATTTTCCCTCCATTTCGATTATCCTTTTATTCATTCATTAATACTATTTTAATACTAGCTGGGACATGATGTTCTATTGTGCGAAATCTTAACAAGAACTGCCTTAGGGTGGGAGGTTCAAAAGAGGGGGAGCAGATGACATAGCGGGCGATTTTAAAACTAATTTACATTTTTATCCTTAAAATATTATTATAGTCATACTAAATAAAATAAAAATAAAGTGTTATTCATTAAAAAAACTTGTCAATTTATAAACTACTTAGATAATCATACACACTATTTAGTATTTTAATACTCTAAAATATATTAAAGCGCAAATAAAATATTGATAAATTTCATATCATTATTATATGATCAATATTTAGATGAAACATCTTCTCATCTTAATTATCTACCTAATTGTAATAAAAAAAATGGACGAATTATTATTATTTAGTATTTTAATACTCTAAAATATATTAAAGCGCAAATAAAATATTGATAAATTTCATATCATTATTATATGATCAATATTTAGATGAAACATCTTCTCATCTTAATTATCTACCTAATTGTAATAAAAAAAATGGACGAATTCTAATAATAAGGGAAAAAAGATTAATGTATAATATTTACTATTTACTATTTCTACCTTCTAATATTTCAAAAACTCATTATTATTTCAAAAAATTTAAATTTTACTGAAAATTTAAGTATATTTAAGATTTTTTTAAGAATATTAAAAAAAAAACGAAAATTGGGGGAGGTACCAGAAATTTTAAAAAACCAGAAATTTACAAAATTTCCGGTATATTTCAAAATTTTCAAGAAAAAAAATCTGAAATTTGGAATTGTATCGGGAATTTTTTTAAAAAATTTTTAAGAAATTTCTGATAAAAATACAATTTTTTTGAATTTTTTATTTATTTTGTAATACTGAAAATTCCAATGTACTTGAAATTTTCGGTATTACGAATATTTTTTTTTAAAAATTACATAAATTTTGTGGGGTATCAGAAATTTCACAAAATCTACTTGAAAATTCGTTGGGAGTATCGGAAATTTCAATAGGGATAATTTTAGAATAATTTTTTTGTTAGGGTTGGCAGGTATAATTTAGGGGGTGGCAAAATAATTTTTCCAATTTTAGAACCACGCAAAATACAAGTAAATTTCAATTCATCATAATCACAAGAAACCCAATCTCAAATAAATTTTGATTCACTATAATCACAAGAAACTCAATCTCAGAACCACACAAAATATAAGTAAAAATTAATATGAATATCGAACTTCGAATTCAACATTTTAGTGTGCCTGAGCAGTCTTTTCTATTCCATTTGAAATCAACATCTCTCAAAAAAATAATAAAGCTCTCATTCAGTCGTATCAACATTTTTTCTACCTTGCTCTCAAGTCTCAATAACTACTTTTGTTCATTCATACCAATCACTTCATCAACTTCTATTCCTTCCATTAAAACTAAACGGTCTCATCTCTCACATTTGATAAGTTTCTCATATTTTTTTCTTTTTCTGATTTTTTTAATGAATTCAACTCCTTAATAACTTAATTGATTATAGTTAAGCTACATTACGTTTTACTCAATAGAAGTGCAATTTCTATTTATATTTGATATTAATTTTGGACGTTTGAGGGTTAGGGTTAATGTTTAGTCTAGTTTCTACTTTTTGTGTGTAATGCGGATTTCAAAATATGGACCCTCAATACGGAAAACAAAATCCAAATTTCTCTATTTGTCATTCTGTTTGCTTATGCGTTGTTTCCGCTGATTTGATTATGATATGTATTTCCTTGTTTGATTCTAGAAAAATGATTGACAAACAACAACGATGCAGACATGTTCGACTATCTCAACATCATTAGTATGTCAATAGAGAGCTAAATCGATATGAGTTATTGGAGAATCATCTCGTACCACTAAGGGACCCTCTTCCCATGGTCATGCATCTCAAGCTCATAATGAAGCACCCATTGCCCCGTTCATGTTGTTGTACATATGTTGATGATCCATGTCTTGCAACCGGACCTAATATTGTCGCACCTGATAGTTTTCTGAGAGGCCCCAAATACATTTCTTCCTCTATATGCACACCATGTTGATAGACAAATGTGGGAGGAAGAGGTAACATGAATGCTTATTCTCTTTTAAACACCTTTTTTATACTAATTGAACTGTTTGACACTGGTATATTTATTTATGTAGTACTGCGAAGCATTGAAAGGTATGGAGATAGAAAAGACGTCACATCCTCATGAACTGTGGTTTCAATAAGTCTAGCTATATGGGGTGAAGGATTTCTATAAGACTAGACGTGGTTATATTGACCTTATTAATTATCCTCATTTTGTGGAGAAATGACACATAGAGATATAGTTATTTCATATTTCTATTGGTGACATTATTAACACCTTTTATGATGTACCGTGCCTCCTACATCTTTGGATTCCAAGAAGATTGTTAAACCTGCTGTGGGGTCGAAACAAGTAGCTGGTGAAGATGGAAAGTTGGTAAAGTCCAATGTTATTTTGGATAAAATCATGGTTGTATGGAATGTTATTGTGAATGCATCTACAAAAGAGATGTATATTGATGTTGTTTTACAATTCCGAGTTGTTTATGAGAAATATCTGAATCTGTTGAAATATGTGAAGAGCACAATACTTGATCAGGTGAAGGAGAAATTTTTGTGTGTGCATGGACTGATCAGGTTATGCACCTCGGACATACAACATCAAACCGAGTTGAATCTGTGCATGCTTGTCTCAAGAATTGGTTGGCAAATAGCAAGGGTGATTTGATAACGGGTTGGGAAGCTATGAACCATATGATACTGAACCAATATAATGAGATACAAACGACATTCGGTCGTAGTATCACGGTGTTGGAACACAGGTTCAAGGAGAATATGCTATATTCTTAATTGATCGGTAACATCTCTTGGGCGGCGCTTAATTATATTTTTCATGAGGCCAAAAGAGCTCCAAATGTGGGTGATGATACCTCAAAGTGTGGGTGCACTATTGTGAAAACATATGATCTCTCTTGTGCTTGTGTCATAGCCAAGAAGATGAATGGTAATGTCCCGATACGTATGGACAAGGTCTCTAGTCGTTGGAAGAGACTTAGTTTTGAGGAAGGCGGGAAAATGAAAGTGATAAATCAAATATCTCCATCATTACCGAATGGGAAGCAATACAAGCGAGATTTTTGAGAGCCGATGATGCCACCAAACTCCACATCAAATAAGAGTTGAAAAAGGTTGTGTTTCTGGAGACCACGGATTTGAAACCACCCTCTTAACTGGTAAAAACAAAAGGTGCACCGAAGAAGTTGAAACCTACACCAGGCGACAATTCTACTACGAGGAGTCCTTCGTATTATGAACATGTTGACAAAGTATTTCCCAAATCACCTACACCAAAATCTCAAAAATACACTTCCAAAGGTGCCCATATTAGCAAACCACCGCCTACACCGACTCCATCAAAAATATCGTTCATTGATCAAATGTCAGTTTTCATGCACAAATACGTTGAAAGGATCGTCAATGTGGGTGGTGACGTAATTGTGGCTTTCGAGTTGTTTCTTGTTTGCTAGGTAGTCGTAAAAAGTATTACAATATTGTGCGAGATACTCTGGTCACAGAGTTGACGGAACATAGAGAGTTGTACGCACGTGTGTTGGGAGTAAAGAGAAGGTTGAGGAAATTCATCACACACTAGTACCTGTTAAGGTTAGATGTGCACCAGAGGACAAATGGATGCGGTTCCCTAAAATGGGGTCATCTCATAGCAAGTGCGTATGACAGGGTGTGTATTAATCTGACAAGATACAGTTTTTTGGAGACTTATTTTCCTCTGTGCACTGCTCCTACACCAAATCCCAGTGATCGTATCATTTTTGTTGGGTGGATTTCAAATCCACGACATTTTGTTCAAGTCTACTTGAAACCAGAATGCCATATACCACCGACATCACCAAAGTGGGCGCTTCATTTCACAGAACCATCGGAGACATGGTCGGACGAATTCATGGAAATGATGCAAGAATACAACAAGTTGAGGGAAATAGATATAGAAATAAATAAGGAAAAGTCAAAAGGGGTGCCACCGGTGAATTTATCCGACGACACTTTTTTCGGCTCTGTCAAGTAGTATAGGTAGCATTGTAATGTTAACTTCATTTTGATAATGTCTTATGATGTGGAAATATACTCATTTTTGTAATTTGACCACTTGCAAAAAATTTGAATATGTGAGATTTTGTGTTATACTTGTTGTTTCTGGTTTTTCAAACGTATGTCATTTACTGGAAGTACACTTCCGGTTTTGGTTAAGTTGGAAACCAGAATTTAACTTCCGGTTTTATCACTGACACAAACATAGGATTTCTATGGTCCATGTTTACATCCTTCTACTATAAAAATACCTCTCCTCTTATATTTTTCCTACCACAACACAAAAAATCAGAAATGGATATGAAATTAGACATCACATGGATGGTTGGAGTTGTCCATTTTCCCGGCGACATACCGTCTCGTGAATTCAAGATCACGGTGTACACCCCAATTGAAGAGGTACGTGAAACTTTGCAGGAACTTGTTCCTTACGACGATAGTCGAAAGATAGAGAAGATCGAGTACCGCTCGCCATCAACTGACAATGAAGGGAATGTGCAGTTCATGAACCGTGAACTGAAGAACTGCGACAATTTACGGCTTACATGGTCGGCTTATCGAAGTTTTTAGGAGAAAGTTCCAATCGAGTTAGATGCGACTTTACCAAGAATCGTCGATGACATTATGAGGATGTTGCAACGTTCACCCGTATATTGATTTGTAATGTTCGATTTATGTTTAACTCTCGATTTGTATTTGCTAAGTTTATGTATCTCTATGTTAGACAATGAAATGAAGTTTTCTGGTTTTCTGTAATGAATCAAACCGGAAATATAGTTACGGTAAAGAACTAGAATTTAATTTTCGGTTTGGTGTAAATTTTTTCAGATGGTGGTGCGCATCAGAAATATATTTTTGATTTGCAGATACAATTTAGAAAATTCGTCCAAATAGATAAGAAGATCATGAGATGGAATAAAAAATTCACTAATCAATTTCCAACAACGCCGCACAATCTTGATCTGCAACTCAAAAACCTCGTAAATATACCTCCTCTATGATAAATCTCACTATCCCAAAGAACTGAGAAGCAAACAAATCATCGTAATCTTGTTAGAGGTTCAAGATTAATTTAGAGACTTTAAAAAAGTTATGACTTAAAGTACTTCGAAGGATAAAAACTTAATTTTGAAAAACTGTTGAAATTATAATTTTACTGGTTAAACTTAAGTTTTGCAAAATAATAATTCGGTTCCGATTTATTCTCGGCCTCCCCAAAACAATAGGCATGTGATGCACTAGTTTTTTTGCCCCACACTTAGTTTTTTGCCTCAAAATTATATACATCTCATTTATTATAGAGACAATACTTGCTAAGAAAATATTATTATGCATATAATATAGTGCAATATTCCTTTACCACGTTTCACTAGATCTTAGTCTATTTATTTATAGCTTAAAAATTATGTTTGTTTCCTTTCATTTTCGTTAATTAATGATAGGAAAACGTACACGCATCTAATAAAGAAATAAAATAAAATAATGGTCCATAAAATTGTAAAGGTTGGTCTTTTTGGTCCTAAAATAATTTGCCATAAGTAAAAAAAAGTCCTCCAAATTAAATAAAGTGCTGAAATCATTTTTCGTTTTAATGGAAAAATATAATGTTTGGTAAATAACAAATACACGTGTTTTTCTTTTATCAAATCAAATACAAATACACATGTTAAAATCCTGCTTTAAGTAATAACATCGACTTTTTTCATCAATAAATGAAAACTCAAGATTCTTTCTGCAAGTCTCTTAATTGTAAGGAGAAAATGATAAAAATTAAGTCAAACCATTAATGATTTATATAGAGTTGTATAATTTAAATATTATAATGAATTTAATTATTAATGATTTATAAAGAGTTGTATTAATTTAAATATTATAATAAATTTAATCATAATGATTTATATAGAGTTGGATTAATTTAAACTATAATGAATTTAATTGATATACATAGATGGTGTAAAACAATTTTGTATGATTAGTTAACCATCATCCTTAAATTTTTGTAATTATTTGACTTTTATTTTAATTATATTTAAAATATTATATAAGAGTTATTGTGATATATCGATTATGTAAAAAAAGTTTTATATATCAATTAATTTCTCTTGTAATTTATTTAACAATGTATTGATTGTAACTTTTAAAATTAAATAAGCAAATAAATTTAATTTTTATTTAACTTAACCCTCAAACTAATACAAACAACCAATATAATTAAAATTTTGAATGTACATAAATTAAAATAAATTTGAATTGTCCGTAAATTTTATTGTAATTAACGTAAAGTTGAACGTTATTATTAGAGTGTTCACAATAATACTCACAATTGTGTGTGGGTTTCTGATGATTATATCATATCGTTTATCACAATTGACAAAAATTGATATTGATAAGTTGAACGTCCTTTACAGCGTTGGAATTCTATTACTCACAATTGTGTGTGTATGAGCTTCTAATAATTATTATCACTTCGTCTATCGCAATTGACAAAAAACGTATTGATAGGTTAAACTTCATTATCAAATTTCAAATTCTAGTACTTACAATTGTATATGCGAATTTCTTATCATTATTACTATTTTGTCTGAAATTGACAAAAGTCAATACTAATAAGTTGAACGTCATTATCAAAATTTAAATTCTAATACTTACAATTGTGTGGATAAATACATAAGTTTCTCGTAATTATTACCACTTTGTGTCCGTACCAAAAATTGACAAAAAGATGTGTGGACCATGAATTCTCAAAACCAATTTTGCACCTCAGAAACTTTCCCAGCCTACTCCAAACTTGCCCAGCCTACTCCACACACAGTACATGTTATCTATTTTGTAGCTACTATCATTTGTTTGTTTCCCTAATTCATATTCAATAATTCATAATTCAGAACATGAACTTCATCAACAAAATTCCATTTCAATTGCTCCTTTAAGCCTAGTCACATTATTATATTATTCTTTTCAACTTCTTTAACTACTAGTGCCACTTAATTTTAATCCTTCTTATCTTCACCTTTATCATTAGCAACAGTTTTAAACCACCTTCTGAATTATTGAACTTTTTTTCCATTAGGCTCTCTCAAATAATGCCTTCCATAACCTTTTTCATCCTCATATTCTCCTTGTTCAATCTAGTTTTTTCATCTGGTGAAGTTCCAATCAATGTAACCAAACACTTCTCCTTCAAAGATTTCACTTTCACCAAAAACTCAAGATTAGTCTATGATGTAAAGCTTCTAGGAAGTGCAAGATTCTCAGATGAAAAAGGTTCACTTCAAATCCCAAATGAATCACAAGAAACAGGTATAAGACATCAAGCAGGTAGAGGTTTATATTCCTTCCCGATTCGTCTGTTAGATCCGATCACCAAAACTCCAGCTTCTTTTCAAACCACCTTTTCATTTCAGCTAAATAATTCAACTAGTAGTGATTCTGATTTAACTGATAATGGTGGTGGAAGTGGACTCACCTTCATTATTGTACCTGATGAATTCACTGTTGGAAGGCCTGGACCTTGGCTTGCTATGCTTAATGATGCTTGCGAGAGCGATTATAAAGCGGTTGCAGTTGAGTTCGATACACGGATGAATCCTGAATTCGGTGATCCGAATGATAATCATGTTGGTATCAATTTAGGTAGTATAGTATCTACTAAAATCATCAATGTTTCGGATGTTGGTGTTTCTCTTAAAGATGGTTCTGTTCATCATGCTTGGATTGATTATGATGGTCCTGGAAAGAGAATGGACGTTCGTCTTGGACTTCCGAACGATGAAGTTTATCCTAGCAAGCCTATCTTCTCGGAAATTATGGATCTTTCGCCTTATTTGAACGAGTATATGTTTGTAGGATTCTCAGCTTCGACAGGGAATCACACACAGATTCATAATATACTTTCTTGGAACTTTACTTCGACTAGTCAAGCTTTTCTTCGCTGGCCTTCGTCTGAAACATGTCAAGGTAAGATCTTGCTGCAGAATACTACAGAAACAGCAGAAACAGCAGAAGCAACCGAGAAGTCTAATAGGAATAAAACTCCGCGGAGCTTTTTGATTTTTGTGGCTTCTGTAGTATTGGCTTTAGCTGTTTTAGTTGGTTTTTACTTTATCAGTAAGCATAGAAAAAGTGGTTCTAAATCAAAGACTTCGATAGAGGACGAAATTCATCGGCCAAGGCCTCCGAACAAACCGCGCAGATTCAGTTTTTCTGCAATTTCCTCTGCTACTAGATCATTCAGTGAGATAGAGATACTTGGAAGTGATATTAGAGGAGTATACTACAGAGGAAGGCTTGGTACTAATGGAAGCCAAGTAGCTGTGAAAAGATTCTCAGCTCAGTTTCTCAGCACACATGGATCGGATAAGAAGCGTTTGTTGAAAGAAATCAAAGTCATTAGCCATGTTCGTCACCCGAATTTACTTCCTATAAGAGGCTGGTGTCAAGACAACAATGAAATCATCGCAGTCTATGATTTTGTCCCGAACGGAAGCCTTGATAAATGGCTGTTCGGAGCCGGAGTTCTTCCGTGGACGCGACGGTTCAAAGTCGTTAAAGACGTAGCTGACGGATTGAGTTTCTTGCACACTAAGCAACTAGCTCACAAGAACATGAAATGCAGCAGTGTGTTTTTGGATGTTAGCTTCCGAGCTGTTTTGGGAGATTTTGGATTTATTCTAATGGGAGCGGAATCAAAACAGTTTGAATCAATAGTGTGTAATAGTGCCGACGTATTCGAGTTCGGCGTGATCGTGTTGGAAGTGATAGGTGGAAGGCCAAGGGTGGAGGAAGTAGAGGAAGGAAGTTCAGAAGAGAGGAACTTATTGGATTTTGCATGGAACTTACATGAAACTAATGAGAAAGTGAAGCTTGTTGATAGGAGAATGGGATCGTTGATCAATTTGGAGCAGGCGATTCGTGTAATGGAAATCGGTTTGCTTTGTACATTGAATGAGAACAAAGGAAGACCTTCCATGGAAGAAGTTGTGGAGCTTCTTCATAACATGGAGAAGCCTCTTCCAGAGATGCCAAGAACTAGACCTGTTGCTTTGTTTCCCTATAACAGTGCCAACACTGGACTTTGCAATAATTACTCTTGCACTTTGAAGCTGTGATGATGATGTTACTGGAAGATGATGATGACTTATGAATAATTATTGATTTTTCCAAATGTAAGTGAAGGTTTTAGATTTTGATTGATATGTGATTGTGTAGATAGGAGATGAATATTGTAATGCATTGTTATTCTTGGGGGAGTGTAAAGATAGGTTTTGTGAATATTGGCTAGTGCAGGAGAAAGGGTGATTATGTTTTTCATTTTCAGTATGTTTTAGCATTTCCTTGGAAGCTTCACAGCCTCTATGGAGGATGTGTGATGAGTCTTCTTGTTTTGGTATGTTGCAAGTGAAATTTAGTTATTGTTGGTAAACAATGGGGAAACAAATCAGCTATATACTTCTATTATTATATTTTGTTGGGAAAATGGAAAATGGACCTGTTTTGGATCCAAGCTAGCGTTCATCACTCTGAACAAAGAAAGAACTTCATAATCTCAAAGGAGGTTTCCTTGGTTTTGATAACCATAAATTATAAAAACAGTGATCCACAAGAATTAGTTTATAAATGAGAAATCCAGAAGGTATCCTATATGTACAACATATTTTAATCATAACAAATTATAATAAGCAAATTTAACTTTATACATTTAACAATTAATGTAATCCATACATTAATTATCAAATTATGCAGAAAAATCAAATTCACTTATAATTCCCCTTCCATAAAAAAATCAAATTATTACATTAAACAAGAGTAGTGAATAGTGGTTATCCCACTATAGCAGTGCAGAAGCCGCTATGAGAAGAGTCTAAATGATGCAAAACACTATAGCAACAGCTATATGAAAACTAGCGGCAGAGCTGAGCAATTCCCAGTTCGAAGTGGTTTCTAGCCCCCTATTTTTTTTTTTTCCTTTTAAAAAAAATAAAAATTACGACTTAAATTTACACTATTTTTCAATCAAATTTGACTTGATACTCAATCTTAACCTTCATTTATATGAATAGAGTTATTTATTTAATTTTACATTAAATATATGTTTCTAATTATTATATGTAATATGTCCAAAAAATAATCAAATAGAACAGTCATCTTGCTATATTCTGTCTCCACAATTGCAAAGATGCTTAGCTTAACATCCGCCGTTTTCTATGGCTAGGGATTACCATGATAAAGCATATGCAATACCTAGCATGAAACCCTTTTCTCATAATACAAGCAGTAAGAGACAAAGATTGCCTATAGTTATTAACTACACACAACTATGCCTGCAAGCTGTAAAAGATAATTGTTCATTGACAAAAACATAACATATAGATGGAATCAAGATACAATCATAAGAGAGTCGTCTTAAATTTTTTGAGGCTTAGTGTAAATTAGTCGCAGGAATCAATCATGACAACAAATAGAAAGAACCCTCAAAGATGGCCCAAAATCATACCATGATTATCAAATCGAGATTCAAAAGTCTTAATGAGTCGGAAGATAGATTTACCAATAAAAAACAACCAACATAGCAAACATATAAGCTAATACATCATCTACTAATCTAATCAGGAATTTTCATCAAGATGAATTGAAATTCAACACAAGATTCATGTCCAATCCAACATAGATACACATACTAAACCTTTGGATCAATTGAGTTCATATTTGTATCAAACTAGGTTAACAACAATTGAACAAATGCATAAATTGAATTGTAGAACAAATTTGGTATTTCATCTCATAAAAATGTATACATCAAGTATAAGAATTGGTAACAAATGATGAATTACAATATAAACAAAAATACAAATCTCCCAAATCCCCCTATAACACACCCAAATAATAAAAAATGAGAAAAAGAATTGTCATGTTACCTAAATGAATCCAAACACACAACAACAACATCCTCATAATAATTACACAATTCCCCGGCGGCATCGAAACTAAAAAAACCCGAATAAAACCGAAAACCCTAACACAATGAGCCACACAATGTGAACCAAAAGCAGAGCCTGACCAGGAAAATTGGCGGATCCACCGTTCCCCACTTCACAGAACCCTAACTTAGCAACTTTAGCTCCGGCGCACGCGGCTTCGGAGCATCCGCACCAGTATGTTACACCGTCGGCTCCGCAAACGGGATCCGTACGGAAGCATTTGGCCGGACATGACGAGGGAGTCGTTCCGGAACATATAGTTTGTTCGTCGGCGGCGGTGGAGGACGGTAATAGGAGGAGGGATGGTTCTGCGGCTGTGAAGATGGGGAAGAGGAGGCATAGAGCGAGGAAGGTGAGAATGAGGGAGTTGAATGTTGGATCGGAGAAATTCGACATGAGTCCGGTGAATGAGCGAGCGACGGAAGCTCGCCGTGAGAATCGGGACTCAGGGAGGGGATTTGGAAGATTGGGAAATGGGAATGGAATGAACCCTAATTGAGGAAAATTTGGGGGTTTTGATGAGAGAAATATTCGTTGCCGTCGGTAAAGGTGAATGTGTCTTTTCAAATTTAGTATGAGAAATGAAAAATGAAAATAAATGTGAAGCTTCTCTTTTTCTTTTTCTTGTGACGAAAAGTTCAAAACTAAATAAATAAATAATATAGTGCTACGCGTTGGAATTGGAACGTGTGGTGGTTGAAAATTAGTTGTCATATCATATGCAAGAAAAAAAAAGTGAGAAGATGCAGCTAATGTGACCTAATCATTTTTTCCCACGAATAAATTATTTCCAATTTATTTATAAAAAATATTTATAAAAAAACATTTACTAAGAAAAGCAAGTAAAATAAAAAATTAGTTGAATACATACTGTGAAAATTTATTTATTAAAAACGCCATCGAAACGGAGGGAGGATGTTTTTAGTGTTTAAGCTTTTATTTTCTAGGTACTACGTTAGTGTTAAGATTGTATTGGGTTACCCTGAATCACTAAACTAGCAAACAAAATAGGAAACCCAAATTTTTAGTTCTTTGGAAGGTTATGTTGGACAAAATTCCCACGGAGATAAATTCAAGAACAGTGGGTTAAATATTGTTTCTATGTGTTCGCTTTGTAACCGTTGTGAGGAAACTTGTAATCATCTTTTTTATGATTGTCCGTTTGCGGTGAAAATCTGGATGTGGTTCTATAAATTTGTCAATATCTCTGTGTCACCCTCGTCATTGGAAATTTGGTAGTCTCGTTGCGCTGTTAGATTCAAACAGTGTGCTCTTATTCTCAATATATATATATATATATATATATATATATATATATATATATATATATATATATATATATATATATATATATATATATATATATATATATATATATATATATATATATATATATATATATATATATATATATATTTGGGAAGTTAGAAATTGGGTCAGATTTAAGAATCGACATTCTTCTTATTCTGCTACCATTCAAAAAATTTACAGCCATGTCCAGATGACAGGTAACAACACTACGGCAACAACTTCTTCTTCTATGGATGACTTCCGTATTATCAAATTCTTCAACATCAAGTTGCGCCCTCTAGATGCTCCCCAGATTACAGAATTCTTTTGGCATGCTCCCGCCCTTAATTGGGTCAAATGTGATTGTGACAGAGTTTTTCCTCTCAATGCTTTGGCTGCGGGGTGTGGTGGCATTTTTCGGTCGTACTCAGGCAACTTTCTTTTGGCCTTTGCGGACAGTATTCTCTGGCTTTCGTCGACCCTTGCTGAGTTTCAAGCTGCAATCAAGGTTATGAAGATTTCTATTAACAAAGGGTGGAATAATCTATGGATTGAATCAGACTCGATGCTTGTAGTTCAAGTGCACCAGCTACTTTTCCAACAATCATATTTTTCTCGCATATCTACAGGGAAGGAAACACATGTGCAGATTACGTGGCTAATTTAGGTTTAACATTGACATCTCTAACCATTTTTGAGTCCATTATGCTAGGTCTTAAGAAGGACTTTGTAAGTAATAGACTAGGCATGTCCTGTTTCAAGTTCTCATCTGATTGATGGCGGGGGTTTTGTCCCTCCATCTTTTTTGTGGATTGAGTCCTGCTCTTGGCTCTTGTGTTTGTCCTCTGCCTTTTCTTTTTAATATATGAGGTTCTATTAAAAATTAGTAGGTTTCTCCCACACCCTTGAAAAAACAAAAATACCCTTTGTAAGTGCACTTACACGAATTCACCTTGTTAGGTGAATTCGTAAGTACACTTACGAATTGACCTTTCTAGGTGAATTCGTAAGTGCACTTACGAATTCACCTTATTTTGTACGTTTTATTCATTTAAACATAGTTTAACACATTCAGAAAAGGTTTCGTAAGTGTACTTATGAATTCACCCAGAAAGGTAAATTTGTAAGTGCACTTACAAAACCTTTCCTGAATGTGTTAAACTATGTTTAAAACTACAATGATTTTCACTTTAAGTCGGATTATATTTCCGTTTTCGGAAATTCAATTAAGGAGCATTCTATATACACAAATCATGTAAATATTACTATGTGATAGAAGAAAAATTGTCAGAAATATTAAATTACATAAATTGTTCTGAAAGTAAGTGCGATCAAATTATTACAAATAAAAATTATAAAACAAAAGGCTACTGTGTATGCCTAATTCTAACCCCCGTTCCCTCCTCTGTCTGCGGTAATCCGCTGCGCGCTCTGCCTCGACGACGATCCTCTCTATCACGGCAACGACATGGTCACCGCCCCCACGCACAATCCCTGCATCCAATGACTCCCGTCCAAGCTGGCGGATACACTGACAGATGGACACTAGATCAATGGCATGGTCATCCTCGACCTGCTCGTTCTCCAATAGCTCATCATGTGCTGGCCTCGGTGGACGTCCTTCACCAACAGGTGTCATGAAAGGGTTCGACACTCTAAAGAACCATGTCGCATACCCCACTACACTGTGCCACATCTGGGATGCCCGCATCATCTGATACTCCTCTGGCACAAGATGATTCTCCCAATCTTGGAAGACGTCATCTAGATCCCTCTGTGTTATGGTGTCGGGAGCGGTCTGGAAAGGAGATATAGGTATCATCTGCACAAAGCCAAACTGGCGCATACACCCCTCTGGCAGATACTTGACCATTATGTTCGATCCACAGGCTAGCCACCCAGAGTATAACAAGATGGTATCGAATGCAACAACCTCCCTCTAGTCCACAAACGACGTCCAATTAATGTCGTCATGTTTGGTGCGATCAAGGAACACACGGCAAGGAAACACAATTTGGTTGCCTCTGTTCAGAATAAACTTGGAAGCCCTGAGCATGAAGGCATGATAGTCGGGATCTATGGTGTAACCATGGGTGCGATGAAAATATGATATAATCCAACTCTGCATCAACAAAAATATAATGTGTAAGTACAAATAAATTAAAACTAATTAAAATTATTGTTAAAATAAAAACGTACCGTGGGGAGTGTGCACAAGCTGGTGAGCGCCCTCGCCCTCCATCTAGAAGCTTCATTCAGCTTATGGTAGAGGCAAGTCAGAACAGCGGCACCCCAGTTCCAGTCACGAACTGTAGACAACTCCATAAAATATCTCAGGTAAGCCACATCGATGTAGTGGCCACTCATGTCCACAAAGACAGACAGCCTATCAGGTACATCAGAAAACACCAGATGGCACAACCACGGTGAAACTAAACAAAAATATCCTCATCCACGGGCTCCTTAGCTTCCTGTGCTTTTTTTTTGCAAGAGCTGCTTGACAGAGGTGCTCCCCATATAACTCCTTTAGGTAGGAGAACCTCACGTTCGCCCCGTGTGTGGAGTCGCAACCCTCAACAACTCTGTACGGATCAGCTCCCAGATGCTCAACCATTAACTCAATCACCTCAGCTTTGGTTATCATGGCATGGTTGAGTAATCCACCTCTGATAGGTAGCTGAACCAAGCAGGCAACATCATCGAGCGTGATCGTCATCTCCCCAACTGTAAAGTGGAAAAATGACGTCTCCTTATGTCATCTCTCAACAAAAGCACCCTGCATGTCGGTGATAATGGTACCGTAACTAGTACCGAATAATTCGGCAAGACCAGATGCGATAATAGCCCTGTGGATCCACTGAGTCTGTGGAATATAGAGATCAAAGACTTTGCGGGAGTGGTTGACATGTTTCAAAGGCTTCCTTTCCTGAAACATTCGAATCCAACGAAAATAAATAAAAAAGAACCGTATTTTTGAATAAAAATTATAATATGAGATATAATAATAAAAATTATAATACCTCTCCACCCCAAACATAACGGGCAGCATGGTCCTGATAATAAATCAGGAGGGATGTGTCATATGGCCCTCTTGGATATCCATCATCCTTCGCCTCTGCAGGTTCCTCAACATCGTCGTCGGGGACCTAATCGCGACTTTGTGTGTCTTAAGGAATCTAGACCGCAAGTATATCGTCCTATCGCGTGTAGCTTTAAACATTATCGAATCCTAAGAGACTAAATGTCTAACTATCGATATCTTAGGTTACTACGTAAATCTAAGGCTAATAATGTAATTGGTTTGGGGTTTTAGGGAACCTAATCGAATATAGTCTAGTTTAGATTCAATGGGAGATATCGGTATGTAATGGTCGGACTTCGAGGATTTAGCAACTCATTGACTCAACTCGGATTATTAAAACAACATTCAATAGAAAGTATTTGTTTGAAAACCCTCTTCTCACACTCTCGTGTTTATTGATTCAAATCCTATAATTAAACCTAAGTGAGAGCTCTCCTTGTATCATTTAAAGTTTAAAATAGTTTTTGAAAACAAATAAGATCTAATTAACTCAAAAGCGCTCTCGTTGTATTTTAAGTTAATGCACAATTATCACTGTCTAATTATTATCTCAAACTCTTATTTTATTGATCCTAACTTCTATCTGTATTTTACTCTCGTAATAAAACAGTTGATTATTAAAATTGATAATTGAAACCAGAAAATCGTTCTTTAAAAAAGAATAGTACACAGAGGATGTAAGTTAAGTTCAATTTAAATAGTACCTTTGTGTCATTTCTTCAATTTCAACGGTGCCTTTGTGCCACGTACTCTCATTTTTACACATTTTAAAAATGAATTAGAGGATGTAAGTTAAGTTGAGTATTTGATTTTGGGGTGACGTAAGTTAATGAGTATATGATTCTAAGTGAATTGATTTTGTAGAATTAATTATGATTAAAAATGAATTTAATATAAAATAATTTATATTTCAATATAATTCAATAAAGTGAATTGTAAAAATCACGTTTAAATTTTAAAAATACAAATTTTAACATTAAATAGAATTAATTCTACTTATAACAATCAAAGACAACAAAATTATTCTAAAATCAATTTTGAACCTAATACTTAACGTTAAATTTCTAAAAAGAAATTGAGGTTTACTCTTATTTTTATATTACTTAAATATCTTATAATAAGTTTTACTCTTATTTTTATATTACTTAAATATCTTATAATAACACAGCCTTCCAATGAAATGTAGAGAATTTTTTAGCACTTTTCAAATTGTTGAAAAGTTCATTGATCTCAATAAATGTGTGAAGTTCCATTATATCCATAGGATTGGATTCCTATGCAGTTTACACATGCCATTTTGATGATAGCTTTTAGCTCCAAGAAGAAACAGCCTAAAACAGATGCCAATTTACAGCAAAAGCTTAGAGAAAAGGAAAAGCCAACACCACCGTCCAGAAAAACATTCTTAGTAGTATGAAGAATGTAGGTGGCATTGGATCTGATGATTAATCCCGATGTTTCGGAGTATTAGAACTTGAGATGAGTCTAACTCAACCTTATAAAACCTGCTACTGTTAACAGTTTTAGACAGCTCCAGCATCTGTAATATCCGCATCAATTCGTAAGTATTCAAAAAATGTATTCATCATTCTCAAGAGACTAATTTCAAAATAAGTAGCTCAAAAGTCATAATCCATTCAAACAAGACTAAGCATCTAAGATATTATCTACTTCCATATCATGATAGTCATCAAGGCAAAACAATCAGAGGGGAGAAGAGGAACACTGATGAAACAATGTGTCAGAGGGAGATGCGGCTGTTGCCATCGCCGTGAGGGGGGTTGAAGGAGACGATAACAGAGGGGAAGGATGGAATTTTATTTTAAGTTGCAGAGAAAAATGAAGAAGAAGGAGCATGAAGTTGAAGAGGAAGCCGTTCTCATGTTTGAAAAAGATGCAGTGTTTGTGTTTGAAAAGATTGGTAGCTTAGCGTAAGATGAAGCTGGTCTTCAACAAAAAAGTCCGGCACATTTTTTTACGATCCTGCTTCAAAGATCTAGATTTGACCACATTGGCGACGAAAACGATCTTGTTGGGGTCGTAGCACACTACAGAAGTCTGAAAATACTAGATTACTAATTACTGATTATTTGACAAATAAATACAATCTTGACTGCACTGGTTGTAAAAATAAAATGCTAGTTACTTATTTATCGGAGAAAAAAAAATACAAGTCAGAAAACTGCCAAAAGTTACATAGGAATCTAATCTGCCAAAAATAGTTATATACTGCAAAAATGCGCAGTCTTGTTCTTCTCTTACTGCCAAAAATACAAGCAGTAGTATATGGCATGAAAAGAGATGGTACCTTGATGCATCAAAAACCATTATGTAGTTGACTAAAGTTGAATAAAAACACTATCCATTGTCTTGAGTTTTTCCATCTCCTCCTCACTGGCGATTCCAGGATCAACATAACACAGCTGAAACAGACAAAAGAATATCAAAACCTCGTTTTCAAAGGTACTGCAAGGCGTTGCAAGTGTTTGTAAAAAGAAGTGAAACCTGATATTGTTGCTTCCTAAGTGTGTGCACTCCTCTTTTTATGAATCTCTGCCATCCAACTTTCTCTCTTAGTGATCTTTCTATAGCCGCCGTTCTCTATAACAATAAGTCACAGCATTAGAAACTATGTATGCCATCATTGCTGCACAACATGTATGTTCCAGAACGCACATACACACATACATAAACACATGATAACAGATAGAAGTAGGAAGAAAACATATCTCGGCCCTGCTTATAAACATCTGAATTATGCACTTATAATATTGGTGCTTATCATATAAGTGCTTACGTATAATCTATTTCTATAAATAAATAAAAAAGCTTAAGGAAATAAACTGAAAACTGCTTATGGACATGTAAGTTGTTTTCACAAGTTCCCTCAAATAGTCTCACAAGTGTTTATGTCAGGTCAGTGCATAAGCTCGAATAAGTCAATTTTAACATAAAATCTAAACCTAGTAATTAAACAGAGCCATTTAAATACTACAATGAGGAAAACAGACAATAACAGACAAATATATTACATGACCAGGGTCAAGAACTAGGAGATTATAATGCATAATTCCATTTCGTTGATGTTTGACTTGGATTCCCACTATTGTTCTCGAGTGTCCATCGTGTTGAAAATACAAGGGCCTGTCAAACAAAACTTTCAAAACTTCAAACACCACCATAAAATATCATTTGTTTGGTTAGAAAATGAACTAGTATATCAAAAATGAATCATCACTCACGTTTTCTCGCTAAAAACCACACGCTTATGACCAAAATGAATTGAGTTTTTATTAGAAAAATAATTCCACACGAAGTCCATCAGAACTTGATGGGTTTTATTTTGTTTTGCACCACTTTTTATCTCACATTCATCACCTCCTTCTTTATCATTAGTGACATTGAGAGAAGAACAAGACTTTGCATTTGTGCCACAACTTGTTTGAGAAACACCACCGCCACAACGAGACAGATATCTATCCATTGGTCCATAAAAACTATGTGCTTTCCTCTTCCTTCCATCGCCAATTCTCACTAGCTCCGGTTCACCAACACTTGAACCAGGGACAGATAGATAAAGAGATTCAGATTCCTTAGGACCAAAGTCAATCATCCTTGCTCGAAGACCAAAAGAACGCAAAAGTGCAGCACATTCGGTAGCTCCTATCCATCTTTTAGAACCATAGATTGTATTATTGAATTGGTGAGATCCAGATTCATCAAAACCTCTTTCCCAAGCAATCTCAACCCATCTTTGGAGCGATGGAATATCAGGAACAAACCCTGAACAACCAAACAACACATCTTTCGCTTCTTTCTTTTGTGCCAATAAATGCGAGCTAAGCATTTGAATGTTACGCCAACCGCAACCCCATCCAACATCCTCCGACTCAAGACTTTGGAAATGATCAACATAACCCGACAAAATGCTTCTCGTGTTTCCACCTTCAGATTCCAAACAGTTTCTCAACAAGTTCATCAAACCACCATTAACATTGTGAAACTCACCCTTTACCTGTAAATCAACCAAGTGAGAGATCTTTTCATCCATCGTCCATACCCCATTGTCTCTACCAATTCCACCACCATCACCACACCAATTACTACTATTTCCAAAAGCTGTATCAAAATGTAAATCACTGAATGGTTTTTTATTCTGCATATGAAACAATACAGCACACCATAAGCAATAAACTGATTAGAAAAGGCCCAATGTGAAAAGTGACCAATTTTAGAACATAAATTTGTAAACTTATTTCAACAACAAAAAAAAAAGTAAACAAAAGGGGTAAACAAAAATTGATCACAAAATTACCCACAAATCAAACCATTTAAAACAGGGGGAAAGATTCAATTTTTATAGGTTAAATTGAAAGAGAAAGGGAAAAGCAAGGTGGGTTTGAAAGAGGAAGAAAAAGGGTTACCGGAGGGGAATGAA
Organism: Vicia sativa; assembly: GCA_021764765.1. Classification (NCBI taxonomy): domain Eukaryota; kingdom Viridiplantae; phylum Streptophyta; class Magnoliopsida; order Fabales; family Fabaceae; genus Vicia; species Vicia sativa. Next base: position 182,025,677 of record CM038795.1, read on the forward strand.
AATCGTCGTCTTGGAAGTGGGTATTGGCATGCCTGAAATTGAAGCAGTGTTATGAAAGTGTTATGAAATTATGAAACAATAGTAGAAAAAGATGAATGAATAATACCATTGGAGTTGAGAGGATGGAAGTGATAAAAGACAGAAGGGGCAAGTGGAAGAATCTTCCATTTCAATTTGATGTTGAATGTTAATGGCGGAAAACCTTTTCCATTTCAAATGTGACTCTCACAGTATTAACAAAAATAAGAGTAACCTTTTTTGTTTTGTTTTTTGTTTCAATTTCCATTTAATGATTTAACAACTACTTATTTAAAAACTACTAGGGTTAACCCTTTTGTTTCAATTTCCATTCCGCTTATATATGTATATTTTAATAATATTTTGAAAAGGATTAGATTAAAAATAACTTTGATTAAAACTAGGGTTAATTATGCCAATGTCTCATATAAATAAACCATAAATTCAATTTTAATTTCTATAAAAATATATACAGTATAGACATGATTTGAATTGCTTTGTATTTGTATACATTGACATATGAAAGACTTTTCTTTGGTACATTGGAAAAAGAAGAAGAAAAAAATTATATAAAACAACACTTATAAATGGATTTGGTTTGGTTTCCCATTTACTCCATTTTCTCTTATTTCTTCTTCCACGAAATCAACTATTCCTTTGAGATATTTTACAACTTTAGAACTCAATAAATAGGTTATTTTCTTCACTTCTTTATCATCTAAACTTAATACAAACTTAAGTCATATATTATTAAATTTTGTAAGCTCTTCACATCAGAGAGTTATAGCATTGTCGATTAAATCTTTAATTTTGCCGTCATTTTATTTTCCGCATCAAGTCTTTTCGTTGATTTACTTCATGTATTAGATTATTGTCTCTTTGGAGCAGGTTTTTATTTAATCACATTACTTTTATTTTATCGTCTCTTTATTTATCTATACTTAAGTCGCTTTAGTTTAATTTTTGTCAACTACATGTTTCCAACCTTATTTTCTATTTATATTGTGTTTTATCCCATGTTAAATTCAATTGTTTTATTGTTTGTTAAAATTATGTCTAGCTAAACTATAAGTGTTGGAATGTGAGGACCGCCGATTCGACGGTACTCTAAATTGTTGTTCTTTGAGAAATATTTATGGGGATGTTTTGATTTTATAACAACTTTTCTAAACTTAATTCTTGATTTCTATGAAAGTGGGACCATTTATATGTTGGGTAAGATCAAAAGTCGTCCGATACAAAAGATTAAGGTTGTTTGATTTTTAATTAATAAATATCGCGAAAGCTCTTTATTAATTAATTAGGGAAGTATAAACCGCAAGTATGTCTTGTAGAATCTAGACCACAAGTATACAGTCCTATCGCTTGTAGTTTTAAAGATTATCGAATTCCAATGGGATAAATGTTGATTTACCGCTATCTTAGGTCACTACGTAAATCTAAGGCTAATAATATAAATAATGTTTGGTTTTAGGGAACCTAACTGATTCAGATCTAGTTTAGATTCAGGGTGAAAGTATCGGTATGCAGTGGTCGGGCTTAGGGTTTTAACAACTCATTGACTTAGATCGTATTATCAAAACGTGTTTCAGTAGGAAGTACTTGTTTAAAAATCCTCTTCTCACACTCTCGTGTTTATTGATTCAGATCCTATAATCAAACCTAAGTGAGTGCTCTCGTTGTTTCAATTAGAGTTTGAGATTTTAACTGGACATGTAACACCCCAAATTCTACCTGGAAAATATATCGAAAATCATAGTATTTTAAAATTTCAAACAACACATGGGATGTCACATTTCAACATTAACAACACAAACAGATAAGATATATAACACTTTTTAATTCGGAGGATCACATAACAACTTGCAATAGCTTTCAAACAAAATACCTTTTTATTACTACGCAGTAGACTTCATAGTTATACAACTGAACATATTGTACTAATAACAACTTGAAACATCTTGTTCAACTTTCAACATACTTAACAACTTTTATTTCACAACATCACTTATGATTCAACAAATTATACTAATAACAACAAGAGTCAATAATATAAACGACATAGACTAAACGTCCCCCGAGTGCTACGTATCAGAGCAATGACACTGACTTGAACTAACAACAACTAATTCTTCCATTCTTGAATACCTGCACGTTACTAGTATAAAGGCAACGGCGAAACAAATGAAAGGGGTGAGATATCTACCAATATAAATAAGTGTATGATAAATAATATGCTAGGATTAAATCGTACAAAATTATCACGTTGCAATTAACACATCACAAACCACTTCACAATTAACATCGCAAAATGACTTCACAGTTAACAACAACACAACTCACTTTGCATCACAACAATCACATTTATGACAACTCAAATAAGACACAACAGTGCATATGCATGTGGTACCAACAGGGCTTCAGCCCCCTTCACTAATTACTAATTAATAGAGACACAAGGCATAAGCCTCCTTCGCAAATCCGCCAATACAGGCCTTCACAAGTATGCAAATGTATGTAACTCAATAATGCACGTCACACAACATAAACAACAAATTCACGTCACCAGGCATAAGCCTATATCACTAAACTCTTTACCAATAAATAGAGGTAAACATCGTCACGAAAACATCCTACAACTTCACATAAAACAATAATATACAACAACATACACATCACCAATAATTCACCAAGAAAATAACAACTCAACGTATTCAACTCAACAAAAATCAACGTAACTAACAACAACTCATCACTGGCTAAAAAGCCTACAACTTAATATAAACATATACTACTAATCCACAACATGGAAACTAACTGACTTCTACTATTTTAACGCTACCAAAACACTGTCTGTTATCTCCAATCATTTCGCTCTTGTCGGTATTCATATAATCTACATAATCCAACTTAATTTAATAAAACACCATACGATCATATTGTCACTTCATTAATAAAATTCCTACCAATCTAATCACTTACCTTAGTTGATTCCAATGGCATACAACGACAACATGAACCACTCCGTAGAACGAAAAATCAACCATCAACGTTGGGCATCAAGCCTTTAATAACAACAGCGTTCGACAAAAACAACAACAACGAACAATAACAGCTTTCAACAACAACGACGTTCAACAACAACAACTCTCCGCAATATTGGTCCATTATATTTAACATGGATTCAACAAAACAAACATGCTACGATAACTTACTAGCATATACGAGCCATTCCCTCGATTCTTCCAATTTCGATTAATCGGCCAAACCACTTACATTTACCGACATATTAATCCGGAACTATTTCTAATCGATTCCTATGTCATTACTTACTAATTACTAGTAATATCTTACTCATAAAAGCCTACACAAGGTTCCCTAAGTAAAGTGTTTAAATTGGGCAGAATTCAAAATCAGAAGAATATGTCCAGAACTACTCAGTATGCATCGCGACCCATTATTCGCGCCGCGAATTTGACAGAAATGGGATTCTCGCCGCGTCCTTCAGTTGGCACCGCAAACTGTGCGGAACAGAACTCCAACTTCTTTTTTCAATATGTTTTCCTGTAACTTTCATCTTCACCAACCTTTTACCAACTCAAGACATTACCACAGCAATATAGAAAACGTACCCAAACAACATAGATCAATTACCCACAACTAATTCATCGATAACAACCAATTTCAACATTGGTTACAACAATCATTCACAACATAACAACACACGAAAACAGTAATTACAATAACCCAATCCCCGCATACGATTCATCATAAATCCAATTATAAAGTTAGAACCCCACCCTTACCTGAATTTAACGGTCTCTCTAAATTCTGGTCGAATTCTGGCTTGACTTTCCGGTCTGCAATTTCTCTTCTGACGGGTAATTTTCCAAAGCCTATTCCTCTTCCCACGTGCTGCAACTTTTTCCTTCTTCTCTTAACCTAACTCTTTTTCTTTTATATTTAAAACCAACTTATTAATAATAATAATAATAATCTTGCTATTATTTCTACTTGGGATTAATATTCACACCTCCTCAATACTATTTCTCACACCACAATAAAAATCCACTAAATAATATTCTACTTAATTAATTACTATTCCTAATAATAATTCTCCGACTAAACCGAATATTCACTGAATCATCTTAAATCAACTTATAAATCCATTAATGCTCCTTATAATTATTCCGATAATTCCTTCTTCGAATAAATTCCAACAAATAATTCCATAATAATTCATTTAAATAATTAAATGAATATTCAGGTGTTACAATTTATATGTCGGGTAAGATTGAAAGTCGTCTGAACAAAAGATTAAGGTTGTTTGATTTTTAATTAATAAATATCGTGAAAGCTCTTTGTTAATTAATTAGGAAAGTTACAATATTTAAAAAAGTGTTTTTAAACCATTTTCGGACGCATTTATGGGTTTAAGGTACGGTTGGCCGAGCGAACTCCGGGAACCCTTTAAAGTCTAATTTTTCAGTTAAAACTATTTTTCATCTGAGTGAAAGAAACTTATTTCTAAAAAAGGTATTTACTTATTTAAAGCAAAACGCGTCGAGCACGCGACAACGGATGGTATAAATTAGAGGGTAAAATCTGATTTTGATTACGCGACAACGATGTTTCGTTTGTAATTAGTTATTTTTCAAAGAGGAAAACATTGTCTCATAGGTAGTTCAATTTAGAAACAATAAGATTATCAACGAAATGATGATATCCACATTCCAACATTGCATTTCTAAATTAATTTTGTTCTCTTATTCTACTTTATTTTTCGTATCTCCAATCATTATTTTAATCGCCTTAGATAAACATCGTAGCAATAGAAAATGATATCTTGATTGTTAGGTCTATGTGGGTTCGACACTCATTGTATTATTCTGATACTTTTCGTGCACTTGCGAAATACCCCATCAATATTATAGGAATGGATTTTCAATGTATTTGACCTCACATCAATTGGAGTTATGAATCTCGTTTTATGGTGGAAACAAAATTAATTTCCAACTAAAATTTTGACCCGTGATTCGAATCAGAACCTATTGATTTCAATCAATTCAACCAGAATTGTCCAGAAACTTTATTTTTTCACATTTTCTTGAAATTTAGCAACACTAGATCAACCCCATTCATCCTCATTTATGGACTAACTTCTACTAACACAAGTTCATGAGATTACCACCATACTTCAAGAATAGAGAACATCAACCAAATAATCAAACATCATATCATGATTTCAACACAACACACAAAAACATGATTCCTACACAACATAGATCAACATGTGATATCATCAACAAGCATGAAATAGAAAGTATAAGAAGTATTACTATATATATCCATGATCAAGGCAATATTTTCAAAACCCTAACTTCCTATCTCATGAGCAAACTCTTTTTAATGAAGAACTAACTAGAACCCTCCTTAATAAGATGAAGATGATGAAGAAGATGAGATGAATTGATGATGAAAGGAAGTTAATTTGGTTGTTGGTTCCACTTCTTATTCTTCAAGATTTATTGTATTTCTCTTCTTCTTTTTTCCTTTCTTTCTTTCTTTCCTTCTCTTCTCCATGTTTCCACTTGATAAGTGAAAGAAATAGAAAGTGTGGTTAAGGGAAATTGGATGAAAAAAGAGTGGATAACAAAGGGATAAAATGAGTGGTTGGAAAGAAAAGTTAGTAAGAAAACATATTAAATGATATTTATTACTACTAGAGCAATTGACCAATTATTAATATTATCAAAAATTCCCTTGCACTAATTAATAAAGACATGTTTCATATAATAAGAATTGATATCTTTTGAGTCCACTAATTACTCTAATGGTCCCAACTCTAGAATAGATAAGACAATTTTTCATTGCATCCCGATAGTGTGGGTCGTACATCTGAAAACCTCAAAAATATTCTTAATACATCTTCAGATGCACCAAATCCTATTTTTTTACAAAAATGTAGATCAGAGATACACCTCTGATTTTTTTTGAGGTTAATTCATATATGTATCTTCGAAAATATCATTTGTTAGTAATTGGTAAAAATAGTATATTCGGAGATATATCTTCGAATTAACTTATAAAAAATTCAGAGATGTATATCAGAACTAAATTTTTGCAAAAAATGAGATTTGGTACATTTTAGAGATATATTTTCGAAAGTAGAGGACATTAGGAAATTCTGCTAGGGGTAGAAGAAGGGTGTAAAGAGAAATTGCCATAGATAACCTTCAAAAGATATTGCCAAGAGCAAATATACTTCTTTCAAACTCCATAAAATGTCTAGTTTCAAATTAAAACACTACATTTCAACTAAGGGTGTTCGCGGGCTGGTTTGGTTCAGTTTTGAGAGAATTCAATACCCAAATAGAGATTATATAGATTGGTTTGGATTTGATTTTCAAATTTTTGCGATAAAGCCCAAACAGAACCGAACCGAGAAATAACGGATTGATTTGGATTGGATTGATCGGGTAGATAAAAAATACAAAAATATTTATAAAAAAAATAACTTATTTATGAAAATTAATTTTTTATAATAATATAAAAAAAATATTATTAGTGTTTAATCATAAATATTAGACTAGCAATTTTTTTCTAATAGATTCTAAAATATCTAACAAGAAAAATATATAACATCAAGGTTTTTGAATCTATATAGTTAGTATAAGGGTCTGTTTGCTAAAAATAGCGGTTGATTGATAAGCTAGCTGATAGCTTATAACTGATGATTGGTGACTTATAGCTTATAGCTTATAGCTGATGTTGAGACTGATAGCTGATAAACTAATTGAAGTGTTTGGTAATATTAACGGTTCAACTAACTTATAAATGTAAAATGATATAAAAGATATTTAATATGTAATTACTTTATTATAAATTAAAATAAATTATTGAGAATAAAAGTAGATTTTTGTTAAATAATAAGGATAAAAAAGGAAGAAAAATAATAAGCTATAAGCTAAAACACTATTTAAAATACATTTCAAAAATAAGCTATAAGCTAGCAAAATAAGCTATAAATTTGTGATGAAATGACGGTTACCAAACATGTCTAAAATATCATATGAGCTTATAAGCTATAAGTTATAAGACATAAGTTCAAAATTTTGCCTTACCTAACAGACTCTAATAATAAATGTGTTTCATAGCTCTACGCTCAATTACCACAATACACTAATAATTTTTTAATAACAAATTAAAATAGTATAATTATTCCACATACGACATTTCACTTTTTTCTTCTTTAACTTAAATGATTGGTAGTGATTTTCATGATAACTAATGTGGATTTCTTAACCCACCCCATAACCTTCTCACGCACCACGTGAATTTCCAAAAATGCCCTTGGAAACCGAAAATGTACTTTCGGTTAGCACCCTATATCATGCAAATCACGTTGAAAAGGGTTGGTTTAAACCCGAAGTATACTTCCGATTTTAAACTATATGTAATTTTTAAATAAAGCGTGTATGTGAGATCAAATTTGGAATAAATTCTTAATATTATATTATTTAGTTTGGAACCGGAAATATATTTTCGGTTTTCACCCAAATATTTCAAAATATGGTGCGTACCGGAAGTATATTTTCGGTTTCCAGGGGCATTTTAGGGTTTTCATGAGGCGCGTCTCACTCCTATGGGGTGGGTTAAGAAATCCACTAACTAATTATGATTGGTTTAAGTTGGATTTGCGGGTAGAAAATAGAAAATCTGATGCCCGAACCAATTATCATTGGATTTTGTTAAGAGTCCCACATCGGATAATATATGGTCTGAACATGTGTCCATAAGTGAGAGCAATCCTCACATTACAAGTCTGTTTTGTAGGGTCGAATTAGGCCCAATATGTAACACCCCTTCTAAATAACCCGCGAATGCATTAATTAAATTGATATCAAACTAGATTTTATCAGAGTAACATGAAAACAGGGATGTCACAATTAAAATAAAATACAAAATTCTCAATCTCAAACGGTAATCATGCTCAACTGAAGGAATAAATAAAATAGATTATTCAAAAATCAACTTCATGTTCTACACAGCGGAAGACACCTCAAACCGGAATAACTTCAATTCATAAGTATTCCCAACATAATTTAAAACAATAGAGTATTAAATAAAACTCATCAAACAAGCGTTTCCCCCAGTGTTACAACTATCAGAGCATGACACTGACACACGCGGATAAAATACGACACAGCTCTATAAGCCATCCTCACCGACTCCTGAGCTGTTAACTTTAATCTGAAATCATTAAAGTAAGGGTGAGATCTCTATCCAATATAAAATGCATTATACGTTCTTTAAATACAACAGAACAATTCAAGATATTAGTCCACTATCATTAACATAATCATCGTTCAGTTCACAATTGCATTTCACACAATGATTTATGCAAATATAACAATCAATGGAAATTGCAACACTGGAAACCATCCTAGCATGTTACAATCCCATACGCAATGCAAACTCTATGCATGTGGTACCAAACGTGAACCAAGTCACACACACTGATCCATCATCACCCGGATACGGTAATCATCGATTCGTCCATAATCACCGGACACGAATCCACCTCACCACCCATCATCACTGTGCGGTTATTGGCAATACAAGTCAAATTCCACACAATGGGAATTAACTTCACCAGAATGCATATGCATGCACAACACCAGCATGCAACATTCAACACAGGTTATGACCACATCAGACATCATAAACCATCATCAACCACAACATGATATCATCACAAGCATAAATATGCCAAACTCTTACCCTTCAATTGGTAAGACTATCACCAGTATGTACAACAATAACAACTGCGATCAACAACCATCATGAATATACAACATCGACAACAGGACATGATATCAATACAATCATGAATAAACAACAAGGAAAACAACACATAAGCGTCAATCTTCATTCAACTTGTCAAAACAATCTAACCAATATATCACATGATCAAATCTCAATCATAATGGATAGCAGGCACAACACATAAGTAACAGTCCTCATTCACTAAGTCGGAACGATTCACAACCAATTCTACACCATTCTCAAAATACTAAAATTTACAAAAATCGGGATTTCGACTATTTTTAAAATAGTTTTCATAAAATAATATTTTTCTTATTTTATAAGATAGTATTTTTAATTTAAGAAATACTGCCGAAAAGGACACTCAAATCAGACTACGGTTTGAAAATATGAATTTTGAAGTTTTAAACATTTTGAAATTCAACACGATGGTAAGGTTCCTCCACAGGAGAATCCGGTTCCCACATTAAAAATATCACGCTCTGGAATTTTGTATGGGAACCGGTTCCTCCATCTTGGAACCTTCCCATGTTGAAAAAGTCCCAATTTTGCAAATTTGAATTGGGAACCGGTTCCTCCCGAGAATGTGGTTCCCGACTGCGAATCAAAAACTTGATATTTTGACAGCACTATGTATCCCAATCCATTCCTATTCATTCCCATACGAATTATAACATCAAAATACCAAAATCCAACCATTATAACAACACATATCATGATTTCATCATTCTTATTAATCATTTAATACACTAACGATTCCAATTCTCATAATCCGAGACAAATAGGGATGAATCCTACAAACCTAGAATTATCTAAATCAAGTTTCCTAACATACCCAATCATTCAATTGTATCCCAAAACCCATAAGGCATATTAACTGAATGAAATCACCCACCTCGATGATCCTTGAATTCTGACGTTTGGCTTTTTCCTCTCTTCTCTTCTCCAATTTCGTATAATGACTTTTCCAAATAACCTTCTTTTTCTTTTTCTTTTTATCCTCCTTTATTTATTCCTTTTTATTTGTCAAATAATAGAAATAAATTAATTAGGATTAAGTAGAGTTTTTTACTCCCAATTCTCTTTTTCCTCTTTTTATTCCTTTTATTATTATTCTATAACAATAATAATAATAAAATAAATTATTAGAGGCTTTTACTCCATACACCCCTCCTTCCACTCTTTACACCATAAATTCAAATTCTCTCCTCTTATTTATTTTCTAAAAATTCTAATATTCCAATAATTCCAAAAAAAAAATCAAATTTTAATTAATTAAATAATTACAATTCCAATTTAATAATAATTGAAAATATGGGGTGTTACAACTCTCCTCCACTTTGAATATTTTCGTCCTCGAAAATCACTTGATACTAATAACTGCTGCTATGACTCTTGGATCCTTCCTTCCAACTATCACATCATGTTTGACATCATTTCCAATACCACTAACCAATATCCTTCTTATTCAATCACCATAATCCCACACGATCCATTGCTATCGGGTTAAGAATGCATCAGTTCATCTCACTTCTTGCCCCATCACTCTAGGATACATGATTTATCACTTCATTACACCGCAACACAATTAAAGAACCTCCACATAACCGCAATGTCCACAACATTTATACACAATGCTAGTACCACAAGGCTACGTTCCAACGGTCGAGCTTGCAAATTAATACATCTATCAGAATGACTGCAACACCAATAATACATAGAACCCTTCACCTAATAATTCTATTTTGAAATTTCTAATAGTTTCATAAACTCCACACCTTCTAACGTTTAATTTGTGACTAAAAAAAATCATACTCGCATAACAAAGTGCATCACGATGCGCTTCCCGCGACTCGATCATTTACCTTAAGTCATTATCTTCATTTGATTCTCATCAACTACCACTCTACAAGTTTCATATTTATCTTTAGACTCTCTTTAATATCTACGGAAAATCATTGTTCACCTTTTACATTCTAAACCTTCCACTCTGCGGCTTCACTCGCATACACACTCAAGTCTCGGCTGTTGAAAAATTTCCAAGTCTTTTCATAGCCATTTTCCTTTAGGTTCATGCGTGATGAACTACTATCCTCTCAATAAAGCGTCAACCACTTCACACTATCAAGCTTGCAAGATAAGTCTATTCAATCCAACACGATCCCGTCTATTATCAACAAGAGATTAAGGGTGATCAGTTCCTCAATTTGTCAATAGATAGCCGACAATCACAATGGAGTATAAACCACCGTTACCAAACTATAATAGCGTTCCTTTAGAACTCGTGCTCGAAGTCACCCAAGCACCATGGTCTAATAATCTTCTTTTAAGGTTTACAACTTCTTCCACAATTATTTCTCATTTGATCTCGACGATGAGATACCATCGATCAAACAATTTATATAATCTTCTTCACACTCACCTAGCATCACACAAATGTTAAGTATTTTCCCACTCATGAAATGCTAACATACCAAATACACCATAACTCATTTTGTTTCCATTTGAAGTCCTTATCCATGCAGAGAACTTTAACGACATTCACAATTCTTAGTCTTCCTTTAAATCTCATAACATCTAGGATCCATATATGTTCAATTTGAATCTTATTTCAAATGCAATCTCAGTAATACATCTCATCATATGATTGGTAAAAGAAACTCCCAAAATTTTCTTGACACATGTCAATATTTCGACATCTTAAACATGATTGCATTTCCTATCGAATTTATTTTTCTTCTAGCATCACTTATCTTTTCCTCAAAAGCTAATGTCACTCTATCCATCCTTAATCGACATAATTGCATCTCTAATACTTTCACATTCTTACTAATACCAACATCTCATTCATTAAGAATATATCATTCTTGACCTCGTCTCAAATAAATGCGTTACTAGTTATATCCATAAAATCTTCTAATACCCAACTAATTTTGGATTTTCCCGCAACAACTGCGTCACCTTAGATGGGTCTACCGCATTATCGCTTGAGATAACATGATAAAGAAAACTCATATCCTCATACGTAATCTACACCATGAAAACTTAACAAAATTCTACTCCCTTTCGAGTTGGAATTCACCTCACAACATCCAACATGCCTATACCGAGTTCTAGAAGCTTCTCTAACTATCTTCATCCTTAACGACCACGAAGGTAAGTTAACCTCAATTCGACTTTACTGAAGACATACTTTCCAACCAGTTGATCCATCAAATCACCAATAATTTGAAATAGATATTTAGTCTCAATCACCACTTTAATCAGTTATCAGAAATCCACACGCAATTCGTACTACTTTCTTTCTCCTTGACTAATGAAATTAGAGCTCCCAAAACAATACACTTGGTTTTACAAATCTATTTCTCTGCGCATCTTCCAATAGCTTCTTCAATTTTCCTAACTCTAAAGTTGACGTCTTGTATGGTGTCATAGAAACAAGTTTTGTACCAAGAACGACATCATCAACAACTCTGATTCTCCTCAAACATCACTACATGATAAATAAATTACTTCCATGTGCTGGAACCATTTTTAAAACAAATTTCATCACATTATCTTTCCAACGCTTTAAACGGAACTCAAATCAGACATCCAAAACTCAAGTTATGAATTTTACAAGTTTTTGAAAAATGTTGTCAGCTTCAGGAAATCAATTCTCTGTGATAGGTAATCGATTTCCACCTTGTGAGAGTGAAAAAATCCCAAAACATCATAGAATACAAAATTTGAGATCCTAACTTCAACATACCGCAACACACGTCATTCACCATGATTAATTGCGTCAAGTTACAATTCCAATAACCAATTCACACAATTGTTTACTTTATATCAACCATTGACACTGACACAATCAATCTTTTCAAGAACACAAAGAGGTAACTCACACTGACAACTTCACGATCAACCGGAAATGTTGCAACATTCCAACCACATCAGCTTCATCTTCTAAGAGTCATCCTTCTTAATTACCAAATATCTTCTAGGCCAAGAATATGCATCGACTCATCAAAACGATTCATAATCACTTGGTTTAACTTCAAACATTCAACCCAAGGATAACCTTAAGCTAATCCAACATCTTGCTCAAACGATGAGTCGCTATTATTCCCAGGGGAACATTAGAACTCACACCTAATTGGGACATTATTATCCATAACATCGTCCTTCACTCCCAATGATGCGAACAACACAAGTACTTAATTGTTACCCCTCAAGAGAACTTTATCTGACCGTTAGACTGAATTCTTGAATTCGTAATCCCTCCGAATTCGGAAAACTACACAGTCTAGCCAACATTTGCACTCATGTAATCAATAACACATCGATCCAACTCTTCACTCCAGAACATATCGGAGAAGTAAAGCTTCTCCCCCACTTACTTCTAAACCACTCCTGCAACCAAGTAGTTAGGAAAACAAGCAAGTACCGACCGTGTTTCACACATGTCGTATACAAAAGGAATAATGACATTAAGACACTGGTCACAACGACCGACTATGCAATGATACCACTATTGTAACACCCCTTCTAAATAACCCGCGAATGCATTAATTAAATTGATATCAAACTAGATTTTATCAGAGTAACATGAAAACAGGGATGTCACAATTAAAATAAAATACAAAATTCTCAATCTCAAATGGTAATCATGCTCAACTGGAGGAATAAATAAAATAGATTATTCAAAAATCAACTTCATGTTCTACACAGCGGAAGACACCTCAAACCGGAATAACTTCAATTCATAAGTATTCCCAACATAATTTAAAACAATAGAGTATTAAATAAAACTCATCAAACAAGTGTTTCCCCCAGTGTTACAACTATCAGAGCATGACACACACGCGGATAAAACACGACCGACTCTATAAGCCATCCTCACCGACTCGAGTAACTTTAATCAAATCACTAAAGTAAGGGTGAGATCTCTATCCAATATAAAATGCATTATACGTTCTTTAAATACAACAGAACAATTCAAGATATTAGTCCACTATCATTAACATAATCATCGTTCAGTTCACAATTGCATTTCACACAATGATTTATGCAAATATAACAATCAATGGAAATTACAACACTGAAACCATCCTAGCATGTTACAATCCCATACGCAATGCGGACTCTATGCATGTGGTACCAAACGTGAACCAAGTCACACACCGATCCATCATCACCGGATCGGTAATCATCGATTCATCCATAATCACCGGACACCAATCCACCTCACCACCCATCATCACCCGATGCGATTATTGGCAATACAAGTCAAATTCCACACAATGGGAATTAACTTCACGAATGCATATGCATGCACCAACATGCAACATTCAACACAGTTATGACCACATCGGACATCATAAACCACCATCAACCACAACATGATATCATCACAAGCATAAATATGCCAAACGCTTACCCTTCAATTGGTAAGACTATCACCAGTATGTACAACAATAACAACTGCGATCAACAACCATCATGAATATACAACATCGACAACAACACATGATATCAATACAATCATGAATAAACAACAAGGAAAACAACACATAAGCGTCAATCTTCATTCAACTTGTCAAAAAAATCTAACCAATATATCACATGATCACATCTCAATCATAATGGATAGCAGGCACAACACATAAGTAACAATCCTCATTCACTAAGTCGGAACGATTCACAACCAATTCTACACCATTCTCAAAATACTAAAATTTACAAAAATCGAGATTTCGACTATTTTTAAAATAGTTTTCATAAAATAATATTTTTCTTATTTTATAAGATAGTATTTTTAATTTAAGAAATACTGCCGAAAAGGACACTCAAATCGGAGCTACGGTTTGAAAAATATGAATTTTTGAAGTTTTAAACATTTTGAAATTCAACACAGTGGTAACCGGTTCCTCCCTGGGAGAACCCGGTTCCCACATTTTTAAAAATATCACGCTCCTGGAATTTTGTATGGGGAACCCGGTTCCTCCATACTGGGAACCGGTTCCCATGTTGAAAAAGTCCCAATTTTTGCAAATTTGAATTGGGAACCCGGTTCCTCCCCAGGAGTAACCGGTTCCCACGACCTGCAGAATCAAAAACTTGATATTTTGACAGCACTATGTATCCCAATCCATTCCTATTCATTCCCATACGAATTATAACATCAAAACACCAAAATCCAACCATTATAACAACACATATCATGATTTCATCATTCTTATTAATCATTTAATACACTAACGATTCCAATTCTCATAATCCGAGACAAATAGGGATGAATCCTACAAACCTAGAATTATCTAAATCAAGTTTCCTAACATACCCAATCATTCAATTGTATCCCAAAACCCATAAGGCATATTAACTGAATGAAATCACCCTTTACCTCGCGATGATCCTTCGAATTTACGGGTGTTTGGCTTTTTCCTCTCTTCTCTTCTCCAATTTCACGTATAATGACTTTTCCAAATAACCTTCTTTTTCTTTTTCTTTTTATCCTCCTTTATTTATTCCTTTTTATTTGCCAAATAATAGAAATAAATTAATTAGATTAAGTAGAGTTTTTTACTCCCAATTCTCTTTTTCCTCTTTTTATTCCTTTTATTATTATTCTATAACAATAATAATAATAAAATAAATTATTAGAGGCTTTTACTCCATACACCCGTCCTTCCACTCTTTACACCATAAATTCAAATTCTCTCCTCTTATTTATTTTCTAAAAATTCTAATATTCCAATAATTTCAACAAAAAAAAATCAAATTTTAATTAATTAATTAATTACAATTCCAATTTAATAATAATTGAAAATATGGAGTGTTACACAATACACACATTTTAAGATGGTATCAGAGTCTCATCTAAGATCCATTGGGCCACCCACCATTTAGTTCCACACTCCATCCCTAATTCCTGGACGTGAGAGGGAGTCTTAAGAGTCCCACATCGGTGAGAGGGGGTTTTGTTGGATCGAGTTAGCCCCTAATTCCAACAGAAGCATGTGTGCATCTTTGCGAAGAAATTCAACATCCTTTCTTCCAAAATACTTATAAAATTCTCTTTTTATTTCTCGCCATTGCCATTGTCATAAACAAAGTGAAAGTAGATTCTTCAGTAAGAGAAAGTAGATTCTTCAGTAAGAATAATGTCTATAAAAATTAGAAGTATTTTAATCATGATAAAATAATAACTTTGGCGTTTCTAACCAATCATATAGTCAACTAGGATATAGACCCGTGCGAGGCACTGGTTAAACTTTTTTAAATAAAAAAGTATAGTTTAAAATTAATTATAATTTATAAATAAATTGATTATAAAATATATTTGTTATTAATAATATACATAAATTTTTTACAATATAGCAATGTTTAAAAATGTATATAAAATATGAAAAGAATAACAAATTTATGTTTTCATAAGAAATTTAACTATTCATCATCATAATTGTCTCATGATTTTTAATAAACATAAATATACGTATCAATTTTTTATATAAATGTTAACATTTTGTCATAAAAAAAGATAATATTTTTTAAATTAATTTTATTTTTTCTTGTATCATGTCAAAATATCATATACTCCCTTCGTTCTAAAATAAATATAATTTCATTAAGTATATAATATTTGTTTATCTAAGAGAAAAGATTACATTCTAATTCAAAACAAATTTTAAAAACCAAAAAATAATTGAATTAATTCATTAATATTTAAATATATCCCATAAAATTAATGTTTTAAATGTATTTCTAAAAATTCATTTTTAGCTAATTTATATTAAATATTTATAAAAATATTTGATGTGTTTAATAATAGATTTCTATTTATAAACCATTCATTTTTATACTAAATTCTCAATTTAGTAGAATTTTCTATTTTAATTTAAATTAGAATTATAAATTTTACTGTAACTTTTTCTTGGTAATGTTTAATTTCATTCATTTAACAAATCTAATACGTTATTTTCGTTTTTATCGCAACATTAATTATTATTAATGCATATAAATCATGTAAAATCATTTTTATTTTAAAAAAGCAAAGTAAAAAAAGAAAAAATATTTTATAAAAATATAATAAAGAATATTTTATTATTATATTATATTTTTTATGTATTGGTCAACAAAAAGTCAAGTTATATAGTACTATAGTTATCTTTAAATATAATAATATAACAATTTAAAAATATGGTTATTTCTTTAAAACATGCATGTTAATCTATTCTTTTTCTTTATTCATAAAAAAAATAACATAAATGTCATTAAAATTATATATAATATAATACTAAGAGAATTAACAAAAACTGAATTCACTTGTATAAATATTCAAAAAGTTAATGAAAGTAATTAATATATTAAAATAATAATTAAAAAATAAAATTTTATGTGTGATAATTTACCATTAATAAGTGTTTCTTATTAGTATAAAATATAATAAATACATAAATACTCTATGTTCAATAAACTAATTTGATAAACTAATTTGATTTATTATTATGATTTAGAGTTCCAATATTATGATTTAATAGTCAAGTTTTGATAAACTGAATTTCATAGAAAAGGATAAAAATGTTGTTCATCAATTTTATAAATATAAACAACAATAAAATGAGAGTTAAATTGTATCCATTATCTCAGGTCTAAACCATCATGGCAGGTAGAATTGCACATGATGGAAAACTGTGATTGAATTAAAAAAGAGTTTATTCAACAAAAAGGAAATAACTATCAACATATCGACAACAATTAGCAAATTAGCAACCTTCAGATCCATGTGACCAGTAACCTGCAGGTTATTTAACATTAACTATTTTATGCAGAAAGAACTAATCTATGAGAAACACAAATTATTGAATCCGTTGCATGTTGAAAAAAAGGAAAATGCCTCTTAAAATAAAGGGTATGCTTCACCGTGCATAGATATCATCTTTCTCTTTGGATCTAGAGAAATCAACTTACTGCATCACTTAAGTTCTCTTGCAGCTTTCTGTTCTGGATCTAACAAAAACACAAAAAATTAGCAAGAACTATAGCAATAATCACAACTTCAATGCCATAGTTTGTAAAGAACTCTATTTTCTCATCCATAATCTGATCCTCAACAAAAGGTTACAAAATACAAAACATTTCATTCACCTAACACTCCATATTGGGACTCTAACCCCAAACATAATTAACAAATCAATAATTGAATCATCTAAACCTAAGCAATTAGTAATTCTATCAACACGTGCATCAACAAAAATCAACAACTGCAAAATCCCAACAATGAAACCAATTAAAATTTCAAAAACAAAACCAAAAATTCCAAAAATAGTACTGAGAAAATCCATCTCAAAAACACTCAAGTTGAAATCGAAATCGATCTAGGAAATTTTACATCTCAAAAATGTGCAGAACGGATTCACAAAAACAAAATCCCAAGTACCTTTGATTTCATGGTCCATGAAGTGGATTTGGATCGAACCAGGTACCGATTGTGTCGGTTGAGGTATCGTTGGTTTAGGTATCGATTGTATCAGAGAAGATGATGTTTTGTTTAGTGGAGAAGATGAATCGAAAGCGGTGTGAGGTTGAAGATGATGGCTTATGGATTTATGGGGAAGAAAGAGGGATGACAAGTTTATATAGAAAGAAAAAAAAAGAGAGGAGAGAAATTGGGATTCAGAGAGAGAAATTTGAAACGTGAAGCGGTAGAAGAAAAAGAGAATATTTGGAGAATAGGAAATGTAGGTGACTTTTGATTTTTTCGTCGACATTGAAACATAATTTCCATGACCCCTAAATAACAGATAGTAGAACATATTTTTTATTTAATTTAAAACAATTAATATAATTAAAGTAATACAAACTTTCCTTTTATAATAATCCTAAAATATGGTAGAATGCATTAGAGAGTGACAATTGACAAAACTTGCCAAAGAACTCATTCTGAATTTTTCTATTGTATGATTTATGTACAAAAACCCATCGATTTGCTTGTTCTATATAACTTGAAATTAGTGCCACTCTTGAATCAGCATGAACAACCTCAAGTTTCAACACTTGAGCATATGCTTGCTTAGCTTTAATTTATTTCAGGATCCGAGCACCACTTTTAGAAAGAAGAAGGTCTCTCATTTCTCTGTAACTCCTGAGCTCTTCGAGTGCGTCAGTTGTCTTTCGAGGGATGAAGAATCCGGAATCAGCAGCAACTCCTCCATCGAGTTCAGCTTTCAGGGAATGCGATGAATAACAGCTTGAATCTTGGCGTAAAGGAGGCGCTGTTCTAAGCATTTGCACAAGAACACCAACAGCAGCATCTTGTGATTTTCTCCCTGGTGGTAATGATCTCGAAGGCGACCCCAAAGCACTCTTTCCATCCACATTGTGGCTATATAAATAAAATCAAAAACAAGGAAAGAGAAATAACAATTGAGGAGGAATGAGAATAATATATGCTCTAACTTGAAGAGCTTACAAAAATAAGCTGGAAACATTTGTAAACACTCAAACAAGAACATATGTTATAAGATAAGTCTATATAAGCTCTTGTCAACATTCATTTAGTGAGTGACTATGACAAACTTTACTTTTAGAGATGAATTCAAGTACACCATAAAATGATTTTGATTGTTAGAATATACGGAAAATATTGCACAATGAATGGTGAAGTGTATCGAAGTACCTCGATAGAACATCTGGAGGGTCAACATCATCAACATCAAAAGGACACGAAAAGTCACCAATGTCCAAGTCATCTTGAGAAGATAATCTACTTGAGGTTGTAGAAACTCCAACACGAGGTGAATCACTTGAAGATAACAACCCTGAGAATCGCCCTGAATCATCCTTGCTATCTCTGACAATCTACAAAGCAAATGAAAAGGCTTGTATCAAATCGATAAACTACATTTGATTTAAACATAAGGAGTGGAAGTGAAGGACCAACTAAGATTACCCTTTGACCAATCTTTAGAGATTCTACCCTCCTGAATGACCTGATTCCAGATGGAGACTCATGTGACGATGCATCGTTTCTTCTAGGAGATAAAGGTGGCAGGGAGTTTCTATTAGGATCTGAAAAATTAGGAGAAAGATTTCTAGAGCTTCTGCCAATTATTGGATGAGGTATAGTGACAGGAGCTGTTTCAGAGCGCATACGGGTATGCATTGTGTTGCCAATATGAATAGGTGGTGATGGAGACGGTGAAGATGAGAATGGAGGAGAAAGAGGATACTCATCATAACTCGGAGACCTTGACTGGCTTTGCATTCGATTGTTATGATATCTGGTATTGAAATTATCGATAGGTGAAGACGGAAAATTATATGGCTTGAGAGAACCATGATGGACCAGTGATGGTCCAACATACTGATGATTCTGCAAAGGCGCTGCTTTATGAAATCCAGGCGTCCAGCTATGAGGACGATCAAGTGGCATAGAAGACGGAGGCGCACGAACACCCTTTCCCGAAGAAGGGAAATACCTCAAAGGATCAGTATTCGGACTTCCAACATAATCAGTAATTATTTTTGTCGGTAATGCTGCTGAACACTCGAGGTTGAAATCAGATAATGTAGTACGGTAAGTCACAGATATGTTAAGGCGGCCCGGAAGTGCGTCAACAGGCGTGAAAATATATTCTCCCATCATTGCTCCTTCTTCCCTAGAAAACGGATCACTAAAGGAAGAAACCTTATAAACAATATCAAAATTACAAGTCCGATTCGGTGCACTTAGTTGCTTAAAAATCTTATGAGTTGGGAAATGCCGCATTTGAGAATAAAGAGCACGAAACATTATAATCAACTTCTGGTACGTTTTCTTGAAAGAGAGAGTAGCATCACTAGTTTGAGGAGCCAAATTTCTGGGACATTCATATTGAACATTCCACCTCTCTATTACTGTCTCAACCGAACAACCATTCTCCTCATGAACTAGTATAATATCAATTATCATCGGATCCATCAAATTTCTATGCCAAAAGTTCAAGTTATCAAGAGCAGCCGGTCGATCACCTAAGGCAAAATTAAACCATTTATCACTCCTCCTCGCACGAGAAACCGCCGATAGGTCACCACTTCTATCGTGTTGGCGTAACAACGGTACCCTCGACTCCAAAATTATGTGTAAAGACTTCAAAAGAAATTGATAAACAATCTGTTCTAACTTTCCCAATTCAGGCTGCAGATTATTCTGGAAATCCATCCTGATTAATCAAATCCCTAATTAACCAATCAATCTCTTCTCCAACAAACAACACTATACTTTTCAAACTAGTAAATCTCTATCAAGTACCGAATTCCGAAAAACACATAAGATAAATAACAGATCATACACAGCTCAAACCAACTAACACTAACACCTCAATATGAATCCAGCAACCATCTTCACCAAGCATAGATCACTCTGATAAACCATAAAAACAAAAACAATCATCAACCATATTTATATAGTAACAAAACATTCCAACTATCAAATTTCAACTACAATGCAGATTCAAACAAACCCATCACACAGATCAAAAGGGTTTTCAAATAATCATCAAAAAAACCTGATTCAAACAATTAATTTCCAAAAAATCAACAATAATCAATATTAGGATCCGGTAATAAAGAACGAATTTTTATCACATGGGTAGTAACAATTAATGAGTAGAAAGAGGGGAAAAGAAGAACTTACGATATAGAAGAATCTACAATGAAAAAAGGGTGATGGGCATGGTAGCATTAGAAGGGATGATTGAAATTGTTGAAGGTTGCGTAGGAACAAACAGTGCCGTAGCGTTTTCTATTATTAAATCCTAATTACACTATTTGATGATAATGTAGTTTAATAACTAAACTATATTTTAATTCAATGTGTTTGAGAAAGAGATAATGCAAGTGGAAGTTAAAGGTTTATGAATTTTATTTTTTTTCATGGATTGATAAATGCTGATAATTTCAGAAACTGTTTGAGGAAGTTTTTTTTTTCTTCTCTTCTGTTCCTACTCTCTGCCAAATTTATTGATAGAGCTCTATGATTGGTGTTTTTCATTTATACTTTATGTTTATTTGATTAAAAAAATAGATAAAATTGTAGTTGGTGTCATGAAGTGATTGGGTTGTGTAAGGTGATATGGAATTTGTATCTCACCTTCATTTATATTTATAAAAAATTATTTAATTTCATTTTCTTAATGTAGTCAAAATAATATTTACATTTTCTAAGTCATGTTTCTACTATTATTTCATTGAGGGATATTAAGAATAAAATAACAATATTATCAAATATTAAATAAAGTAAAATTAGCTAGTTTTTACATATAAATATTCTTTGAGTTTTAAGGCTGCATTGAGAATCATGAACTACGTGAATTCATTCTTTTTTATTAATTATTGTATTAATATTAAATATTGATGTTGTTTATGGGAATCGTCTTATGACTCTTGCGATTCTTCACAATTTAATTTTTCTCGATTCAACTGAATCACCTTCGAAAGAAATTCATATATCCTTTGATCGAAACACAGATCTCTATTTCATGATCAATTTCAAACTCCCCTCCATCAGATATGTCAATAATGGCGGCTTCCAAAGAAACTCATTCCACTGTCTAGTGTTGTAGTTGTTGAAGCTGCCAAGAATCATATGTCTCCTTCTCAAGAGACAGATGATCAAGTCTTAACAATTAATCCCTTTGTTTTCCCGCCATAAATTTTGTTCAGACATATCAAGTAGTGTCTCAACCTCCTCCTTTCCTCAGATATAAGTCGTAGCTTTATCTAGGGGAACCTTCATTCAGACCTATGTTACTACCTACATTATCGGATGAGAAATAATTCCAAACTTTTAACTCTTGCAGACTTATCTTGGTTTTCAGGGGCCAGTGAACAATTGAACAACGTTTACTATATGAAGGTTCGAAAACAAAAATCGCATGTCTTAGTGGAGAGGCTGACTTGGATTGAAGAAATTTTACACAATGCCAAACCGAGGAACAACACTGTCCAAGATGTAATCTCGTTGATGCCAAAGGAAGGATGGATAGCCACACTCCTATTGAAGTTCGCCATCCTAGGAAGAAGGAAAGTTATGAAGAAGATACTCTCGACCAATTGCTAAAGAATAACCATCTGCCTGCTCGCATCTTGGACAATAGAATTCCAATATAGTAGAAAATCTCAAGGAAGAATTCTTGGAGAGAAGAGTAGGTAACTTCATTAAGACTAGACCTCTATAATTTTGGTGTTTTCGCTCATCCCTTAACTTTTTAATTTCTAGTCATTTATTTCCACTACATTTAATCTATTCGTTTTACATAAGAGTTTTAAACTTGTTTTTTGGTAAAAGATTTTATTTTGAAAATGGATTTTCAATCCCATACAATTCACCTCTCCCCCTCTTATGTTTGGAGTCTCATGTCCAACAAGTGATATCAGAGCATAACTCTTTTTTAAAGAATAATTGTCTCATGAGGAAGATGATGGATAAAAACGCTTTCGTTTTTAACAAGATTATTTTCATGAATACACTTCCACAGTTTTATGGTGATAGGTTTGACTTATGGAAAGCAAGACTGAAGCTTTTATCAAAGTTAACAATTTTGAAATGTGTAATATTTTAAACAATGGTTGGTTTATTTTTACCTTCCCCTTTAGTAAACCATATTTTGATTGGACCGACGGAGATTTGAGAAAACTAAAACTTGGTTTTAAACCTAAGCATCTTTTGATAAATGTTTTAAGTTCAAAAGTAGTTGACTATGTTTTTACTCATGAGATCGCCAAGAAAGTGCAAGATACTCTTGAAATTATTTATGAAGTTTCTTCAAGTAACAAGCAATGGAGAATTAACAAACAAATCCAAGAAGTTAGAACATCAAATGAATGTGAAGGTTATCTTCACAAATGGTCACTACTATAAATAATATGTTTCATCTCATACGTGAAATGCATTTAACCTCGACTATAGTAGCAAGGTAAAGAAGAACACCATGAAAGGCTTAGAAATTATGTCTCGGTTAATATAAAATTGAGGGCTTAAGTTATATGCACATGGGTTCAAACCCCGGCATCTGCATTTTAATTATTTTTAAAACTAGTGCATCATATCTCTCGATTTTTCAATAAAATCGAGGGGTAAGATATTTTTTTTTCAAACTCGTTACATTGTTTACACATAATTAAAGGGACTCTAAAAAACACTAAGACATTGAAGTCGCCATTGAACTTTATTTATCCCAGAGAAAGAGAGAGAGAGAGAGAGAGAATTAAAGGTGATTTTTGCAGGTTTTGAAGGTTAATTCTTGGTGGCTTTGAGCAATGATTAGGGGTTTATTTTATAGCATAGATTTGAGTGAGTTTGGGGGGAAATGGATGGCTTTTTTGAACTGTTTTTGGGTATTGTTCAATTGCTTCTTCGTGCAGTTTTTTGTCTTGCCATTTCTGTGTAATTTTGGACTGTTTTGATGCAGGTTTTTGGACAGCAACATGGTTTAGCACACAACATATTTGGATATGGACAAGACATTGGTTTTTGCAGACCTTGGACTATTTGGGAAACAACCTATTTTTTAGATTTGTGGGAGGTTTGGGGACTAATGCAACAACAATAAGGGTCATGGTTAAGCAAAGTTGTAGGTTTTAGGATAGATAAAAGTTTTAAGCATGAAGACAATTTCTAATTTTTCTTTAAAACATTGTAACATCACTTGTACTTGTAAACTTTATAAACCTTTGAATTCAATGACACATTCAAAGTTTACATAGTAACTTTCTCTTTTCAAAATGAACTTGAAATTATCATCTTCCTTTGCCCTTGGTTATAACTTGAAATGTTTTGTTACATCCATTCTAAACCAACTTTGAATCAACTAATTCTTCTTTTGCCTTTGAAATAAATAACCATGCCTTGAAATCTTCAAGTAGTTGAATGACTTTGGATGAGACTTAAAATGTTTGGTACTTGAACTTGTTTTGAAAATGGTGTATGGAAATCGAATGAATCATGAACGTTGATGGAAGTTGCTTAATATTTTAATGATATTTAGAACTTATAGCATTGCATTTTTGGATAAACTTTGATGAACAAAATTGATGAATAACTTTGAGTGATGTCATGAATTTTTACTTTTACCAATGATTTCCACGTTTCATAAAGCCATGGACACTTGACCTTAGACAACCTTAATGCATTGCATCTCAAGCCAATGTTCAAAAGTAATCATGTACCATACACTCCCTTTCTTGCACTAATGCCTTGATCATTTTCTTGTGGTTCAAACTATAAGTAACTTTTTTTACTGATGAAAAATGGCTTCTACCTCATCTTAATTGATAAAAACCGCATATGAATAACTTGATTCATAAGCCCCAAAGAAACCCTTAGATGAATGACTAATCCTAGAATGTTGTAGGAGAGAGGCTCAAGATAGCCATAAGATAAAACCATAATCTAATGATCATCAATTAAAGCACCAAGATTAAAACCCTAATATTTAACCTCTAAGAAGAAAACCTTGTAACTTGTTGAAAAAGGAATCTACAATAACTAAACTTTAAAAAAACCCTAATTCACATAGTCCACTTCTCAAGAACCAGATGAATATGCTTTTATCCGATGAAGAAGTCCCAAACCAACGTAAAACCCAAATTTGCTCAAATGTTAATCCTTGAACCCAGGTGTATTTGGAATGAATGAATGCTATGCATATGACTCTAGTAGAATGTATGAATGAAATGTAAAGTCTAAGTCAGAGAAAGGTAAAATCAGGAGGGCAAATTTTAGGGTGCAACAATAATATTAATAAGTTAATTTGTTTACAAAGTACCTTATTTACCCAGAATATTACATTTTTTGCATTGAAAAAATAATAATTTTCCAAAGATTTAGATTTTAGATCTTCATATTATATAATGTTAGGGTAGATCAAATGTTGGGTGCCGAATATTCTCTATGGATTTTGCTTGCATTTGTTTCTGAAGAAAAAGAAAAGAAAAAGTGTTAGATAAATAAATTATATTCTGCTCAAATAAATATATAAGAACATAAACTTTAAACCCAAATAATTTTCTACTCTTGCAATTCATAGTAGAGATCTTTTCATTGCAAACTTTTAAGTGGTGGATGTAGATATGTTCAAGCGCTTTATGATGCTTCACAATGGTATTTAGAATGCTCATTTTAATATTCAAAGTTCTCATTTCGATATTCATAATTCTTTTATAATTGAAGTTTTTATGTTTCACGCGGATCACTAATGATAGTGTCTTGAGCATTGATAGTCATGAAATGTACAACAAAGATTTGATTAAGGATGGTGAATATCCTAAATAATCATGCCAAAAATTTCCCTCATTTTTAAAAGAAAACTTAGGTGAATAATCTTTTTTTAATTATATTGTTTACACAAAATATTAAAAAAATTCAGACTCATCATCGTAATTCTATATTTTGTTGCATATATATATATATATATATATATATATATATATATATATATATATATATATATATATATATATATATATATATATATATATATATATATATATATATATATATATATATATTTATTTATTTATTTATTTATTTATTTTTCAAAGGTTCAACAACCTTTTTTGTTTAACCTGAAGCGAGAATGATTTTGTGCACTTACAATCTCTCATAGGTAACTTTTCCAACATTATTTACCTGAGCGTTGTTCCAAAAATACTACAACATCAACACCATTATGTGAGATAGACTGCAAAGACAGAAAAATTGTTTTGTTCAAGGGTAGAAGAGCAATGAATAATATTTTGTATTGAAATTCACTCCAAAGAATGATGCATACGAGTTTGGGATGATAGCATATAATTCAAAATTAGAGTAAATTTTTTTTTGATTATTTTTATAGTAAAATCTTATTATTTTATCTCTTGATTATTACGAAAACTGAAGAGATAGATCATCAAGTTTACACTTATAAAAAAACAAAAACACAAACAGTATCGTAGCGTTTTCTCTTTTTAAATCCTAATTACACCTTTTGATGATAATGTAGTTTAATACTAAAGTATATTCTAATTGATCGTGTTCGAGAAAGAGATAATGCTAGTAGAATTTAAAGGTTTAAGAATTTTTTTCATGGATTGTTGGTTTATATCAAATTTCATAAAGGATATATAAGGTGGCCTATCAGATAACTTTACCTCCGTCACTTACAATTCTTCATGATGTGTTTCATGTATCTCAGTTGAGGAGGTATGTTCCGGATCCTTCGCATGAGATCCAAATGGATGATGTACATGTGTGAGATAACGTGACAATTGTAGCATCACCCATACAGATAGAAGGTCGAGAAGTAAAGTAATTATGCGATAAAGATATTGTGTCAGTGAAGATACTGTGGGATGGACGAGAGTCATGCCTGACTCTATTTTCCTCAGGTAACTTTCGAGGACGAAAATTCTTTAAGTGTGGGAGAGTTGTAACACCCTAATTTTTAGAGTTATATATTTAATTGATTTATTATGAGTATTCGTGAATTATTGGTGGATATATGATGTTTTATTGAGTATGATATGTGTTGTGATGTTATGATGTATGGTATTGTTGAACTTCAATGAATATGAGTATTTTAGTAATTTAGATAATTTAGTATAATTATTTAGAATTATTTTAATTAGTAAAATGGAAATAATATATGGTGTAGATATGATAAGGACAAGGTGGTAATGTTCATAAGGATTAGTGAGGGTAAGTTGGGAAAGGAATATTAGAGGTCCGAGGGGTAAGGTTGACAAAAAGGAAAATTGGGGTTTTGGTACGTTCATTTTGTACAATCGTATTTTGGGAGTGCGGTTGTAGAGAAAGAACTAGGACATCGAGGAACCGAGGATTCGTCTAGAGAACGCAAATAAATGATCAAAGTTAGGAATCTAAGGTAAGGGGTGATCCTTGTTATTAGAATTGATATGAGGTTTAGATGTATGTAAGTTGTTTGAGATTTTATGATGAATTGATAATGTGATTATTTATGATGAAATTGGTGAATTATGATGCGTAAAATACTATGAATTAATGCTCGTAATGATGTAATAATGTATTGTTGTTGGTTGTATGATAACATATTGGTTTGTGGTGAATTTTGGTTTGTTCTAGTATGAAATGACATGAGAAATTAGGAGTTGATAAGTGCAGAATCGCAACAGGGAATCCATGTTTTGCATACAGCAGCGAGCGAGCCACATGCAGCGTCAGGCGAAACGATTTTTCCAGAGTAGCGTCAGACGAGATCTTGGCAAGAAAACATGTAATTTTAGGTGCTCCTAGAAAATGTATGGGAGAAGGAGTTTCGCTCTAGTTTCTCCGGACTATGGGTGGGAATAGGCCAGGCCGGCCTACAGGGCCCTATGGCCTAGTCTATTTGAGGTCAGGCCAGACTTATTTATTAAAAAGGTCAGGCTTTGGCTTTTTTAAGAGCCTATTTAATTAAATAGGTCAGGCTTTGGCTATTAAATAAGCCTATGAAGCCTTATAGGTTGACCTATATTTTATATATATTAGAAAAATACTAAATAGGTCAGCCTATATATGCATATATAGGTCAACCTATAAGACTTCTTAAGTAATATGGATTTATTAAAAACCTTAATGAGAAATAGGCTTTTAAATAGGCTTTCAGGCCATACCAGACTTTTAAAAAGGTCAGACCAGTCCAAAAATGAGCCTATAATAGGCCATATGCCAGACTCAGACTTTGTAATTTTATCATAGGTCAGGCTCAGGCCTTATAAAACCTAGCGTAACCTAGTTTATGTTCACCCCTACACCGAGCAAAGAGGCGGCGAGCGCGAGCTTCGCCGGGTGAGATAAGAGACGAAGGAAGTGTGAAAAAGAGATGCTCTTGGAAAATGTATGAGGGAAGACGTGTCGCCCCAACATCTTCGATCGAGCATCAGGTGAGCATCAGCTGACAACTTTGGTTTTCTTTGTTGTTTTGTGTAGAATAAAATGAATAATATGATGTGTTTCTCATGATTATGCTATGATAAATATATATGAGTATATATTGATTAAATATGGTGTGCAATTATATGGTATATTGATTGTTGTGAGTATGTTGTATGTTGTATAATGACGAATGAGATGATGACTTGTTGTATGATGATTATATGAATGATGATTCACTTGCCTAGCTGTGGTCGCGAATATTATATTGTTTGTGCATCATGCATTCATATCATTAGAATGTTGGTCTGCCATGTTGATAAGACGTAAGTGCAGTATTGTTGGAATGTTGGTCCATTATTGGCCTCAATCTCATTGTGTGGATTGATTGTGTTTTAAGTTGTGCTCCAGTTCCAAGAGAGAATCGATCCTATGATGGGTTTTTTGAAGGATGATGACCCGGTGTTAATCAAATAATTGATACCACATACATGAGTTTATGTATGTATATTGCATCATATGTGACATTATATGAGTCTTGATTAAGTGACGTGATTATATGTGATTTAAGTGATGCTTGTGTTGACGTTATGAATTAAATGGTGTTTTATTAGTAATGATTGATTTAATGATATAATGATGTGGTGATTGAGATGATGGTATGTGAGTGTGAGTATAATATGTGATATATGATGTTATGTAAAATTCATGATGATGTTGTTGTAACTACTATATTTATTCTGTATATTCTTTATAATCATTTCGGGATTACTCACTCTTTCTGCTTGGAAATGTTGTCTCTATATGTGGATAACTTACAGGTAAACAAGAATAGTTTGTTGAAGCTTGATGATAGCTTTATGAAATTATTTTATTACTTTATATTAAATAAAGAGGGTCTTGCTCTGATATGTAACACCGAAGTTTAGATTGTTTGATTGGAACATTATGTTCTTTTATTTAATATGAGATTATGAGTTAACTTGTTATAGTGTTTAAATTATTGAAATTATGAATTATGAAAGATTGAGTATGATGATGTTTATTTGAAGTATTATAATAAAGATGTTTTAAGACTAAAGATTCAACTGCGATAGTTTGAAGTGTTGTTGATGACATTAATGAAATAATTGTTATAAATGTTTTGAAAACCCTTGTTACATAGCAGGATATTTGTTAGGACGTTTTATATGACGATGTGACACTCGTGTTGGAGATTTATGTTTGATTAATTTACTAAATAATTCGTGATTTATCCATTGGGGTTGAAGGGTGTTACAAGAATAGTCACCAAGTGGTCATAAGAATCTAGTAATGAACAAAGTAAGATAATTGTCGTATCTTCATCATCAATCTTCACTTCAAGCCTCATTAGATCAGTGATTATGTTACTGAAGACATTGACATGTTGCAAATCATATCCTTCCTGCATCTTGAGACTGTATAATCGCTACTTAATGAACAATTTCTTCATTGATGTCTTTGACATATATTGACTATTTCATTATTCATGAACCTCCTTTGGAGTTATCAGCTACAGAATATGATACATCACATTGTATAAAACACATAGACGAATTAATCATGCAATCTTCTCATTCGTCTCTACATAATCGATATTCTCCATGTTGTTTGATTTCGTCTCACACGACGCCTTCTGTAAATTTTGTTGAGTCAACATGTCCTTTTTTCCATAATCTAAAATTACCTATTTCGAATTTCGCATCGTGTCTAATCGTCATTTGATAGCAATTGTTAGAACAACAATCAAACCCTGATATTAATTGTTATAACAAACTAAATGAACCCATTGGACACAATCAATTTTTTTTATTAACGTGGTTCGGTCAATAATATCTACCTCTGCAACTATAAAATAGTTATACTTCTCATTATTTTTTGTGTTGTGAGTTGATTGATTACAATATTATAAGCCATATATATTGAAATTCAGTTTATCTATAACTCTAATTCATAGTTTCTCTAAACAAAAAATCATCTCTACTCATAATTATCTCAATAATACGACTTATATTCTCAACAACCTATAATCATCTCAACAATAAACCCATTAAATTTATATTTTTCTCAACTTTTGTAAATTAGAAAGAAAAAAAAATTGGAGGAGTAAATTAGAACTTTGAAATATATAAAAATATTTTTTTTCTACATGTGGTTAAAATAACACAATTTTGACCATTGCTGACAACCTCTTCCTTTCCATCATTTAGATATTTGAAACACCAAAGGACCATAGAAAGGCTTTGATCACGTTTTTGTTTTCTCAATAGTTGACTACCTCGTATGGTTCTGAAATTATGAGGTTTGTGTTTGCATTTGCTCAAAGGTTAAATATTTGACATACACATCTTTTTTACAAATTTGCATTAGAAATGCATGTCTTAAATAGCATTATACTACCTCCTAATGGGTTATTGATGAACCAACATATTAATATACATAGGTTACTTACTACCTCATAATAATCAAGGGTTACTTATTCACGTATTTGATGACCAACATATAAATTTAAATTTAATCATGTTTATTTACGTTGAAATATGAGAGACTAAGAGACATTTGAATAAACCGTGTGTTTTTGAAAAGCACTACGGAGACTTTATTATATATAGAGATATTATAACTAATTACATGATATAGTTGATGTGAGACTATTCTATATACAAATATTCTTAACACTATTTACAAATATCAACAATTTACATATCTAACTTTCCGAGAAAAACACTTGTGATTCTCTACTAGCATTACTTCAAATCAGTGGCCAAGTCTTCTCTATAAACATAGAGATTGTAACAACTAGGAGAAACATTGTTAGTTGAAAGGGCAAGATAATAATACTTGAAGAAGAACTGTCTTGCTGAACCTTCTCATAAGGAAATCCAATAGATGGCGGTGGTGGTGGAGGAAATGCACCATTTGGTTTGGTAATCCTGTCACAATTCAAAATGTTGAGAGTTAGAATCATTTAAGAAATGACGTCCATTATAACCATAGATGAGTTTACATGCAATAGCGTGTACATGTCTATCCTAGGAGTGTCTGTGCTTCATAGGTTTTTGTTTGCAAGTATTTGATACACGCGGCACAATAAATATAAAGAAAACGGAAAACTCGTGATAATGTTTGAGGGAGAAAAAATACACATACTTGTTGCTGGTAGGGCAGAACACAATGTCATATTCATAAGCTTTGCAAGTGAAAGTGCTGGAGCCATCATCAAATGCATAGCTATAAGCTCTTGGACAAGCCTTCTTGAAAATTGTGGAATAATAGGAAGGTTGACATATTGTTGGATTAGCAAATTGTCCACTGCAGCAATACTGATCTGATCCAAATGCTTCACATGCACTCTTGCAACCTATTACACTACCTTGGTATCCATCACCATCAACTACTTGAAGTTCTTTTGGACAACCTATAAAAAAAATTGAGATTTTTGAATAAATAACGAATACCAGTATGAAGCGCGGACACCAGACATGACACAGACACTGACACGTCAACACCAATAATAATTGGAAAAAAATTAATGAATTGAACGTAATCACAGGTGTTAGTGTCATGTTGGTGTCAGTGTCCGACACGGATACAGACACGTCTTTTTTAGAGGTGTCGGTGCTACAACTACATAGAGTCAGTCACACAACCATATTATATATAATTAATGACCTTGTTAATTTAGAACTCATACCTCTGTTAAGATCAGTCACACAACCTGTAGAATTACAGGCACTTTTACCATATACACCTCTTGGTATAACAAGCAATGGTAAATTGTAGCCATCAACCATGCTAACATCATAGTAATCTTGTTGGTTACCTTGTCCAAGTGTTATCTCAAAGAGTGAAGTAGGTGGAGCTGCACCATTCCCATCACATTCAAGCCTTCCACCGCAATCACCTGTTTGACATTTCCCGATTCCCATTGCATCAAATGTGCAACCGGTCCTCGCCCATATCCGACCCGACCAACCAGGAACACTCGTCAATTTCACAGCTTGACCTGAGTCAAGCTGGAATCCGGTCGTTGGAAGCGGTGGCGTTCCTGAGCCGGCAAGCGTGCCTGGCCATATAGTATAAGGACAATTGTTTGTTACGGTGAATATGCTAGAGAAAGTGCAAGATAACAAAGTGAAAAGAACAAAAAAGAAACTTTGGAGTTTCCAAGGTACAACAACAATTGGCATTATCAATTATTCTAGAGATTGACAATAGAAGAGGTCGAATTAATAGATTTATAATGTTTCTCATATTTGTAATATAAAGTGTTTGTGTGCTATGTATGCTATGATGAATTGTGAGTTTCTTTGGTATTAAAGAAACCAAAACGTTACTTTGCTTTGATGAAATTCTTAGCCGCAAGACTAGTTTTATAGGTTTAGTATTTCTTTTTATTGTGGATACTTGATAGCCTAACTTAGAAGCAATTCTTCCCCTTTTCTATATCATGAGAAAAATGAAAATCTACAAAATAAGGAAATCTCTATGAAAGAAAATCTATGGCAAAATATTCTAGTAAAGAAAAAGGGGATTCGAGATTGCAAAATGATGGCAAGTTGCATAGGATTATCCTATAAAGAAGTGACCTATTATTCCTCATAGATAGAAAAATATTGACTAGGTATATGGAAACTTTTGTATATTATATGCATAATATATCCCTCTTAGCCTATGTTTCATAAGACGGTTGACCACAACAAACACACCATTAAGGTCTCTTTCATCTTGATTTTGAGAAGCTAACATGTGTAGCTTCTATCCCAATTCATGTTTTCCAAACACAATTAGTATTGTTCAAACCACTCCCTTTGACATCTTAGTAGTGACTTTAAAACATTGACATATACCAATTGTTGAACTTTAATCATGTGAGGTAGTAAAGAATAACTTTTCAAAAGAAAATTTGAATGTGATCTCAATTATTATCAATTCTTCCCGTTGGAAAACTAGCCCCACCTCACAAACTTCTGGAACAAAGCTGGTAGAATTTTGAATTCAATTTTTTAGCTTTATCACTCACATCTGATACTAATAATAATAGAAAATTGAAACTTCTTGGCACATTTAACCCAAACTTGCCTAATTTTATATCAATTTTTGGCAAAGGAAATTGACATTAAAAGCAAAAGCAGAACAGAACATCCACCATTAGGATAGCTGCTCACATGGAAATTAACAGTTATGAATTCTATTGATCGGATACTTACAAGATATAACATAATAGAGACTTGAAAGTTGGAAAAAAATTATATTTACAATCTTCTAGCTTCACATATATGCTAAGAATATAACAGAAGTATGAAATTCAGCTGATGCCATGAACAAGGCAATTCAGATAAGTTACATTCAATCCTTCAATTCAAAAACAGGCTATTACTTTCAATTAGGGTCGTCTTAAGGTTTTGGATCGTCTTATGTTTTTGGAGACCCTCTATAGGTTAATCACGATTCAACCGTGACAAAATAACCAGGGGCCTTATTTAGTCTTTGAATTAACTCTAACAAACATGTTATGAATTATGATGCCCCATCTTGCACTCCCTCAAAAACAAAGCCTGCTTTCAATTCTTGAACACATTATGCAGCTATATTTGGTGACATTGATAATAGATTTCTAGCTGAGGGTAACCCTTTTTTTGCTCAATTTCACCTCACATTCTACAAGAAATAGATCATATATGATGGAGAAATCAAACACAATGAGGTCGGAAATTTCTATGAGAATTCATATTTAAGATTAGCACTACTTACTTTATTAGCCTTCCATATAGTGCCTTAACTGCCCCTGCCACAATTCTTTTGACATCTTGTAGAATCGTAATAGCCTTTTAACTCTTCAGAACTCCATTCTCCAAACTTCGGCAAAGACAAAGACACATGCTAAACTTGCAATGAAGGTACCTACATTAAGAAAATGAAATATTTATCAGTTTTTTACGTTATTATAACATAGA
Organism: Vicia sativa; assembly: GCA_021764765.1. Lineage (NCBI taxonomy): Eukaryota > Viridiplantae > Streptophyta > Magnoliopsida > Fabales > Fabaceae > Vicia > Vicia sativa. Next base: position 182,060,399 of record CM038795.1, read on the forward strand.
GAAAATTTATATCATAATAAATCATTCAGTATTGCAACACAAATATTTCGAAGGCACCTTCCTAGCACATATGCTTCAAAACCTGCACAAATTACATTCAACTCACACATCAATTTCTAACAATAACAGATAACAGAAATTCAATCAAAACAAGTTTGAATGAAAACTAGTATCATCTCCCTTGAGCCTGTAACAGAGGAAAAGTTAGTAAACCAGCCTTCATAAGATTCCAAAAACTTGCATATGAAGAACTGGATAGAACCTGCACTATCAGCAGGAACAAGATTGATACTTTTTTCCTGTATACAAGTGCACCACTCTAATACTAGAATGTGGACGCTTTGTGATTACAGATACATGAAAATTATAAAAATTGCTAATAATTACATCAACCAGGTCCGTATTAAATTAAAGCATCATAGAATGCCATATAAGAGTCAGATTATCGATAAGTTAGCAAGAAACGGATTTCAATTCAAGTCTCATAACTGTTTACACACAGCCTGCTCAAACCTCCATTCAACAGTCAAGCTACTTTAAATACTGCATTACATTATTACTAGAAACATAAAGACGTCCTACGGCGAATGGGGACACATCATGTCCACCAATCGGCGATTCATAATTGTTCAAGTTCAGTTATGGATACTCATCAGTAATAAAGTAAAAAAAAAAAGGACGGAAAAAAAAACGATAAAGATCTCCTTCAGATATACAAATCTCAATATCTAGTTTGTATCCATGCCGTCTCCAACTTGGCTGCAGATAGGACTGACAGCAGAGAAAGATCTCTCGAAAGGAGAAGGATGGAACTGTGCATCCCGCCTACGCTTACAACCAATGTTATTATCAACAGGCGAACTCTCTGGCGCGTCAAGCTTCCTTCGAACGCCTCTCACAGCTTGTTCTTCGGTTGGAGTCAGGGGGAAAATCTGACGACTTGCTAGGCAAAGGGAGCTATGGTTATCATACAGAATTCTCTGGTTACAGTTTTTATCACAGATGTGTGTCAGCCCTGTGAGCCTGCAGCGAAACATGTTTCCGCAAACGCGTTCGTTCTGGCATTTCCAGTCGCATTTGTGAACAGAACTCGGACCATCATGGCCCAAAATACTTGACAGATAAATAACATTTGAAGGAGCTGCAACCATAGAATTTCCATATACCTCCATTTCTTCAATCCGATTCGAAAACTTCTAAGATTTCAATCTAAATTCACTCCAACTTTTCGTCCTTCCCTGAATCGTCTGCAGGGCCCACCACAACAACACAGAATTCAGTCAATCTCAACAGAAACTCATCTGCCTGTGTCTAATTACTTAACTCATACACTAATTATTCCATACTTAATTACATACTTATCTACACCTAATTATTCCATTAATAAATTTAAATAAGAAAATTTCTCCTATATAAATTTAGATCTCAAACCATTGATATAAAAACAAATAAAAAGTGAAAAAGGGAAAACCTAATGGATTCTCAACAATATCTAACATATAAAATATCTGCATATTTTTATCACATGTCTCTCTCATCCTAATAAAACAAACCTTACTTTATCATGAACAAACAAATATCCACTAGATCTAAACCAGCAAAATTATAATTAACAAAAAAAAACAACATAATTAACACAAATCATTTCATAATTAATTAATTATTTTCGAAAAATTACAATAAAAATACATTAAGAAAACTCTTTACAAAAATGATGAAAATTAAAATAGAATTATAACAAATTATGAACTCACATGTTTTGAACAAAGTCAAGCTACAAAGTCTTCTTCAACAATATACCTACAAAAATGAGAGAGAAAACACCTAACAAATAAACGTAAATTAACAAGAAAAAGGAAGGAAAAAAATTCTTAACACTCTCTCTCTCTCTCTCTCTCTTTCTCTCTCTTCTCTCTCTCTCACCTAAATGGAACTAACAAAATGGAAATTAGCAAGGATGGAAGAAGAATGGGACCGAGTATTTATAGAAAGTAATCCACTTACGGACACTGTGGACTTGTGGGTGGGGCATGTACTAATATAGGACAAAACTAAATGCGCGCTAAATTTCGGGTAAATTATGATCCAAATGTGAAATGTGTTGAAATCGGGTCGGGTTTTGTAAGGTGTCAGCGTTTCCATTAAGTTTGGATTAACTATCGGATCCAACTCCAACGTTCTTTCTCATCCTGTCACTTTCTTATTTCTTTTTATCAACTTTTATTAAATTTTATTAAATATTAGTAATATTAATAATTGCATCGTTGTTTTTAATTATAAGTTTCGTTTAATTTTAAACAAATTACAGTTTTTGTAAAAATGATTATCGTTTTTAGAATGAAATAATATAGATAAATAATCATAATTATGGAAAACTAAAAACATTTGTATTAATTGTAGTAGTTGAAGGTAGTTGTGATGAAATAGTTAACTATAAAGTATTTAATAATATGAAAGTATTATTGAAAATATTAATAAATTTTGTTTTCATACTTTAACATTGTTATACTGTTAATCACGCTTAATTTATCATTTAGACAACTTTTAATATAGATATTACGTTATGGAATAAGTTTAAGAAAATAGAAAATTTATAGGTGGTTCGATTAATTGAACTTTAATACACAAGTTTTAATAATAATTGTCATGTACAAAATTTAGATATAATTTTTTAAATGTAGTTTTTATTATTCTTTAATAAAAATATGATAAATATATAATTTTTTATTTATACATATGCAAATTGTTAATAAGTGTTACTTAATCTATCATAACCCTTATAAAATGCTATTTTAAAATAATAGAAATAAAAATTAAATATTTTAAAGATCCAATGATTATGATTATTCTACAATATAAAAATTAAATATTTAAACATTGAGGAGAGATGTTCTTAATTCAAGAGTAAGTTTAAAAGACTTATTTTAAATCTTAATTCTTAATTTTCATTAATCCAACGGTTTTAATTATTTTTCAAAAATAAATAAATTAAATAATTAATTAAATAATTAATTAAAATCGTTAGATTAATGAAAATTAAGGGTTAAGATTTGGAGTAAGTAATTTGAATAAGAAAATCTATCATCTTTAACATTAGTTGATACTTGATACATATGAATTAAGTTTATAATAAAAATAAAATAAATAGTAAATCTTTATGAAATATTTTGAGCATATGTTTTGTTTGGTAACTTATATTTTGAATTTATAAGTTATAATTTATAAGTTTGTATGATAATAAAAGATTTGTTTAATAATAATCTTTTTATCACGAATTTATAGTTTATTTTATTAATTTATAGTTTATTTTCCGAATGCTATTTTGATTAGCGTTTTAGTATATATCTTATGGTTTATTATTTGTTTTTCCATTTACACTCTTATAAATTTTAATTATTTTAAATATATTTAATTATTAATTAAAAATATTTTTTGATGTCATTTTATATTTATCAGTTAGTTAAACTGTTAATTTTATCAAACATTTTAATTAACTTATAAGTTATCAATCATAAACATAAGTTATAAGCTATTATAAGCCATTAATTTTTATAATTCTCTTATTCTCTTAAAATACATGATCCTTGTGATCTTCACCATTTGTGTTTTCATCAAGTATTGACTGAGAATTTCATCAAAATTCTATTCGCTATTATTTGAATTTTTTCCAAATTTCTCTTTACTGAGTTTAAATAATTTTTTCGCGAGCATGTGGTTGAGATCGTCTTAAAGAGACGAATCCAAGGATACCACCCATTGCTATTGATTTTGCAGTTTGAGGAACTCTAATTTTGGAGTGGCTGGAGGTTGAAGACGATGACATGTCTCGTCTCAACCAATGAGAGCACGCCATGTTATTTTTTTGAATTGGATCCTATGATAACGCTTTATCATGCACGCGCCTCTGGAGCCCTTGGATCTGATTGCTTTTATTAGTCATTATCAATCCAACGCGTTACATTGCTTCTGATTTTATTTTTTAAAATTTAATCTAATTTGTAATCCGGTGTGAAAACTAATGAGGTCCATATCAAGCACAGCGCGCCATGTCCATTGGATGTGATTACTAACGCATTTTGACTATGATCAGATGGTCCACATTTTTTTGGCTTTTATTTTATTTTCTGATTTTATATTTTAAATGTTTTAAACTTTAAAAAATCATAGAAAATTCATTTCTGACCCAAATATTATGAAAAAAATTCACAAAAATATTTTGAAATATTATCTTTCTGAATTTCATTTTTTTCATAATTTTATTTTCAGATATGATATTTTTTTTATGATTTTTCTCTTTTTTTTGGGTTTTTAATTATTTTAAAATATTTTTTGACATTTTAAAATGCTGGAAAAATTATGAAAGGATCCAATGGTCATTTGATAAATATTGGTGACCTCATTTTATTTTTATTTTTTATTTACTATTTTTTGTCATTTTTGGTTTGTTTCACCTTTTATTTTATTTCCTAAAAATATTTTCTGACTTTAAAAAATTCTTAAAATTTTTGTCAACACTTGTTGACCTCTGGTTGACTTTGGGAAATTTTCTTGGAATTTTATTTTGATGTAAAAATATTATTTATGTATTTCGTCAATAGATTCCAATCAAATAACCTAATTTTAAAATTATTTTAATCCTTTTATTTGATTTTTATTTTTATTTTTATTTTGCTGACTTGTGAATTTATTTTGGAGTCACAAATTTCCTCAACATCAATGGAATTTGGGTGTTGATAGGTGTAACACCCTAATATTTCGAGTATTAAATAATTTGAATTTGAATTATTTATTTAATTAAAAATTAAATTATTAGTATTTTTGGAATTATTGGAATTGGTTAAATAAGTGAAAAATTGGACTGCGGTGTAAAGTGTACAGTGGGGGTGTGTATAGTAAAAGGCTCTAATCCCATTATTTGTTATTATTATTATTTTAGAATAATAAGGAACAAAAGAAAAGAAAAGAGAAAGTGAGAAGACAGTTGGGAATTTCATCGTACGTGAGAAGTGCAGAGAGTAAGGGAAGAAAGAACCAAGAACTCTCAAGGTCAAGAATTTCTCACAGGTAAGGGGTGATTTCTCTTAGTTATTATGTCTTATAGGCTTTGGGATCAATAGGATTGATTGAGCATGTTAAGAATCTCAATTTAGGATTTTCTAGATTGGTAGAATTTGACCCTAAACTGTCTAATTGTATGAAATTGAACAAAACCAATGTTATAGGATCATTGAGTATGGTTAGGATATGTTATATTGCATTGTGTTGTTGTTGTTTGGATGATTCTGATGAATTTAGATGTGTGGGTTCGTAATTGAATGTTGGAATTGAGTTGGAGGTAACATGTTGTCAAGAAAAAGTATTTTCTGCTACTGCAGGTCGCATGAACTGGTTCCTGTGTGGGAGGAACCGGGTTCCTGGTACAAACTCCAGAGAGGTGGAATTTCTGTGTCTGAGGAACTGGTTCCCTGGTGGGAGGAACCGGGTTTCCAATGTAATTTTTAGTAAAAATGAGGTTTTTGAACGTAGGAACCGGGTTCCCCATACAAAATTCTAGAGAGCGTGTTTTCACATAGTGTGGGAACTGGGTTCTCCCTGGGAGGATCCGGTTACCACGGTAACTTTTGAAAAATATTAAACTTTAAAAATTCGTAACTTTCAAACCGTAAGTCTGTTTTAGTCGCCGTTTTGGACGTTGCTTCTTAAATTAAATACTCTATTTTGTAAAATGAAAAAAATGACTATAACTTGGGTTTATTTTGAAAATGCGTAGATTTTTCCGACTATGCGGTTTGTGATTATGTGCATACTTGGTGTATATGCAATGGTGTATCCATAATAATTGATTGTATCAGGTTTTGGTGGATGAAGTGCATATTTATGTTGTTTGATGTGTGCATGATCAATGATGATATCATATTTTGGTTGACGATGGTTTATGATGTTTGATGTGATCATAACTTATATTGAATGTTGCATGCTTTATGATGTGCATGCATATACATTCTGGTGGTAGTTAATTCCCATTGTGTGGAATTAGTGAGTATTGTCAATAACCGTTCCCGGGTGATTATGGGTGGTGAGGCTGGATTCATGTCCGGGTGATTATGGACGAATCGGTGTGTGTGACTTAGTTCACTTTTTGGTACCACATGCATAGAGTCTTGCATTGTATTTCGTGTGAATTATGACATGATAGAATGGTTTCCTGTGTTATAATGTGTTTGTCATGTTTGAGTGTATGATTGTGACTTGAAAAGGTGAAAATTGACTTATCTGATTATGCTAAAAAGGGTGGATTAATAACTTGAGATATTTTATTGTTTTGAGAAACTTATAATGCATTTTAATTATGATGAAGTCTCACCCTTACTTTGATGATTTTAGATTGAAGTAGCGGCTCAGAAGTTGGTGACGATGGCTTATAGAGCTGCGCTATTTATTTTATCGTGTGTCAGTGTCATGCTCTGGTCTTGTAATACTGGGGAACGTTTGGTTTAGAGTTATAATTAAACTCTGTTGATTATTTAAGATTGCTTTTGGATAAATGTTTTGAGAACTAAGGTGTTGACCTAGAAGTTTTGTTAGTTTGAAATTATCCAAGTTTTGAGAATAATTCCGCTGTGTAGAACATGTTTCGCTTATGATTATTTTAATGATGTTCTTCAGTAAAGTATAACATCTGTTTGAATTTTATTTTTAATGAATTGTGACGCCCTTTATTTACATGTCAACTATGAATTAATCATACATTTGCGGGGGTATTTAGAAGTGTGTTACAATAGGTCTCTTGACCAAATCCACCAAGAGAGTTGATTGATTTTGACGATTAGACCGAATACATTCATCTGATGCAAAATAAACTTGGACAATTATTTCCTTTTCTTCATCTTATTTTTCTTTTGTCCCAATTCGGAAAAAGTGATCAATTGGTGGCATGAACTTTAATGTTTTAACATAAGCCCCAAAAGATGATTTGAGCTTTGATCTTGGTTCAACACCTGTGGTACTTGTGTGATCGCGTTGATTATTTAATCAAGCTTCTGGCAAGTTTCCACTAACTTTGTCCATTTGAAATTCTCAATCATCTTTGATCAAGTGATGTGATAATTCCAAAACCCGTGATATACTTGGCAAAAAACAATTGAAACTTGTCGTGTGGTCGCGTTGATTCTATCAAGCTTCTGGCAAGTCTTCATGCGTAAGTTTCAAGATGGTCACCTTGCTGACAACTAACAATTAACAATTCAATGATATATTTGACAAGTTTCAAGATGGTCATCTTGCTAAACTTTATTAATTGTTTTTATTATTTATTTTCGGCTCTTTACTTTCCACTTTTACTTTTATGCTCTTTATTTTTATGCACTTTACTTTTTAGCATTTACATTTCATGTCATTTTTCCTTTGCTCACTTGAGCATTTACTTTCTATGTCATTTTTCTTTTTGCTCATTTGAGCATTTTATTTTCTTGTTATTTTGAATTTTCTCACTTGAGCTTTATTTTTCTTTTCCAAGATACCTAATAATTCAACTTAAACATAAAAAAACTCTTAATTGGACTTGGTTACCATCCTTGTGTTTGGAGCTTGATCTTTGGAATTAAGATTAAGACCCTTACCTCAACTTGGAGACCTTTGTGCCCTTGATGTTATTCTGTCTTATCTGGTTATTATCTTTGTATGCAGATTATTCTGTTATACTCGATTAAGAATGAATTTCCTCCAAATACAGCTGTTACTCTGCCCGTTTTTCTTAAGACAAGAGTTCACCTAAAAGCATTGATTTATCTGAATCTTGGTTTTTTTTGTCCTATTATTTGTTGCTTATGTGGTAATCTAAAGGATGGGATGTGGTATTGACTTTTGATGTCAAGTACTAGTCTTTTCACCCGGTTAAATATTTCTTTACCCTTACCTTTTACTTTAGGCACTTAGGTTAGCCTCTTCATCTCCTCCCCATTCTTTAATTTCAAAATCTTCCCTCTTTTTCAAAGGATTCTTGTTTTCAAAACTCGAACCGCTTTCATAAAAAACTTGGACTTAGGTCCATGCATTTTCAAACTTGTTTTCATAATAAACTTCCAATCTATTTAATAATACTTTGACTTTTCTTTTCATAAGACTAAAAAACACCTAACCTCATTTAAACTCTTTTTTTGAGCTCTTTGTAGCTTTTCTAAACTAACATTTTCTTAAAATCAACCAACACACAATTTTGTTTTTTAGTTGAACTACTTGATTTTAATTTCAACATTGCACATTGTTGGTATGTAGGCCTGGAACTCATTGGAAGTTCTATCAAACCAAAAATAATAAAAAATATTTCTTTTCTCCCTCCACCATCCATTTTGTACACATACTCTTTTTTAGCACACATATACAAATTTTTAAAAAGGTTCCTACGGAGTATCGTAGATGATTTAGGTGTCTAACAACTTCCCTTTGCATAACTTATCCTCGGTCCTAGATCTTCGATCTTTTGTTTTAGGATTTTATTCGCTCTTTTTCCTAGTCCTTTGGATAAAATAAAAGCGCGGTGATGACTCTTTTGTTATCTTTTTGAGTTAAGTCAATTCAATGGCTTATACTCGCAGTTTTTGCCGCTACAGTAAATATCATTAAAGCTGATAATAAACACCTTACCTCAATTAGTATACCAAACTCAACTGATTTAGAATTTTTATGAGGCGCAGGGACAAGTTCCTTAGGTGGAGTTGCATGAACATCTTCATGAGGTGTAGGGTCAACCTCTTGAATAGGTGTAGACAAAATGTAGTTGGTTTGTGAGTCATCAATTTCTTGTGAAGCCATTACATGTACAACCTCTACAGTTTGAATATGATCAATAGCAACTTGAGGTGCAACTAGAGTTTGGGAAGTAAGATCATTGACATTGGATTGAGGTTGTGTTTCCTCAAAAGCTACACAAAGATCTGCTGCAAGCATTTCAATTTCTTGGTCCATATCACATTGACTTTCAGGATGTTGTTCAGCTAAAGGTTCAACTTGAGGTTGTTGTTGTTCAGTAGAAACTTCAACATTAGTTTGAGTTGTTTGTGTTGAATTTTTCTTTGGTTTTTTCTGCGTATAGTATAATGTAATTAATATCACACATAAACAATTAGTAAGAAAAACATATTTGAGTTAAGTTAATATTTTTATTTTATGAGCTTCTCCTTACATTATGAACATATACACCAGAATTGGTACAACAATAAGATATTTGTGTTCTTCCTTTGATAGGGGTCCTCATCAGCTTCCTTAATTTCTTAGACCTTTCAGAGCCTCTTTTGTATGATTGAGGCAACATCTCTTCAATTTTTTTCTAAATAATTAAAATAAAAATTATTAAAATTTAAACCATCACGATTAACTCACAATGTAAAATTTCTTTACACCGTTAATATATACTAATTAAATTCTTAAAAGATTCACATTTTCATAATTTTTCTTTAAGATTAATTACTATGCACTGTCACTGTAAAACTTCTTACACGGTCAATGCATCATAAACATCTATTAATACTATTTAATAAATAATAAAAATAAAAATAAAACATAATTTATAATTTAACGGTTATAATTCAGTGACTATGTAAAAGAAGTTTTGGAGCACAATATTCAAATTAAAATCTTTTTCTTTTATTTTAATTTTAATTATTAATAAAAATTAATAATAATAAACAAAGTACTTTCGAAAAAATAGTAACGTCATTCGGATTTTCTTACCAAAAAAATCCTTATAGTAGATATTCTTTTTAATTCTTGTAGCACGTGCTCCGTAACAAAATCTCCACGCTCCCAATGTGTGTTGATTAAGATAATCATTTAATTTAATTTTTTTTTCAAATAAAAATTAAAACCGGATAAGGACGAAAGATTTAAAAAAAGCCGTACTCACGGAGACTCTGTATTCGTATAAGAGACGGACACGTGTCGCCTATACAAATGGGCCCCAGCTTGGGCTAACGGGCCAATACCCATAACCCGAAATTGATCTTCTTATCTTCTAGGGTTTCTAACTTCAATACTCGCCTCCATCTTTAGTCAATGATGATCTCAGCTGAGATAATTTAACACCGTCAGATTGAATCAGTGCACCAGACTTACAGCAGATCCTCCACACCCTAAACTTCTCTCTTTAGGTTTTGCGATTCTCCTGATTTTGATTTTTTTTGGATCTGGAAAAAGAACAATGGTGTTCAAAAACAGGTACATGGTGATGGAAGTTTTTATGAATCCTAATAGAGACAAAGCATCGGGTGATTCTATTATAATTACTCAGTTTAATGTGTCGAATGCTATAAAAGATAGCATCCTGGTGAATTTCGGAGAGTGTGGTTTGGCTGCATCACTGGGATCATTTCAAGGTGACTAATTGGTTGCAGATGATTTGTCTTTTATTGTTTTCCTTATATTTGATAATTTTCACTTTTGGGGATTCTTTATGCAGTTAAGTATGTGAATCCAATCACTAATGTGTGCGTTATTAGAGCGTCCAGAGAGGAGCATGAAAAAGTATGGGCTTCTATTACAATGCTCAGAAGTATTGGAAATTTCCCAGTGGTGTTTAATTTGCTTGATTTATCTGGTAAGAACAATTACCGCACGCTGAATGGTGTTTTCTAACATTTAGATATATGTTGCATTGGTTTTCTTTATTTTCGGATTAACTGGAATTCATAATGCATCACATCATTATGTTTTGTGTTTTGCGTATTAGTTTGATTCGAGAACATGTAAATCCTAATATGAAATTGTACCTTTGTTTGATTCAGGAAATTTACAGGCTACTAAAACCGCTGCATTAAAGTGCGAAAAAGCAAAATTTGAGCAGTACAAACTTATGGTTGGGGATCGATTATCAGCTGACGATACTCATCGTATGAATAATCATCTTGCAAAGATTGAACTTTTGGAGCACTGAAATATTTGGTCAACTTCAAGGGCCTCAGTAAGCCTTCTCAGCTTCACGTGATCCCTAATTATAATCATAACATTATCTATGCTAGTTCTGTGCAGCCTCTCTTATGATAGACTAGATGCATTGAGGTTTTCCTAGCATATGGTATAGCTACAGCCTTAACCATGAGTGTGCAGCTAGTTTCTTTTAGTCTTCACTTCAATTTTCTAGAATTTTAGGAAGTGGTGCAATGTGTTTTTAACATTTATACTAATTTGGAAGAGTGTTTGTTATTCTTATATATCACTTTTCAAATGAAACTTTTCTTTTTCTCTTACGGCTGATAATATTAGAGTTACAGTTACTTCAGAAAATAGTCAAATGCTTTACTTTTGTGATAAATTTGAACAGTGTGATTGGAGTGTCCTCAAAGTGTTACGTTGCATTAGGCTGTACCAAGCACCACATCATTAATACGTAAGTTTAAGAGGCCTGCATCAAAGATTTACTCTACAACATGCAACACCATGACTTTGAATGCTCCCAAAAGATCAATGCATTTGTCTGCCAACAAAACGTACCACATTCGGTTTCTTACTTGTTTCCAAAGCATTTCACTTGCACCAGACCAACAGATATTATGCTTCTCCGAATTCAATCTCTATTGTAATGCCAGTTGCACCAGAACCAAAGCCTAATGCTCTTCATAAGTGCAGCACATGACATGTAACCTGCACAAATTACTGCCGGCTTTACGATTCCCCCCAACCCCCACCTACCAAACCAAACTGAGCAAATACGACTGACTGAAGAAGAATCAAACTGCTAGCACATCAACCAAGCTACACTTATGTAAAATAGCCAGAAAGCTGTTTATCCATCCGACATATACAGTCCTGAGTATCTTAACCATTAAACTCAGTGTGAAATCAGTTTCTAGTCACCTTTCAGTAGGATATTCACAGTCACCATACTCCACTCTGTAGTTGCAAGGCAAAGTCACCTTTCATCGAAACCATACAGACGGAATGAATACAGCCGGTCGAATCCCCCATATCCAAGACAAGTAACAAACCAAATAACACCTTTGGAGCAAAGTTATCACTTAACTATATCTCCAAAGCATAAATTGTGATTTATGTATGTTTACGGCATTGAAAAAATATTCGATATATGGCTTAACTATTGGTGCAATAATCCTATGACGTGAGGAGTTTATCTCTTTACAAGACTGACAATATATGGCTTAGGTTTGTAACTAAGCTTGAATGAAGAAAATTAAAACTGAAAACTTCTATTTATAGAAAAATAGAAACCGAACAAATTACGGATTTGCCCTCCAACTCCTTTTTGGGCGGGAAAACCTGACCAAGCATGGCGCCCTCCATGAGGCCATGGCACCCGCCACAAGTGCTCATGTAGGAAGAATGTGGCCAGGTGGGAGTTGAGGGAGGTTAAGTCCTTGACACATCAAAGCGTCCTCTATGGCGGCCGCCATGCTGACCGCCACATGTACAAATGACTTGAAAATTTGATTTCTTGGCTGATTTGCTCCGTTTTTCGTAGGAAGGCTCCGAAATAGCTGGGTATCTGAAAAGGGAATAAAAAGCAAACAAAAAGCAGGAAAAGATAATAAAAACTACAGTTAATCATGTGAAATTCGAGTAAAAAACGCAATGTGTTTCGGTTTTATCATTGCCCTAGAGCGTGAAAATGGAGACTGGGTATTTAACAATGATACAATGTTAATATAATACAATATACTGAGTCACAATTGCATACTAATCCTAGTTGTCATGCCACATCATCCAAGTTAACGTTTTCACAATCAAATTAACGAATTGGACCAACTTATGTATCATAAGTTTTGTTAAAGGACTGAAATTAAGTTATGGACTTCAGGACTAGCTAAGCATACATACACATACTTACAAAAAGCTAAATTTTAAAAATCTTGAAGTAAATTCTAATATCTATGATGAAATTTAAATAGCAACTTCTCTTGAAGTGTTGTCAATATCAAGGAACCATAACAACTAATTCAAATTCTGCAACACACAATCCAACTATTAGAAACCAATGATATCAATCACATATTAAATCACATATAAGAGAAAATAGAGTATGTTCAAATTCAATAACCTAACAATGCTATAATACTGCAGTAGTCTTTATTCACTTTATTAAACATCATGTCACCAATTTTTAAATTGGTTTTTCTAACTAAGATTCAATAAAGCTTCTTACACTTAATTTGAACATGAACACAAAAAACTCAGGCTATAATTAAAAAACCATAAACATGTCTTAGCAATGAAATGATTTATATTAGAATTAAATCTAAACTAAACCTAATTGCAATTCAAAAGCATACATTGATATAAACCTACTAAGTTTTTAGGTTTAGAACAAATTTCAAAGTGAAAACAACAAGAGAAGCTCTTTTCCAAAAAAACCGAAACAACACAAAATGTTGGAAAGTAACAAAATGATATAACATATTGCATTCGCCGAAAATACCGGCCTTATTGGTTCTCTTAGTATTTAAACAAAATCACAACAACAAACACATAAATTCACTGACATAATCATTGTGATTGCTCTAACAATTAAATTTGAGCAACAGGAAATAAGAGAGATAATGAACCATTTTGAAATATTCCAAGTTCACGTACAAAAATCATAAGATAAAAAAGGAAAAAGGAAATAAAATCTGACAGGTAGCAAATTGAGGTGCAGCGACTAGAGAGGAAGATCATGGTGGAGGAAAGGCGACCATAAATGGTGCGATGAAGACGCAAACATAAATGGTGTGATAAAGAAGGAATGTTTTTTAGTTTTGATGACCATTCATGGTATAAGAAAGGAAATAATATAAATTTTCTCTTATATTTCTATTTTTTTTAAATAATAAAAAAATGACATTGTTTTGTTTTTAAAAAACACTTAAATTGTCCGTTTTCAAATATCACGAATTTTTTGGTTTTTATTGGTTTTCACTGATTTTTATCGATTCTCGTCAGTTCAGTGAATTAATTGATCCAACAATTAAAACAGACATGTTATCTCTATAGTTTCTAGTTCAATTGGTCCGACCAAATGGTGTGATTTTTAAAAACATTTCCCAAGATTATATACATTCTCAACAAAATCCAAGTGAAGAAAAAGGAAACCATAGAGGAATACATAAACTGAGCCAAGGTAGTCATCGAAGTAGGTGGATCAAGCGGAGAAATGAAATGATGGATATTTGAGAAAGAGATTGTATCTTTCACGACAAATTAGGATGGAAAGGGGCAATAAATATGAATTAAATCCTAAAAATTTTACCACGTACCCCTACATTTATTCCCATACCCCTACAATTTTGACATCTGGACGAAATTGCCCTTGTATAAATACTAATAACTTTTTTTTCTTTCACTTTTACCATTGTAATTTCTGAAAAACGAGAGAGAAAATTAATTTTTTGACAAACCGGAGAACCCAGAAAGCCTAAATTCGGTCTTTATTTTTCACTCCGGAAGACTCAAGAGTAAGTTATCCGGTTTATGCATTGATGTATTTTTACAAATTGGATAACATGATAAGTGGATTATCCGGTGTGTTTTTGGAAATTTTAACACACACCGGATGTCATGTGAGTGGGTTATCCGGTGTGTGATTTGTACTCCGGAAGTCACGTCCCCGTGTTATCCGGTTTGCTTCAGTTCACCCCGGATAACCACTGCTTGGGTTATCCGGGTTATTGCTGCGTATTTTGTAAAATTTTCCAATTTTTTGACTTTTTTTTTCTTCAGTGGTTCGCAGACGAGGAGCGGGTGACAATAATGTACATAGAAGAATAGAGGAGCGACAACGTCGCCGTGAAGCAGACAATGTAGAGGGACATCAGCCGCCTGCAGGGGATCAGGTGCATCCACCTTTTCCAGGAGGACCCACATATACTTCTCTTTTAATCAGATATGATGGTCACGTTGCTCGTCATATTTGGTTTGGCGAGGTAAGTTAATATTTATCATTTTATTTTGAATAATTTTTATTTGTTAAAATTTATATATTTTATAACATGTTTGGTATAAATTATTTTCAGGAGAGGCATCCTAAAAAGGAGTTAAAAGTTCTTTATGACACAAATTGATCGGTTGGGTTCCACATATGCTTCCTCCTATTATAGAGCACTGATTGTTGAATTCTGGTTTATCATCTCTTCAAAGAACCAGTTTGTCGAGGATCGATCAACATCTGGTATCGGCATTTGTAGAGCGATGACATCCTGAAACATCGTCATTTCACATGTCATTTGGTGAAATGACCATTACTTTGGACGATGTTTCATGTCTTCTTCACGTGCCTATTAGGGGTGAGTTGGTTGACCCTGCAGAAGGGTTTACTGATAATGACGTTATTAGATTAGCGATTGATCTTATAGGAGTTTCATTGGAGGAGATTGCTGAGGAGGTCCAATTTTGTAGAGGTCCTTACTACAGATTGGATTGGTTAAAGATTATTTTTGAGCATCAACGGGCTGCAAACAGGTTTGATTGTGCTGCCAGAGCGTACATGATGTTGTTATTAGGTTGTACCATTCTGACTGATAAGACCTTTACTCTGGTGGAGGCAAAATATTTATCACTATTTAGGGATTTGGATGGATGTGGTAGATATTGTTGGGGAGCGGCGGCACTGGTTAATCTTTACCGCTATTTAGGTGATGCTTCCTTCTATTCCTGCAAACAGTTGGGTTGGATATGCCTCTCTATTACAGGTATAATATATATATATATATATATATATATATATATTTATGTTTAGTTATTTATGAATTTTATTTATATTATGTGTAACAGTGCTGGATCCACGAGTATTTTCCCTCTATTGGGAAAATAGGTCTATCTGGGATTTGCGGTGTAGGTAGTCCACTTCCGAGGGCGATGAAGTGGTGTTACAGGCAATCCACTACAAAGGTCGAGCAGCATAGGGTGCAGTTAGATGCATTGACACCGGATGATGTCATTTGGCGTCCTTTTGAGGATCACCGACATATATGTCCATTTGATGATATATGTCCATACAAGGGTGGTCTGAAATGGTATGGTACAATAATGTTATATCTACCTGACAGATGTTTGTGTCAGTTTGGATACAAGCAATACATACCCCACCATCCCCCTGCTGAGTCTCTTGATGTGGATATAGACTGGTTAAGCTATGTTCAGGCGGTTTTGGATGTTATTCGGGATGCAGTTTTTGCTGTTCGACCCTATGATGTAGTTGATGAGTATATGGGTTGGTATTATATGGTGTCACATCCTCAATTGGTAGCACCACCAGAAAATGAGGTGAGAGAGATCCCAGTGCCTGTGTATGTGTTCACAGTGATTTCTGGTGAAACAACCGCTAGTCTTCCAAACTATCAAATAAGCGTTGTAATTGTTATTCAATTCCTCTGGTAACTTGCAGGATCGACTAGATTGATCCTATGAGGTATTGGTTGTTTGTATAGAATTAATAATAAAATAAGGATTCAAGTTTAAGGCTTATATTTAGAGTGTTTTATATAAGTCCAATGTATTTCGATCACGGCATTTAGTAACTTAGTGCCATGATTAAATAAAGAAACATAATATTGACTTGAATGAGTAAATAAACAAAGATTCAATTTACAGAAGAAATATAAGTGCAGAAATGCTTAAATGACTCTTAAATGTAAAAGACTTTTCAAAGTAAAGGCATGAAATGTAAAAGACAAGAATGTAAAAACAGGTATGTAAAAGCTTTCTGGAAAATAAGAGCGTTAATGTAAAAGTTTCAGAAAAGTAAAGGATTTCGAAATGGAAGAAAACGTTTGAATGCAAGGAAAGTTAAATGACTTTGAAGGTAAAGAATTTAAAAGACATTGATGCAGGATAAAGATAAACTGAAAAGATAAAGATGCATTATTGAATAATAAAAGTTTTGGTGCAATCATACGTACATCATTCGAGCATTCGTTTCCCTAGCCATGTGGTATTTTGAATGTTTACTGAATTTTTGTACAATAGATATGACACACGAAATCCTAACACTAAGACTCCTATTTATACTATTTCGACCATAACGGTCTGGCTTATGAGATCTTGCCACGTTCAGAACATGCAGAGCACTGCGCCTCTCTTGCTTCCACGCGTCTTCGAACTGTCTCCAGCACATACATTCTAACTTCCAATTATCCCGCTCGCGTTTTGAATTTCAAATACCTTGACCACTTCGACTTCGAACTCACTTCTCAGATACAACCTTACTACCATTTCGAAGCTTGCTTTACATATATCATCATAATTTCCATTCGAAGCTCCAAGTTTCAGCAGGTCCATTCGAAGAGCCAATTCTTTCATCCCAAACTATGACATTCACTTTATTCCAACGAACAATGATATCATTTCGTTTCGAACTCAATGATTCCGTTCCGAATCATAGATATCAAAATCTTCAGCTAACAAAATGCCCCTTAAAAATATGTATTTCGAATCTCTTTCTGAGAAATACTTATTTTAAACACATCCACAAGATTTTGATGTGACCCTGAGTAATCATGACACTGTATATGATTTCCACTACGTCAGTCACGAAGGCTCTTGGGTTTCCGAACCGCTTCAAAATAGTTGCCACGGTATGGTGCGGTTATTAAAGACAATGATTACCTTTAATCATGCTTATTACCAATACTCACTTTACGCCACCTCACTCCGTGTCCAACCCACGTCCTCCACGTATCTTAGTTTTAGTTGATGAGTGCTTCAACTTCCTTACTATAAAACTAAACAACTTTAGTCTTTTAATCTTTTCCACACTCTGAACTATTTTCTCTTCTTCTCTTCTCGTCTAAATCCTAAGTTCTTAACAACTTCCAACAATGTCTTCAACAACATCCCAGATGAAGAAGATTTCCAAGAAGAAAAACAAGAACGCTGGAACGATCCTGGAAAGCAAAGTTGGTATTCACCAAGGTCAATCCGTGCTTATTCCCCAGGAATCTCAAAAGCAAGAACTCCTATATTCTTCTCGGTATTAATCCCACCAATGCTTACGGAAGAGGTTTGCCCTAATGGGCCCTCTTACAGTTTTTGAAATCCTGAAAGACACCAGGACTATCTTCCCTGTTTGCTATGATTTTAAACCTTTGTTCAACACGATGGAAACCCCTAGTCTAGGAACTGAGAATGTGAATGAACCCTCTGCTTCAAAAAACGTAGAAACCCCTGTAGTTCCGCCAAAAGATCCTTTTATTTTGGACTATGTTAAAAGTAATTTTAAACCGTTTCGATCTTGCCCTACTGCTGATATAGCTTACCAAAACTGGTTCGCTAAGGTGGAGACTAAGAAATCCCATCAGTGGGAGGAGCTAGGGATCTACAATCTAATTAAATTGTCGAAACCGGCTTCACCTAACCACCCTCTATTTGCGTCCTTGTACTTTTGGGATAGCACTTATAATACCTTTCACCTTCCGGAGGAATGATCACACCTACATTCTTGATATAACCGCTATCACGGGCTTATCACGGTGGGAGAAACATATATCCCTGATTCTGAAGACCATTCAAGCATTATCGACTTCGACATCAAGTTGGCTAGCTTCTCCAAGTTTATCAGTCATTATCACACTGAAGGTGATAGTGTATCAGACGTAGAGCATATTGCCTTCCTCACCCTTTGGTTATCAAAATATGTATTTTGCAGTAGGTCACTACAAGTAGCCAGTAGGTTTATTCCTCTAGCAAGGGATTTACACGAAAACAGGAGAATTTGTTTGAGTGAACTATTACTGGTTGATCTCTATGAAAGTTTGAGATCAAGTTTGAAGCCTGAAATCTCACACTTCTAAGAATATCTTGCTAGCTGGTCCCTTACGTTGCTCGATTATGGCTAAATGCCATGTTCGAATTTTCACTCTCCACCGATACCATTGTTGAGCAAGATCCGAAATAGTGGATCGAAATGTTGAAAACACAAGGTTAAGAGACTGACTCAAGTGATGATAAGGTGATTTCGAGTTCTATTCTCACAATATATTATGCTCTTCTCCAAAAACATAAGTTCGAAGAGACTATGGCACCTTTCGCCGAGGACTCATGGACCGTCTTGGTTCACCATGTCCCTTTGAGGTGCTAAGAGTAAAGAGATCCAAGACCTGGAAAGCCTTCTTGCTCCCAAGACTAATCTCCTCAAGAATCACTCCGACCAAGAACCAAATCCTACATTTGCCTATCAACCCACTTCGTTTGAGACAATTTGGTTTATGTCAACTAATCCACGAACCCTTTTTCAAACTCAAAGCGCTATTACCTCAGTCGAACCTTCAAGGCCGGAGAAGCTAAGCTGCGAGGAACAATATCAAGAATTTGCCAGTTCGAATTAATTTCTTTTGAACCAACTCATTTTCATCAAAGGGTTTTGGATTGGTGGACTAAATTCTACCAGACTTATATGTTTGACACTCTCACCATCAAAAGCCGGCTGCGTTCGATGTGCGGTACACAAAAAGAAAGGTATGTTCACTCATGCTCAAGAGATTAAAGCTTTTCAGAATTACTTCGAAACAACTTATGATCCCACACGCTTGGAGTCTACAGTATATCGAGCGTCCCAAACCTTGAAGGAAAAATTCAAAGAAAAAGTCTCTAAGTTCAGACTTCCTTCAGGGTTGTCACCTGAGGATAGGTATAGGTTGGCACTCGAAATGCATCCACCTAAGTTTCCCAAACTACCTACCTCAGAACTGTCTCTGGCTTGGTTTCCCCCATACCCTTGGTGGTTAACGTGCAAAGAGATGTTCAAGTATCGATCTCAAAAGAAACTAAAGCCATCTGAGACTGTGACATGGGCTCGACACTGGCTCCATAATTTCCCAGGGCATCTTCGCTATGACCTTTCTGCCATGTCGATTCTTTCGAATGAAGGCGAGTGCGAATGCTTGGGAAATCCCAAATAATTCTTACTTTCTTTATTTTAACATTTACCTTAATTGTTTCGATTTTCAGCCATTAGAATCAAGACCGTTGCATCGAAGACCAAGGAGGGAAGCAGCTCTCAACAAACCATCGAAACCAATGATGATGTGCCCAAAACAAATCCAACAATTACTCCTGCAACAACAACAACACCAACAACAAACACCATTGTTCCAACTCCAACCATTTCTCCAACTCCAACAACTGCTCCGACTCCAGCAATTGCTCCAACCCCAAAAGTAAACAGTTTATTCTGGTATTTCGAATAGGCTTAAATTTATGATTGAAGTCTAACTTATGTTTGTACCATTTCAGACTAGTAAGCTCCCACCAACTACTCCCAAAAAGTGAAAGCCTAGTACCGGTGGGAAGACTCTCAAGACTGGGGAAAGTTCACCAACGACTTCGAAGAAGAAGCAAAAGAAAGACATTTCAAAGGATACGGCGTCTGGACTTGATTCCAGGGATGTTGCTCCCTTCCAAAAATCCACCTTCGACCTCCAACGTAATGTTGGAACATATAGACAGCAATATATCTTCAGACAATCTACAGGTGAATTCACTTCGAATTCTTCAAAAAAAAAAAAGATTATTCGTACCTTATTTATAAGTTTCTAATCTTTCTTTATTTGTGTAGGATGATTCAACTCCAGTTCCGACTACTTCGACTCCTCCCCACAAACAATGCTCGATCCATTCTTCTCCTCATGGAATTCAAGTGTCTGTGAAACAAAGGCTCCTCAATATGGCGGTTCCAACTGGGGCTTCTGAATAGCCAGATGACCAAGGCACTTCGCCTCCTCTTAAGGAAACAAATGAACCAACACCTGAAGTTGCTGAGGAGGTGCCTCCAGAAACTTCTCAACAAAAATCCTCTCGAAATCCCTCGAGAGTAAAAGGCGACTCAAGTGAAGAGGACAAAGCCAATGGCTCTCAGAGGCGAAGATTCTAGCGAGGAAGGATCGAGGGCGAAAGAGGAGAAGATACTCAAGGCTGTTCGAGTGAAGGAAGTCGATAATCACGATAATGAAAGCGATGACATCGAAGTCGTGGACCTAGTTGGTGATGAAGAAGATGATGAGGAAGAAAATAATGAAGGTGATGGTTCTCCTACCAATGAGCCAATGGAAGTCGAAATGGATGTGACTCCTTGCATGGAACTTCAAGTCCTCTCGTCAAATAGTGAAGAAGAGTTAGCCCTTTAAAATGACCCTATTGGGTACATGAAGGCTAAAGGCTCGGAGAGATACTCCTCTTCCCAAGTGGTCTTGGTTCGAATCTGCCTTCGATGATAGGGTTGTACTTCATCACAAGATTAGGAAAACAATCCTAGACGTGGATTTATTTGAAGTACTCAAGAAAGGCGACACCTTTATCATGAAGGACTTCTCAACCAAGTCGACCTCACCAATTCTCTGGAGGTTAGCACCATTCTTTTCGAACTTCAATATTTAATAGACAACGTGGTAGGTGTTTCCTCCAAGATGAATCTGCCAATAAGGTTCAAGAAAGCGAGCTGCAATGGGCCGCTTATGAGCATGCTTGAAGCTTTCTAAAGAAGTGAAGAGCACGCCACGCATATCCGACAAGCTAAAGCGATTATGACCTTGAGCTCAATCCATCCTTCTCGGGAGAAAGCAGATTCTAGAACTTCAAAGTAAAATTAAGGAGGCCCAACAACAACGGTGGCATATGAAACCAACACTTTTGGTAATCGATTCGAAGAGCTCCTTAATAAAGGACTTGCAGAGACTGAAGCAGCTGAGCAATTTAAGGGTGAAGTTGCTATCCTAGAAGGAGCCAAGAGCTTCACTCAACAAAGGCTTGAGTCTTATCAAGTATCTTGATCGATTAAGGAACAATACCCATTTCGAAAATTTGTTTGTTTAATGAATCTTGTATTTCAATGTTTATATAACACCTTAAACAACGCCATTTGGCAAGTTAAATCACCAATTTGGCATTTCTTTATATTATTATGATTACGTTGTTAATATTCGAATCTCCCGCAAGCGTGGCTTATATTTCTTTAAATATTTCCCATTTACCTTTAGGATTCGCTTATCATCTGCCAACTCTTGATCTCATACGCATTATTTGAAAAAGTTTTCATTATTCGAAAAGGTCCTTCCCATGAGGTGACCATTTCCTAACGTTTTATTCTTTTTGTCCATGGGTATAACTTTCCAAACTAAGTTATTAGCGAATATTTTACCTTTCACCCTTTTGTTATATGCCCTGCTACTCTTTTTGCCTCATCAGATTTCCAATGCATGCAACCTAACTTCATCCAATTCGACTAACTCATTCATCATCATTTCCCAATATAAAGAAGATGGGATTTCATTTTGTCTTTGAATTTGATTGTAGATGAATTTCTCTGGTAAGTGCATCATGACCAAATGTCGAGTTGGAAAGGTGTGGTGTTAGTAGCCTCTTTAGGAGATGTTCTGGGCCATAGGATTTGGTCTAAAGTCTTATGCCAATTTCTTGGTTTTACCAACATGTTTCTTTATCAAACCTATTATTACTTTATTGGTTCTTGACGACCATTTGCTTGAGCATAGTATGGCGTTGATGTTAGCAATTTAAACCCTATTTCTTGGGCAAACTCTTGCATCTTTCTACCGATAAATCAGAACCTTGGTCGTGGTGTTGCTTCGGCAATCGAACCTATAGATAATTTGTTTATGAACTCAATAATAGCCTCTTGATCTCTGACTATTAATGGTATTGCTTGATCCACTTGGTAAAGTAGTATATTCCCACCAAGATGTATTTCGACCTTTAGACAAAGCGAGATTGATTTCTCCTATTAAATCTAATGCTCATCCTCTAAAGGGCCATGGTTTAATGATCGAATGCAACTCACTTGCGGGAGCATGTTGAATCCATGTTTCGGCATTCTTCACACCCTTTAGCAAAATCTATACAATCTTTGAGCATCTTGGGCGATACATCCCATATCGAAATAGCAACCATTTCATTTTATGGCACCTTAATGTGCCCCACATGCCCCATTGTGGACTTGATAATGCTAAATATGCCTCACTTTCTCCTAAGCATTTAAATGTCGCCTTCTTGGGTCTTTTGAACAATTCATTTCCATGAGGACATATGATAATGCTCTATATTTTATTTTCTGTCAACATTTAATGTTGGATTTTTAAGTATGCTATTAATGGACTTCGCCAATCAATTCGATAAGGTATTGATGGCTAATACTGAATCCATCTTTATCACCACATCCCAATTTAATATTTTCGTCGATGGTATGAGTCGGTAGCCATAACCCTACCTCTAATTTCGACCAAATCCTCCAAGTTTTTGGCGAAACTTTATACCACAAGCCAATTGTGCTAAGTCATTTGCTTCTTGATTTTCTATTCGGGTATATGTTGAATATCCATGTATTCAATTTCTTGAGTAGCCTATTAACTATGACAAAGTATGTCATCAGTTTTCCTTTATGCATTTATATTCCTTTGTTATCTTGACCACTAACTCGAATCACCTTTGATTTCGACTCTAGTTGCCCCAATTCCAACAAAGCTTCAGTCCAACAATGGCGCCATTCAACCGTTGTTCGAACAACGAGGACCATCTAACTTATACTTGAATTTTGTTGGAATTCCTTCAGGAGAAATTATGAGAACTCCAACACCACTGCCCTCTCTGTGGGTCGAGCCATCAAAGTATAGCTTCCAAGGTTGCATTTAGACATAACCCATGACAGGCTTTTCGACCAATGAATGGTCCACAATGAAATCAGAAATTACTTAACCTTTCACAGCTCTTAAAGGTATGAAAGTCAAAGAATATTCTGTCAAGGCTAAAGCCCATTTACCAACTCTGCTGTGCATTATTGGTTTTGAAAGCATGTGTTTGATAACATCGAAATGAGATGAAACATAAACATCAATAGGCTTTATATAATACTTAAGTTTCATACAAGAAAAGTATAAACAAAGACATAACTTTTCTATATTACTATATCGAGTTTCTGCATCATTCAATACCCTACTTAAATAATATATGGCTTTTTCGATGCCATTACTATCTTCTTGTACTAACATACTACCTATAGTAAATTCAGAAGCAGATATGTACAATCTTATGTGCTTTCCCCATGAAGGTGGAGACAAGATAGGAGGCTGAGAGAGATATCTTTTAATCTTGTCGAAGGCCTCTTGATGTGCTTCGTTCCACTCGAAGGCTTGGCCTTGCTTTAAACGAAGTAGTGGAGAGAAAGCTTGAGTTTTCCACTTAGATTCGAAATGAATCTTACGAGAAAATTAATCTTCCCAGTGATTGCAACTCCCTTTCGATGTAGGTGCTTTAGTCTCCATAATGGCTTTGGTCTTATTACGGTTGATTTGATTCCTTTTTGTGAACCACAAGCCGGAAATCTCCAGCCTGCACAAAAAATGCACATTTAAGGGGGTTCATTTTTAAGCCATGTTTCCTCATTCTTTCGAATGATTGGCTCAAATGATGCAGGTGGGTCTCTGCAGAGATAGATTTGATGACTATATCATCAATATACACCTGCATAAATGTCTCAATAAAATCATGAAAAATGGAATCAATTGCTCTTTGGTAAGTTGCCCCAACATTTTTTAAACCAAAAGGCATCACTACCCATTCATAGGTGCCTAAGGCTCTGGGCAACGAAATCTTTAGCCAGCATCTTCTTGACAATAAAATCTGGTTATAACGGTATCCATCTAGCATACTTAGGTATTCGAACCTGCTGAGTCTATTAACATCTACGCCACGGGCATAGAGTATTGATCTTTGGGGTTGCGATATTTAAATCCCTAAAGTCTATGCATATTCTCGAGAACCATTTTCTTAATAATGTACTATATTTGCTAACCATTCGACATACCTTGTGGTTACGATGAATTTGCAACAACCTTCGACCTCGACTTTGATCTTTGTGAGCCTTTGGCGAATCTCTGGGAGTTTGCTTGATGGGCTTCTTGCCATCCTTAATTGGGAGTCTATGCTCCACTAGCTCTCTCTTCAAAGGGCATTTCGTCATAATCCCATAAAGCAATCTTTGTTTTCTTGAGGACTTGATCACCTCGTGCTTGACACTTGGGGTGAGTTTTGTCTTTGATGTAGGTTATTCTCTTTGTGTTATCATCCCCAAATTTACCTCTTGAGGATCCTGCGCTAACATTTTGGCGCTGAGTTTGTAGGATCCTTATCGAAGCCATTCTTTGTCATATATGGCATCAAGCCTTTGATCTATTCGTTTTCTTCACGGGTGAATCTTTGAACCATTCCTTTCATTTCATTTACTTCAACGATATTATGTATTTGACACGAGCCTTTCCATTCATTCTCGACCATATAGGCGAAATCCTTTCGAAGGAAGACTCGGTCATGAGCGGGATTATCGAACTCGACTGGTGGCCGTCTTTGCGAAGTGTCTTGACTCTTTCGTCCCCTTAATTATTTTTATGTCGATGCCATCATGGCGAAGGGTCATATAGTAGTGGGCATCCCTTGTTTCGTTCATTTCGTCACTAGGGTACAAGGGCTATTCGTGCGGTACTTGTCATAATTCCTTTTGTTGACCAAATTGACTATTGTCATAAAGTAACTACGGTCCGCCGATATTCTCAACTATACCATCTTCTCTCCACGAACTAACCTTTGGTGCATTGGACGGACGCCCTACGCCATGAATCCACTCTCTTCATAGCGGAGTTATAATTGGCCTTCGCCGATCACCATGAACATGGTGGGCTGACTCGATCCAACGGTTAAATCCACTTGCACCACTCCTAGCGTTTGACCTACTTTCCTTCATAGTTGGATAAGACCATGTTGTGTGGTTTGACATCACTCTCTTGAATTCCTAACTTTTCGGCATGAATTGAGGCATTAGATTAAGCTGCGGCGCCTCCATCCACTAAGACCTTGTTCACCCCATGGGCTCCGACCTTCGCTCGAATGAACAATGACTTCAAATGATTCTTCATTCTTTGGTTACGGGTGCTCGAAGAGCGCGTTACGCTCTTCGACGCGCCGTTATCCATTACATAGTAGCACCGTGCGTGCTTCATCAAGTCTATGGTATCCTCTTCCTCATGCTCTTGATTTGGTCTCTTGGCCAAACTCGGATGGTAGTACAGATACCACATTGCGGTTTAAATTGGTGATGACTCCCCTCGATTCGAGTTATCTCGATATCCTCGTCTTCTTCTGGACTTGGAGTGTATTCTTTCAATTCATCTGGTTTTGTTTCGGAGAAAAGTCTTCGACTAACTGGAGGTTTATCTTCAGGTTGATTGTTTTTAATTGGCTTGTTGGTACTTGACACTGTCATACCTCAAAATTTTCCCTCCATCTATTCAAGAAATTTCATACATCTATACTCAAGGATTCCTCAAGAGTTGATCAGACAAACTCTCCCCTAGACAATCAACCCAAACTAGGGTTTGGTATCTCTCAAGTCAAGATGGATTTCCAACATCTCCAATGGTCTTCATGCCTCCTATGCTTCAAAGATTCTCCATGTCAAATTTCAAGCCTCACAGTCAAGTTTCCTCGAGCGATTGCTCGGATGGTTGAAAATCGGTGTATTGGACAAAAGTCAAGCGTGGTCAACATCAGTCAAAACTTCGATTTTTGGTCAACATCCTCATTTTGAAGTTACATTCATCATTTGATCAAGGGTTGATCATGATTCATCAAGAAAACTCAAGATTTGCTCAAAAGTCAAACTTTCTAAATTAGGGTTTCTAGATGAAAAGTCAACTAAACTTTGACTGATCATAACTTTCTTAGAAATTTTCCCACCAAAGCTCATTTTGAAGGAAATTCAATTCTCTACAACTTCATGTCTCACAAGAATGTCCAAAAAATGCGTCATTTGAGAGGTATAGCTCAAAACATTACAGGTCATTTTCAAAGTCAACAAAAAGTCAACTTTTTGATTTGAAGATATATTGAGCATTGTAACTCCAATTGATATGAGACCAAAGACATTGTTTAAAGGACTCTTAGAGCTTTCCAAAAAGTCCAAGAACACTCAAAAATGTGGAAAATTAAGCAAGATACACCATTCAGAAGTTGGGCAATTTTGGACAATTGCACAAAAGGACATTTTGGTCAAAATGCAAAATTTTCCAAATGGGCCTATAATCTTTTGATCCAAACTTGTTCATGATGTTAATATTGACCCATAAATGCTTGGCATTGGTAATTTTCTATTTTTGTGATTTATATTTGAATTTTATAACATTTAATTCAAAAATAAATTATGTAAAATATGAAAATTAAGTTTCTTTTTCAAATAAGTTGGATTTATATCTTTCTTAATGACCAAGAAAGCCCACCACTCTTGCCAAATTCGTGACTCATGCACATGGAAAGAAAAAATCAAGTTTTAAAGGAAATTTGATTTTATTTATTGGAAAATATTTGCACATTCAATTTCCAATCTTTTTTCCTTGGTTTTTCTCTTCCAAAACCCTCTATAAATATCAAACAGCATGTACAAACCCTACACACGAAACCCTAGCCCAGGAGAGAGTCCTTACTTTGCCAAAAATTTTCATACATTCTTGAAATTCGAATTTCAAAAACCAGCAAGTTCCCAAGCCAATCTAACCATCCAATCCTCCTCAGGAGGTTCCCAGCAATCGATCCATACTCATACCTCAAGCCCAGACTGCCCAGATCGTGCCAGCAAGCTCTCACCGGTTTGATTTTTCTCAAAATTCGATTTGTGTTAATCATGCATCATTAACTGTTTTTGTGTGTTTATTTGTGATCAGGAGGTTCATTAGAACGCATTGGATGTGTTACATGTAAGCTTGGACGTGAGAAACACGATATGCCATAGTTAGGGCTCGTTGAGCTGTTTCGATCGAATCAACGTATACAAGCGTTTTCAGAGGAAACCAATAGTGCCATTGAACTCAGAAGGGTCGAATTAGGTAGACTAGGTCTTTCTTTTGTCTTGATTCTACGTGTTTTGCAGGATTCAGGTTTGGCATGGTCGGAGAAGACGACCGGAGCTAGGGCTCCGGCGTCGCTGACCAATGTTGACTCCGGCGATGCATGGGTGGCACGATCGTGTGTTCTGATTGGCTTTCTCTTTCCACCTGGGTCCCACGCGAGCTGACTCAGTTTCAAATATATCCAGGACATGTCATCCTTCATATGCGTTTGTTTTCCACTTTCCCAACACCAAATGACACTTGGCCTAGTGGTAAGGACGCTGCCTGCTCAAAGATCCTCTCAAGGGACCCCTGTTCGAACCTCATCAGGACCTGGTTCTCTTTTCTTTTTACAAACTTCGCATATTTTCTTATTTTCTATATTTTCTAATTCTTTTAATATTTGCATTATATTTTAATTAATTTCCACATTTTATTTATGCATTAAAAAATTATCAAAAATATTTATTCTTTTTGCATTTATTTTCAGAAAACCTTTATTTAATTTATAAATTTAAAAAATATCTTTTTGCATGCATATTCATTTTTATTTTTATTTTAGCATTTAAATCATTATAAATTCATTTTAAATTATTATTTATGCATTAAAAAATCCCAAAAAATTATTTTAATATATTTATCTTATTTCCAGCATATATTAATTTTCTCATATTAAAACTTGCATTTTTCTAACATTTTTTCTCTTGTTCGATTCATATTGCATTTTCCGATTTCTTCTTTTTGTACAGGTTGATCCAATTCAGACGATTTTCTCTTTATCATTTTATCATTCTGTTTTTTCAATAATGTAATTGCTCATGGGATGTAATAGTTTAATTTAGGACTTTATTTTCCGCATTTTAAATTATGTATCTGCCCCAAAGCCATGTAATAGCGTAGGTTTTACTTTCCGCACCTTTACATTTCCGCTTTTACATTTCCGCATTTTAATTTTCGCACCCTATCAATTGCTAGTAATTAGGTGTGTATGGCAAGATAAAATTGGACATAGCTCACACTAATCTTCAAGATAAAACATATCTGAAAACAACACACTTCTTCACACACGCACCCCTTAGGGTAATTCTCTCTCGTTGCCTTTGCGAATTCAAAATGGTCATGTCCCTCGA
This sequence comes from Vicia sativa, assembly GCA_021764765.1. Taxonomy (NCBI): domain Eukaryota; kingdom Viridiplantae; phylum Streptophyta; class Magnoliopsida; order Fabales; family Fabaceae; genus Vicia; species Vicia sativa. The sequence continues at coordinate 182,089,386 of CM038795.1, forward strand.
ACGTAGAGGTATTCTAGCACCGTTGCTTTCCAAACAAATCATCATAGTCCCTTCGATACAAAGATCATAAGACCCACGATGTCGCTTCCGAATACATGATCTTGACCCTCGATTGTCGCCTCGAAAATGATGATAGTCCGCCGAATGTGCTAGGATACTTCCTACAAGTTGCTTTCTATGACCATCCGATGACCCTTCGAATGTCCCGCTTACATCCAACGAATGGAGCTACCTACTAACTAATGGTATGGCTAGTGCTATTCTAAAGGAATGTAGAAGTACAACAAAACGACCAATTCTGAGTGGGTAAATAAGTCTTTTAGTTGCTTGCTCTAAACCAAATGCTTTTCACACCACACACTTTTTTTCAAAGTTCAAATTCTTTTCAAAACAAAAACATTTCCAAACACTTTGTATACACTCCTACATGAGTCATTACAAAGTCAAAGCGAAATACTTTTGTTCAAAACATCTTTGTCAAACACACAGAAAGCAATTTTAAAAAAGTGATCTAGAGCAACTAAGAGCCCGTAGAAAACTACGGATGAAAAGGGGTGCTAATACCTTCCCTTTTCATAACCATTCTCCGAACTCGAATCTAACGAAGGTCTTTTTCTGTTACTTTTACCTTCCCTTAATTGGATAAAAATAAAAGTCGGTGGCGACTCTTGCTATCCGCACATTTGGATACAAAAATCCTACAAAGTCAGTTCACCGTATCACAGACACTTCTTTATTGGTGGTCGAAACTGCCCCTTTGTCTGCCAAGGCTTCTCTTTCAGCCTTTCGAATTCGCTATTGCCTTCGCCATTGTGATCTAGACATGGGGTTTTCCTTTGTAATTCTCTAGTCTCATTTCTTCCCTCTTGGTGTTAAGCGCCTCCTATACACCATGGCGTGACGTGCATTTTGCTCGTTGCCTTTCCATTTATCTTTCCCCTTATTGGTCTTGACTTGCAGCCACTTATCTGTTGGTACTTCTGCAGGGATCTTGAACGTCACCCTTCGAGCACCTCTTGGGTAGGGACTATCAGGCTTCGTTGAGTATGATTACCCTCGAAGTGTTGACTCATCGCGACCTCCTTGTGATTCCGGCCGGGGCGAAGGGATAGTTTGAGCGCTCCAACTATGTTACGGTCATATGTTCTTTGAGCACCTTGGGCGTCGGGCACTTGGTTGCCCCTTTGTGACAGCGAACCACGAACTCCAACAAACTTTCCCCAGCTCTAGGGTAGCATCTAAATAATTGGTTGTCTTGGCGCCAATTTACTCTAGTTCGAGCCCTTTGTTTCCTTTCAAACTCTGCAGCAATCCTCTGGTTGCATATGATGCTGCATCTTGGACAAAGCATCATTTCAGCATTTCCCTTGTGGCATAGCATGAGATATTCTTTGAGGCTGGTGTCTGCAGCATAGCCATCCTCCATTTTGTATTTTTCTTTTTCGAGGTATCTTTCCATTTCCTGCATCTCAGAACAGGGTCTCTCCAAATCCACCATATTGACATCCACATCTTCACCTTTTTCAACATCACCTCCCCATCCTGATGGTTTGACGTCTTCGATCCGAATCTTTGAACTCTCTGGGGCAGAGTATTTTACCAGATAATCAAATTTGCCACTGGGTTCCCCTAAGGTATCGGACTTTCTCCGAGGAATGCTACCATCTCTATCCTCCTTTTTGTATCATCATCTCCCATCCTGTGGGCTTGCGTCTTGATTGGGATTTTCGAACTCTGGCGATATTTTACGGATAATCAAATTTTCCTTGGGTTCCCCTAAGGTATCCGGACTTTCTCTGAGGAATGCTACCATCTCTATCCTCCCTTTTGTATCATCATCTCCCATCCATGGGCTTGGCGTCGATTGGGATTTTCGAACTCGGTAGGATAATCAAATAATCAATTGGGTTCCCTAAGGTATCCCGATCTCTTCTTAGGGAGGGTTGCTCATGTCTGGACTCTCTCTAGTTTGAGCCTCGGGCCTTGATTGTACCAACTCTACCTGGCTCTCCCCTCGGTGCTTTCCTTCAGATGGTCTTGATTCGATCAGTCTCGGTTGTTTATGGATGTCGGTTCCATTGTTGACTTGACTTCTCGGTGCTTTCCTCTTTCGATGTAGTGGCCTTTCTTCCACCATATTGATTTCTCCAATGCTCTGGAATGTCCGGAGGGTCTTCATCTACTTTCATTTTGGTTTGTCGACAAACTTTAACTTGCCTTCCTTAATTGCGTTTTGAATCAAATCCACGAAGAAAACACTGTGAGGTTTTGTGGCCTAGAAAACTATGATATTTACAAAACCCTCTTTTCTTTCTTTGATCTAAAGGAGGTATTTTGACATTTGATGGCACAATTAATTGGCCATCTTTGACAAGCAAATCAAAGATCTCATCACACTTCGTCACATCGAAGGTATATACCTTCTTTGGGAACTTATCACTTTTCTCATTTTCAACAATTTCTTTCCCTTTGGTGGGAACTAATAGTTTACAAGAGTAAGGTGGAGCCTGTTTCAACTCAGCGAGATCTATTTCGACCTCTTCGAATTCAGGATAGTCTTCGACTTCCTTAGTTTCGACATAGGAAACTCTTTCTTTTTTATTACTTTTGAAAGCCCTGGCCTTTTCGGCCTTTAGTCTTTCGACTTGTCGAACCCTATCCGCTAACTGAGCCATATCCCTCAAGTATTGTGTATCTAATTTCTTTCGAATAGAATAGTCCAGGCCACCAGAGGCCATTTCGACTAACTCATGTTCAGGAACTACTGTGAAACATCTCGATTTCAAGAGTCTAAACCTATTTAAGTACTCATCTATGGGTTCAGTAAACTTCCTCTTAACACTTGCTAGTTCCTTTAGACTTATCTTGGATTGTCCCATATAGAATTGTTCATGGAATAACCTCTCAAGAGGGTCCGGTGTCTATTGATCCGGGAGGCAAAGTGGTAAACCATGTGAAAGCGTTTTAGTGAGGGAACTAGGAAATATTTAATTCTAAGGTTCTCACTATTTGCTATCTCGCTTGATTCGGATATCGGCTATATGTTCGACCGTTGACTCATTAGTATCTCTAGCAAACTTTGTAAACTTAGGGATCTTGTATCCCTTGGTAAATCGAGATGCATTACATAATCTGCTATAGGGAGGCATAATTTGGCCTTCTAATCCACAATAATGCCGTTTTGGACCATAATCCTCTCTATCATGGTGGTTAGGTTATTTTCTGCCAAGATATTGTCATTTCGAACTCTATGGACGATTGCATCACATCTTGGTTTCGACCCACCATGACAACTCCTCTAGGTTGTTCTTCTCGAAATGGGGCTTCTAATCTTTCGACCCTTGCCCCTGGTTCCATCATTCCCCTTTGTGGTTCCTCTCGAATCACTGGGGCACCTAATCTTTCGACCCTTGCTAGTGGTTCTATTAATCCCCTTTGTGGTTCTTCTCGAAGCACTGGTGCATCTACCCTTTGTGCCCTTGCCCCCAAATTAACCCCCTCTCTAATTGGCCTATAAGATGGGTCATCAGCAACTTGTTTGATGATAGGTATGTCCGCTCGAACCAATGCCTGGTTCTGCCTACGCCTCTCCGGTGGAGCGAAGAAATCTACTATTCGACTCATATTATCTGCGTTTTCTCTGTTTGTCACAGTTACATTTTGCACTATTGGGGCAAAGATTTCTTGCATAGTATGCGCTAACACTCCTATCATATTATGGTTACTATCATCCATTAACTGCCTAAAAGCTATCTGATTTTCTGTGGTTAGGATACGCAATGCACTATAACCTACTGACCCTTGGTTATTTGTCATGAATTGGTTAGCCCCAGAACCAGACCCTAATTGTGGTGACGTATTCGAAGTCGAAGTTTGTAAACCTGCCATAAAAGATGTTGGCATCCCATAAGGGGATTTACGTCTATTGCTATCGGCTGGGTGGCCTAGTTGGTGGTGGGGTAGCGAAATGGGTTTGTACCCCACTTTGTGGGACAGATCCCCCAAGATAACCAGTGGTCCCTGCATTTCCTAGGGTCGAATTGTTTGTTGACATGCCACTTGTTCCATTCGTGGCCATATTACTAATCGAAGATGCATGCATTCGAAGGGATCATGGACGTTCCGTCGAAGCGCACCTGCACATTCCATGTGGGCGTTTTGTTCCCTTGTTGATTATTTGGACTAGACATCCTATTATTTCGTTTTCTTACGGTAGGGTTGGTTACTATTAGTTATTCTACCACTTCTAAGGTTCATATACCAATGAACTTTGTTTACTCAGAAGGACCTTTTATAATAGTTATGTCTTATAATCATTATTTTTAATTTGTAACGACCAATGGGTCCCACCAGGTGTGCCAATTTGTTCACAGTGATTTCTGGTGAAACAACCGATAATCTTCCAAACTATCAAATAAGCGTTGTAATTGTTATTCAATTCCTCTGGTAACTTGCAGGATCGACTAGATTGATCCTATGGGGTATTGGTTGTTTGTATATAATTAATAATAAAATAAGGATTCAAGTTTAAGGCTTATATTTAGAGTGTTTTATATAAGTCCAATGTATTTCGATCACGGCATTTAGTAACTTAGTGCCATGATTAAATAAAGAAACATAATATTGACTTGAATGAGTAAATAAACAAAGATTCAATTTACAGAAGAAATATAAGTGCAGAAATGCTTAAATGACTCTTAAATGTAAAAGACTTTTCAAAGTAAAGGCATGAAATGTAAAAGACAAGAATGTAAAAACAGGTATGTAAAAGCTTTCTGGAAAATAAGAGCGTTAATGTAAAAGTTTCAGAAAAGTAAAGGATTTCGAAATGGAAGAAAACGTTTGAATGCAAGGAAAGTTAAATGACTTTGAAGGTAAAGAATTTAAAATACATTGATGCAGGATAAAGATAAACTGAAAAGATAAAGATGCATTATTGAATAATAAAAGTTTTGGTGCAATCATACGTACATCATTCGAGCATTCGTTTCCCTAGCCATGTGGTATTTTGAATGTTTACTGAATTTTTGTACAATAGATATGACACACGAAATCCTAACACTAAGACTCCTATTTATACTATTTCGACCATAACGGTCTGGCTTATGAGATCTTGCCACGTTCAGAACATGCAGAGCACTGCGCCTCTCTTGCTTCCACGCGTCTTCGAACTGTCTCCAGCACATACATTCTAACTTCCAATTATCCCGCTCGCGTTTTGAATTTCAAATACCTTGACCACTTCGACTTCGAACTCACTTCTCAGATACAACCTTACTACCATTTCGAAGCTTGCTTTACATATATCATCATAATTTCCATTCGAAGCTCCAAGTTTCAGCAGGTCCATTCGAAGAGCCAATTCTTTCATCCCAAACTATGACATTCACTTTATTCCAACGAACAATGATATCATTTCGTTTCGAGCTCAATGATTCCGTTCCGAATCATAGATATCAAAATCTTCAGCTAACAGTATGCTGAGGGACTAGAAGGCGAGAGGTTAGCCTATATATCAGGTGAGCTTCATTGCTACTTGCAACGTCACGGTGCAAATGAGAAGGACGATGAGTTCATTGAGATCTTTCGATCCTTACGTGTAGCTCAGGACGGACCACTACCTCAGGGAGGACCGATACCTTACCCATCTCCATGATTTACCTTGTTTATTATTTTTAGACTTATTTTGTATTTTGTGACATGTATTATCCTACGATTTATGTATTTCTGTTAGACTTATGTATATTGCTTTGTGCACTCTTTTAATATTTCTACTTTCCACAATCCTAAATATAAAAATTAAAATAAAATCTAAAATATAGCATGAAAGATATATGTCAACTTAATCCAAAATCTAGCATGAAAGTCATATGTCAAATGAAAATAAAACAAAACAAAGACATCTGAATCCAAAATCTAGCGTCAAATAAAAATGTCAAATGAATACAAAACAAAACTAAACATAACAATTATAGTTTAATAATATGTGGCCCTACTACAAGTGTAAGACGCTGCCAATGTTGTAGTCGTCCGCCAAATCCTATCATCCAAGAAGTCGCCTCTTTTGTGCGGAATTGTTTCCAAGCCAATGTGACGGGTGGTAACAGAAATCCTTCGTTCATGTTTACCTGGTTATAAGTAATTGAACAAATAAGTATATGCGTAATAAAACAAATAAGTAAAATAAGTATATATGTAACTTAAAAAATAAGTATAAGCGTAACTTAAAAAATAATTACCTGTACCCAATGATTTCTGTAACACCCCATCTAGATACCCCGAATATATTAATTAAATTAATATCTAAATCATTCTTTAGTCAGAGTTAACACGGTATAATACGGGATGTCACAATTAATAATTAAAACAACTTCATCAAACAGTAGCCATGCTACACTGAGGATCCTCATCCAACAATTCAATAATTGTAAAACCATGTCTTACACAACGGAAATTCCAAAATGAAAATTAATAAGACATCAAGGTCATCAAAGAATTCAAATCCAACATAATTAAACAGTAATGATTCTCTTAACTACGCGTTTCCCAGTGTTACAATCTAATCAGAGCATGACACTGACACACAGACTAAAAGATAAGCTCTAGAGCCATCCTCACCGACTCCTCAGCTGCTAATTTAATCTGAAATGGTAAAGTAAGGGTGAGACTTCTCATAATTAAAGCACATTATACGTCTTTCAATCAATAATATATCACAAGCATATCATTTCACCCATTTAACATAAATTCAGATTCACACACACAACCATATTCATCATGCTTAACCATAATATCAACGAAGAGTAACACTGGAAGACATCCTAACATGTTACCACTTCATACAAATATAATGCAGACTCAATGCATACGGTACCGACTCGTGACCAAGTCACCCAACACTGACCCATCATCAACCGGATACAGTACCATCGATTCGTCCATAACCACTCGGACACGAATCCAGCCTAACCACCCATCCTCACTCGGGTATCGGTTATCGGCAACCCAAGCCAAATTCCGCACAATGGGAATTAGCTTCACCAAAACAATGCATATGCACGCACATCAATAGCATGCAACATTAATCAGTCTATGTAATACATCAACTTAACATAACTGAACCACCAAAATCAACATGATACATCAACAATCATGCATACATCTAACATCAGCATAAACATGCAAAACAATCAATCACGATACCCAAACCAATCATGCATACATCAAACAATAGCATAACCATGCTATTTCACCTACACATTATCAGTATCCTCATCACCAAGTACATCAGCTATACATACATCGTCATTATGTGTTAGCTAATAATCATCATCTTTAGAAATTATACCCCTTTCCCAAAATAATTTCAAGTTTTCTAAAATATTTTCATTTCATAAGGTAGAGCATTAAATTTAGAAAATAACGTCCAAAACGGCGCTCAAAACGGACTTACGGTTTGAAAGTTATGAATTTTTGAAGTTTTGAAAAATTGGAAAAATGCACTTTGAAACCGGTTCATTGAAAATGACATACTGAACTCCATCATGGGAAACACTAAAATACATCATTTGGCATCATCCTCATCAAACAACATATGATAATCATATTTCATTCGAATCGGACACTCTTGGGACACATTCATGGAACCGCTATGATCTATAGAATCAACATCAAAACCTATAATAAGCATTAATCGATCAAATCACGTGGGTTCCTGGTTTTCCTTCAAAATGAATCTATTTCCTTCATTTTATTCCTTTTATTCCTCTTATTCAATCATAATCCTTCTCATTAATTCATCATTATACTTAATAATCCAATAAACTAAATAAATTATGACCTCAATTAATTTAATAATTAAAAATCGCATTACTCCATCATTAAAGGGAAACATACTAAAATACATCCTTCATTTGGCATCATTTCCATCGGTCCTCATCACCAACAATCATATTGTTTCAACTCATCCTATCCTTCATCATCGACACTTTAATCATATTTCACACGACTGACACCGAGGGACACATTCATGGAACCCTAGAATTTCACAAACACAATTTCCTAACATGCTATGATCTATAGAATCAACATCAAAACCTATAATAAGCATTAATCACCGAAATCACCCTCACCTTGTGGGTTCTTCGAGATTCACGCTTCTAGGTTTTCCTTCTTCTCCTCTTCTCACTTCTACGTAGTCTTGTTTTCTCCAAATGAATCTATTTCCTTCTTTTCCTTATTTTATTCCTTTTATTCCTCTTATTCCTTTTTAATCATAATTAAATAAAATAAATATTAATCCTTCTCTCCAATTAATTCCATCATTATACTTAATAATCCAATAAACTAAATAAATTATGACCTCAATTAATTTAATAATTAAAATCATAAGTATTTAATTATTGCATTATTTTGGGTGTCACAACTCTCCCAACTTAAAAGAGTTTTCGCGAAAACATACCTCGAAATAGTTCGGGATACGAGTCCTTCATCCGACTCTCCAGCCCTGTAACATTTCCATCACTGGTCCTCCCAAGCCACTCTTACCAATGCAATCTCTTTGCCTCGCAACTGCTTCAACTTCCGATCCTCAATCGCAGTACCGCCCACGCTAAATTCTCTCGCACTGTATGTCATCTACCCAATCTCATGAGACGGATCAGAATGTACTTCCTCACCGAGACACATGAAAACATCATGCAGATTCGCAAGTGACGGCGGAAAGCAACTGATATGCAACCTTCCCAACTCTTTGGTAATCGAAAAGGACCAATAAAACGTGGAGTCAACTTCGACTTCAAAGCTCGACTCAATACCACCATCGGAGTAACCCGCATAAACACATGCTCTCCTTCACCGAACTCAAGGTCTTTCCTCCTCTTATCATGGTAACTCTTCGACGACTCGAGAAGTCCTCATCTTCTCCGAATCATCTTAATCTTTTCCAAGTTTGTGAACAATTTCCGTCCAATCACAAGACTCTCTCCGCTTCATACCAACACAATGGTGTCCGACACCTCCTACCATACAATGCCTCAAACGGAGCCATACCAATACTCGAGTGAAAGCTATTGTTGTAGGTAAACTCAATCAACGACGATAGCTATCCCAAGCTCCACCCTTCTAACACACAAGCTCTCAAAGAAATCTTCCAACGATCGAATCGTTTCTTTCCGTCTCGACCATCCGTCTCATGGATGATAAGTAACTTAAACGCAACTTAGTACCCAAAGCTTCTTGCAATCCTGTCCGTAACTTAGATGTAAACCTCGGATCTCGATCCGACACAATGCTAGATGGAATACCATGCAAACTCACAATCTTTTCGACATACATTACGCTAATCTCCATCGGATAATCCATTCTTATCGGAATAAAGTGAGCGATTTCGTCAACCTATCCACAATCACCCGTATAGAATCACAATTTTAGCGTCCCTGGCAACCCGCACAAAAATCCATTGAGATTCCATCCCACTTCCATTCGAACAAACAACGGCTCCATCAACCCGATGGTTTCGATGTTCGATTTTCGACTTGACAAACCAAGCAAGCATACACAAACTCAAGAATTTTTCATTCCAGCCACCAAAACAACTTCTTCAAATCATGATACATTTTGTAGCACCGGATGAATACTTAATCCGCTACGATGTCCTTCTTCCAAAATGCTCTTCCTAATTTCGCAACATCCGAAACACACACCCGATCACCAAATCTCATAACACCATTCTCGCCAATTCGAACTCACCTCCTTGACCTTGGTTGATCAATGTCAACTTATCAACTAAACCAACATCGATTTCCCATTTCGATCTCTTCCGTATACCACCAGTCGCCTTCAACATACCCAATTTCACACTATTCGGAGTAGTTTCACAAACCAAACTTAGATCTCCGAATCGCTCAACCAAATCTAACTCACGAACCATTAACATCGACATGTGCAAAGACTTTCTACTCAAAGCATCCGAACCACGCTTGCTTTACCGTGATGGTAATTCAAACCGAAATCATAATCTTTAAGAATTCCAACCATCTTCTCCGCCTCATGTTCAACTCTTTCGATCAAAGAGATACCTCGACTCTTATGATCACCGAATACCTCAAACCGAGAACCATATAAATAATGTCTCCACAACTTCAAAATAAACACAACAATGCCAACCCAAATCATGGGTCTGATAATTCCTTTCATGCACTTTCGCTTGTCGCGAAGCATAAGCCACAACCGCTTATCTTGCATCAACACACCACCTAATCCCATCAGCGATGCATCACAATACACCACAAAAGACTTAGTCGGATCCGTAAAATCAAGATCGAGCACTTGTCAACCTCCTCTTCACTCTTGGAATCCTTTCTCACACTCAACATCCCAAACAAACACCGACCCTTCCCGGTCAACTTAGTCAGAACGCTAGTTTGGAAAATCCTCAATAAACTTCCGATAATAACTCGCAAGACCGCTACGGAAGCATTCTTTGGCGCTTCACCGAGACACCGCTTACCTTCGTAGGATCAACAACAATCCCATTCTTGGAAATTACATGGCCAAGAAAACTTACTTCCTCCAACGAATTCACACTTGACAACTTCGATAAAGCTTCTTTTCTTTCAACAATTCCAATACAACTCGAGATGTTCCATGCTCCTCATCGCCGAATAAATCGTAATATCATCAATGAACACCACTACAAACTTGTCAAGATATGGATGAAATATCCTGCTCATATACTCCATGAAAACACCAGTGCATTAGTAACTCCAAACGGCATAATGTATTCATAATGTCCATACCTCGCTCGAATGCGTCAATATCCTCCGACTTCACACTCGATGATATCCGATCTCAATCATTCGAATACACAGCTACGAGTTGATCCATCAAATCATCAATTCTCGGCAAAGGATACCGATTCTGATCGTAGCCTTATTCAACCGGTAGTCAACACATAACCTCATTGAACCTTCCTTCTTAACCAATAACACCGAGCACCCCGGCGAAACACTCGGACGAATGAACTTCTTCTCAAGCAATTCTTCTAATCGCTTTCGCTAGTTCGATGCCGACATGCGATAGGCGCCGACACCGGACTAGTTCCGTGAATCAACTCTATAGTAAATTCTACCTCTCTCTCGTGTGGCACCACCAACGCCTTCCGAAACACCTCGGAAATTCATTCACCACCGGCAATCCATCACTCTTTGCCTTCCTTCGCCGCGCGGAATACAACATAAACACCACCGCACCATCCTTCACATAAGTTCATCTTTAACTAACATAATCTCATTTTCGATCTTAACCTCTTCGGAAAAATGTCTTCTCAAAATAGCATATGAACTCGTTGAATTCCAACCGGTCATTCCAAGGATGATATCAAGTTGTTCTAGCGGTAGGCACACTAAATCCATACCGAAAAATCACAACAGACAATTCCTACAAACATAATAAGTAGTCATCGAACCCGCGAGTATCAATAACCATACTTCCATCCATATTAGAAATTTTCAAATTCAATCTCTTAGCACAATCTAACGCAATAAAAGAATGCGAGCTCAAAATCAATCGCAATCAAAGGTATGCCATTAATAAACATGTACCTTTAATCATCATCGTTTAGTTTACGATCCGATAATGCAAACACTTTACCACCAGCTCTTTCTTGGGTTTTGTGTCGAGGACGGTATGACCTTCTTCACCACAGTTGTAGCAAGTCACCACTTTCACTCTGCGGTCATGGCCACATTGAAACACTTCTTATCATTACTCTTACCATGCGATGTCCTGTCTCACCACACTTATAGCACCTAGCGGAAGAACTAGAATCTCCTCCACGGACTTCTTCCAACCTGGATCTCCGACATCCTATCATAAGGCTTACCACGATCCATCTTGCTTACCTTTCCACATACCCTCGAGCATTCGACTTAGTGTTAGCAAGATCCTCCTCAAGAATCCTACTACAATCAACCGATCGAAAACCTTCGGATGACGCGGACCCCGCTTAATCTCGTCACGAAGACCATTCTCAAACTTGATACATTTGGAAAATTCTCCATCCGCATCGTTGGGGTAATGAGCATAATACTTTGCTAACTCAAAACTTTGAAGCATACCACCGACGCCTTTACCTGCTGAGTTCCAAAACTCGATCTCCTTCTTACCCGACATCCTCGGAGTACCTCCTCGAAACGCACCCAATGCAACACCATCTTCTTCCGCGGCTCGTAGCAACCCACACATCGCTTCCACCAACATGTGAGTTCCATATCTCACCTTTTTCCGCAATCAATCACTCGATCCTCTCGATCTCCTTCAACCACTTCGAGCACCTTCGGATCATGAGTGCCCTTGAACAATGGAGGATTATTCCTCCGAAAATTCCCAATTGTCAAGACCAATCGCAGCCTCCTTGGTTCCACTCCGCCAACATTCCCAAAGCCTCAAGAATGGCGTCATTCCTTCCGTTTCTTCCGCCATTGTCCGTAACATAACAAAACAATCTACATCAAAGTATCGACGGTGTCACTTCACACTAGTCGCATACTAAAGGGATAACGACACAGGACAAGACCAACCAGGCTCTGATACCACTATTGTAACACCCCATCTAGATACCCCGAATATATTAATTAAATTAATATCTAAATCATTCTTTAGTCAGAGTTAACACGGTATAATACGGGATGTCACAATTAATAATTAAAACAACTTCATCAAACAGTAGCCATGCTACACTGAGGATCCTCATCCAACAATTCAATAATTGTAAAACCATGTCTTACACAACGGAAATTCCAAAATGAAAATTAATAAGACATCAAGGTCATCAAAGAATTCAAATCCAACATAATTAAACAGTAATGATTCTCTTAACTACGCTTCCAAAGTTACAATCTAATCGAGCATGACACCACGGACTAAAAAAGCTCTAGAGCCATCCTCACCGACTCACCGCTAATTTAATCGAAATGGTAAAGTAAGGGTGATACTTCTCATAATTAAAGCACATTATACGCCTTTCAATCAATAATATATCACAAGCATATCATTTCACCCATTTAACATAAATTGATTCACACACAACCATATTCATCATGCTTAACCATAACAATCAACGAAGAGTAACACCGAAGACATCCTAACATGTTACCACTTCATACAAATATAATGCACTCAATGCATGGTACCGACTCTGACCAAGTCACCCAACACCGACCCATCATCAACCGGGATTCGATAACCACTGGACACGAATCCAGCCTAACCACCCATCCTCACTGCGGTTATCGGCAACCAAGCCAAATTCCGCACAATGGGAATTAGCTTCACCAAAATAATGCATATGCACGCACATCAATAGCATGCAACATTAATCGCCTATGTAATACATCAACTTAACATAATCGAACCACCAAAATCAACATGATACATCAACAATCATGCATACATCTAACATCGATAAACATGCAAAACAATCAATCACGATACCCAAACCAATCATGCATACATCAAACAATAGCATAACCATGCTATTTCACCTACACATTATCGATCCTCATCACTAAGTACATCTATACATACATCGTCATTATGTGTTAGCTAATAATCATCATCTTTAGAAATTATACCCTTTCCCAAAATAATTTCAAGTTTTCTAAAATATTTTCATTTCATAAGGTAGAGCATTAAATTTAGAAAATAACGTCCAAAACGGCGCCAAAACGGACTTACGGTTTGAAAGTTATGAATTTTGAAGTTTTAAAAATTGGAAAATGCACGGAACCCGGTTCCTACCTTAAAGGAACCGGTTCGATTGAAAATACCGAATGATTTTTGGGACCGTCATATGGAACCGGTTCACGTGTTAAAATGTCATTTTCGACTTTGACAAAGATCCTTCCATTTTCAATTAAACCCATTTTTACCCATACGAACTCCATCATGGGAAACACTAAAATACATCATTTGGCATCATCTGTCTCATCAAACAACATATTTCCATCATCTATTTTCATCTACTGACACTTTAATCATATTTCATACACAATCGACTCAACTCGACACCTCTCGACACTCTTAGGGACACATTCATGGAACCCTAGAATTTCACAAACACAATTTCCTAACATGCTATGATCTATAGAATCAACATCAAAACCTATAATAAGCATTAATCAGTCGAAATCACCCCTTACCTTGTGGGTTCTTCGAGATTCTGACGCTTCTAGGTTTTTTTCTTCTCTCTTCTCACTTCTACGTAGTCTTGTTTTCTCCAAAATGAATCTATTTCCTTCTTTTCCTTATTTTATTCCTTTTATTCCTCTTATTCCTTTTTAATCATAATTAAATAAAATAAATATTAATCCTTCTCTCCAATTAATTCCATCATTATACTTAATAATCCAATAAACTAAATAAATTATGACCTCAATTAATTTAATAATTAAAAATCATAAGTATTTAATTATTGCATTATTTTGGGGTGTCACAATTTCCATCTACAAATCTAATGCAGTAAATGGACACATTAGGTGAATGTGAAGTCGTCATAGGAAAGAACGTTAAAGAAGGAAAACCCAAAGAGACAACAATGACATTATACCGATTAGCTATTACATAAGCCATTTCAAGTAATGTCATCCATTTCTCTAGTGGTTGAGGACCTAACTTTGATATCATCAACGAATCTCTCACTATCGAAAATGAGGTCCAAATAACTTTTCATACAGCTCTTTTATAGGACCTTTAAGTTCATTATCCAAATCACGACAATTGACCATCCATCCGATCCATAACCATGAAACAATGCAATGACTCTAAACCCACAATTTCCATCCTTCATCACATCAACAATGTCATCAATAAATGGTCTGATATGTGGAAATTGTGTAATGTATTTACTACATGGTTTTTCTCGGAGGTTTGGGATAACGTGAACATACCCTCTTTGAAGACTTTTGGGAGTTCGAAAGCGCCGATCAACATACTCGTGATATGAAGGATGACGATAAACATCATATCCCGCAGTCTCTTCCCATTCTTCTTCACTCCTCCCTTGGTTTTTATTTTTTCAGGTGGCAACATTTTGATGTAGTGGGATAAGCAATTTCACACACCCTACTCTTTAATGCTCTTTTCCCGACAACATATTTGCCCTACTTTTCCAAATTTCCTCAATTGCATGGGTCATGTCCAACTCTGATCCATCATCTGCATCCACCTCTTGTTTGCCTTCCATACTTAGCTTTCTTCAATGAATGTGAATAGCCTCTATTGGTATTGGATCACCACTCAGTGTATATCTCCCTAACTCACAAGCACAAGGTAACCCATACACTTTTCTATGAGTACACCCGCACTTTTGGGTGTCTGTACCAACAATATCAACCCTCACCCACTCTTCAGCAATATGCCTCAAAGCAGCTCTAGATACAGATCCACGCAAATTTCCATAAAATGGGCTAGTGTGTGCATGTTTAACTTCATAAAAACTCTTCTGAAATGAAGCTCTAATGTTTCCCAATTGTATCTTAAGATTGCCATTCATAGCCTCCCAACATTTGCACATATCACCTAAACTATTCTCCAACATTTGCTTCAATTTCCAATGTGCGGATTCAACCCTTTAAATAAATTAAAAAACAAGTAAGTCGACGTTAAAATTAATATAAAAAAACATTGACTAAAATCAAGATATATTAACATATGCATACCTATTGGTCGTGGTGTTTCCCAAATGCAACACTTGATTAGTCCATGCTTCAACGAATCTATGTCTATGCGGAGACAACCATGTATCTTTCACATAATCAATAAATGATGTAAAGTCAACACATGCATGCTCAAGTTGTTGCAACCGGTGTTGATACTCCACCTCATCACTAGCCCTTACAAGTTCATACCATATTTTCTCTATCGACTCCCGCATGTCATCCACAACATATTTCTTACACTTCGCTTTCACATTTTTGTTGATGTGAAATCGACAAAGCAAATTGGTTGTTTTGGGAACTGCTTTCAATTGCTTTCATCAAGGCAAGATCTCTATCATCAACACCACTTGTGGCCAAAACCCGTCCTTAGTAAATAATCTTTCAACTTATCCAAAACCCAACAAAAATTTTCAGTCTGCTCTGATTCCATATATGCAAATGCAACAGCAAATGTCAACTCAGTGGATGTCACACCAACTATTTCAAATAGAGGTTGTCTATACTTATTTGTCTTGTATGTGCTATCCATAATCAACACAACAGGAAACATATTCAACAACTTCATCGATTCGATGAGCCTAAAATATCCTCACAACTTCGAATCATCTTTTTCCTGCTCCAGTATACATAATCTGATTCCTCTACCAGCTTAAACAAATGTTGCATTTCTGTTCTAGGCCCCCTTATATCTTTATGTATTTTACTCTTGTGCTTATATATTTGCGTGATCCGAGTAACATTTTCTGGATCTCGCTCCTGCAACAACAAAAGTATGTGTCTTGGTGGAACATGACGTTTTGTCAAATCAACAATATGTTGTTGTTCTTCTGCATTAAGTCGACTTACAAACGGATGCCCTTGAAATGTATCAGGTAACCCATGATTGTGAACTCCACATTTTACATCAATCTTCCATCCGGAACCATCTTTTGACGGTGTGAATCTAATTTTGAACGGACAACCACATTTCTTACTAGCACTCTGTGTTTCACTTTCTCCTTCTTTGTATTTTCCACCTTTATCACAACCAAATATTACTTTATCACTTCTTCCTCTCTTGCCTGTTTTGGTATCTAAACGTGTTATTATAACGGTCACTTTATTCCTGATTCCAATCTCCTTAACCCATCTTATCACCTCTTCTCTTGTGGCAAAATATTCTGCAGATGTAAACAGATCAGTGGTATCTACGCATGCCTGATTTTTATTGCATATCTGAGGAATAACACCTGATTAACAAAATTAAAAAAAATAAGAAAAACAAAAAACCGAACTGGATAACTACACAACATGTTATCCGGTTGGCAATATAATACAAACCGGAATACACAGCTCAAGGTTATCCGGTTTGTTAATATTGTTAACCGGATAACTTATGGCTGGGTTCTCCGGGGAAAAATGCATTCCGGATGTAGATACCCCATGTTATCCGGTTCCTGAAAAATTACGTACTGGATGTATCCATTTTGGGTTATCCGGTTTGTTAAATTTCTGTTCTCTTGGCTTTTCCGTACGCTCTCAAAAAAAATTGAAAAAAAAAAAATTCCATATAAAAATAAAAAAAGTAAAAGGATAAAATTGGAATATTCAAAAAATTGCAGGGGTATCGGAATAAGTGTAGGGGTATAGGGTAAAATTTTCTTAAATCCTTACCAAGGCCCAATCATACATTAAATGTGAAGAAAAGCTCATACAAAAAGAGGTCAAAAGGGGGGAACATGATCAAGAAACTTAGAAAATAATTGACTAAAAGAAAGACACCCTAACTAACACCGGGGTGACAAATATCGCGACCCCAAGCTTGATTTACATCCTACACACCCCTCAATACGCCAAGATACAATATCTTACAAGAATGCGCTAACAACGACTTTGAGGAGGCCAGAGTAAGAAATCATCACCCAGTGAAGGAATTAGTCAGGATTGATAAGAAGAGGTTCTTCCATTTTTAGAAAAGTTGTTGTAATATGTCTTAAAATCTTTGTTGATGAAGAGAAATAAAATATTTTTTTATATTGCTAAAAATCAAGAAGCCAAAAAGTAATTTGGTCTGAGCGGTTCACGGGTATCGAACTCGGTCGGTTCGATTCATTGATTCATTTTTTAATGTTAGAATATTTATATTAATTTGAAGATCGTATAAATTAATATAAAAAAGTTATAAGATATTTATAATATTCTAAGATGTATTATAAAATTATAATAATATCTTTTATTCTGACCATTAATGATATATGTTTTGGATTTGTTATGAATTTATTGGATTTTAGACATTATAAATATGTAAATCTTCTGTTATTACAGTATGACAATCTTAGAGCTTATAACAAAAAAGACGAGCAAGGGTTTAAAGACATAACATAGCATATAATTTTGGCTATTTTAAAGGGAAACCTTAGAAATGCAAGGGTTTTGGAAACCTTTGGATATCTAAGGGGATTGGGAATTAAAATAGGCTCATTCTTGAGCGTGTTTAGGGTTGTTCTTCAAGGTTGCTCTTGGGAAGCTAAAGGCGAAGACTATATTCTTATAACTCGTCTATAATCTATTGTAACAATTTTTTTAGTATAGTAAATTTGAGAGTTACTCTCTCCTCCAAAGTAGATTATTTGATTGAACTAGATAAATAAAGCTTCGTCTTTTTCTCGCCTTATTTTGTTATATTATACATATACATATTATTATTATTGTAGATCATTATTTTAGTTGCTATTATTCTCTAATTCACAAATTGATATCGTATTTTTTTGCAATTTACAACATGATTCACAACAAAAATCATGAGAATAATACAAATGGGTGCATATACCCGAGGAAAGTAATTGAGAAACTGATTAAGAAATGAAGGTTAACCAAATACACCAAGAAGGATGGTTAAAAGGAAAATTGTGATTTTCAATACTATGAATCCATGATTTTACGTAAAGGTGATAGAGAGTTAAAATGTCCGATATAAAATATAAAATTGAAAATGTTTTAATAAAAAATATTTCTCCTATAATAAATTTCCTAAATTTGAAGTTCGGCAAAATCGAAGTGGTCCTAAATAAAATCTCCTTAATGAAGTAAGGTAGGGTATCCCACCACAATATATCAACTATAATATAACCGTGATTAGCTACCTTGTATAGACACTTAGCACGTGTTTGGTTTCACGTTGCAATGTATAAAAGCATGGTAGAATAGAGAAGCTACTAGTTGTGTCTTCTATTAAAAGTGCTTTTTTCGAACAAACCATTAGTATTTTTTAGATGTGCAAATAAACCAAATCCATCTTAAGAATTTTACAACTAAACCGTCTATTTCTGATATCCCATTGAATTAACTTCTCTTTATGAAGGGTTTGAATATCAGCTAGAGAATCACTTATATCTAAATATTCTACCAACCTCGATCTCCTTAATTACCAGTATGATAGATATAAGTTCAGTTCATTACATATTTTCACCTCTCTTAAATTAATTAAGAAGTCTCCTATAAAATTACATATTCTCACCTCAACTTTATTTCAAATCACCATCATAATTTTGGTGCATTTTTGTATCTTTTATCAACTTCGAGATTGTCTAGAATCAATACCTAGAAATTTTTATCCGCTACCCTAGAATAAAATGCAAGTATGAGTAATTAGACTTAAGTATATATAAGTGGGAAAACCCACTCACCTATCACCTTAAGATTCCGACACCTAAATTTATTAGGAATAATATAAGTGTGAGTAATATGAGAAAATAATCTTATATTTGATAGAAATATGGTGACTTGAGTATTTATAAGTAGAAAAATTCATTCATCTACCATCTTAAGGTTTTAGGTAGACAAATGATGTGTCTCCAACAAAAGTATATTGCTCAAACTAAAAGTCTCGAAAGTCCCAAAAATAAGAGATTTGTGAAAGGGACCGTGAGTAATGTGCAGAAATAGTCTCATGATTTATAAATGAGAGAATCCATTCACCTAAGTGTGTTGCTCAAACGAAAAATCCCGAAAGTCCTTAAAATAAGATATTGTGATTTCTTCGTTTTAAAAAAATATTGTATTTTTTTTTCTTCATTATTTTTGGATAATTTCGCAGTTTCTATCAGATTTTTGAGAGATTTCATGAATTTTTATCAGATATTTGAAAAATCTTTTATAAGGTTTTACTAGGTTTAAAAGATGATGTCAAATCATATTCTTTATTAGATTTTTCAAATACTATCAGATTTTTCAAAGATCTATTAACAGATTTTTCAAATATATACTACCAATTCAAAAATCTATGAATTTTATTAGATTTTTTAAAAAAATTATTTTTTTTTATTTGAATTAAAAAAATACTTTGAGCATAATTGAATTTTTTTTTAAATATTCTATCATATTCTATCCGGATCTTAAAAAATGTCAATTTTTATTTTGGATTTTTGAATTTTATTGAATTTTACGAAAAAGTCTGGTAGTGTTGATCTTGTTTTTTTTGCCTATTAAAATAAACTATCGTAGTTTTCAAAAATTAAATAGTGTCTATCCAAAATACATGAATTGCAATTTTTTTATTAAAAATAAATAGATAAGTTTTTTCACCCATAATTTTTTTTAAATCGATAAATACATACGCAATTTTAGAAGACAATGTCGAATTTTTTATTCGTATAAGATTTTTCAATTGTATTATCGAATTTTTCAATTGCACTATTAAATTTTTTGTGCATTGTTTTTTGATTAAATTTTAATAAGAATATTTTAGATATTATAGATGATTGAGGGGATGTCAAATTTAAATGTGGGGATAGCATATAAAAATTTCGAATATCGTAGATGCATATAACCCATTCATTTTGTAACGTGCATGTGAAGTTGATACACTTTTACTTCTTTTATTGTGAAACATGCGTGAAGTAAAGGTAATTACTAATGATGGTTAGATTGTCATATAAGAAATCTAAAATGAAAAAAGGTTTTAGTGAATACATTTCTTCAATAATAAATGATAAATTAAATTTTAATTGAAATAATAGTGAAAAAATTAACCAGTCAATTTTAACAAAATAGACTTTTTATATGGAACAAAATAGACTTATAATTCCCCCGTTATGTAAAGTGCATGAAAATTAATGCTCTATTAATTCTTTATTTTGAATCCGTTATGTAATGTTCTTTCAATCCTTTTATAACATGTGTGTTATTTTTACACCCACTTATATATCAAAATACTTAACTAAACACTCTAAACAATGTTAATATATATATATATATATATATATATATATATATATATATATATATATATATATATATATATATATATATATATATATATATATATAACAATACGTGAACAATATCAGTGAATAGTGTATATGAATACTATATGAACAATGACTTTTAATGATAAAATAAAGCTGGTTAACGAAATATAAAAAAATAATTAATAAAATAATGAAGTTGGTTGATAAACACCCAAATATTAAAAATAAATTTTAGTAGTAAAATAAAATTGGATAATGAAATGTAAAAAGTTGATTACTGAAGTTATGAAGCTGGTTAATAGACTGTCAAATTGTTGGAATAATATGCAAGTGTGAGTAAGTGAGGAAATAATCCCACATTGGATAGAAATCAAGAGACTTAAGCAGGTATAAGTGGGAGAACCCACTCACTTATCACCTTAAGATTTTAGGTGGACAAGTGATGTGTCTCTCACAAGGGTGCTTGTTCCTCAACTTTATATCAATGTTCATACTATTAACTCCCTCTAACTTAGTATCCAGAGCCTTTGGTTCGAGAAAGGGACCGACTTAGTATCGACTGTTGCAAGGTGGAGACTTAAGCATATATAAGTGGGAGAACCCACTCACCTATCACCTTAAGGTTTTTAGGCAGACAAGTGATGTGTCTCTCACAAAGTCCTATACTATGTATCAATGCTCCTTGTAACTCCCTCCAATATGGTATCCAGGTAGACATGCTCCTTGTAACTCCCTCCAATATGGTATCCAGGTAGACAAGTAGTGTGTCTTTCACAAAGGTGTTTATTCCTACAGTATACACTATGTATCAATGCTCCTTATAACTCCCTCAAATATGGTATCTAGAGCCTTTGGTTCGAGAAAGGGACCGACTTAGTATCAACCGGTAAAAATCAGGGAGCATTGTGGACTCACACTTGAGGGAGAGTGTTGGAATAATATGCAAGTGTGATTAAGTGAGGAAATAGCCCCACATTGGATAGGAATCTGGAGACTTAAGCATATATAAGTGGGAGAACTCACTCACCTATCACCTTAAAGTTTTACGCGGACAAGTGGTGTGTCTCTCACAAGGTGCTTACTCCTCAACTTTATATCAATGCTCCTACTATTAACTCCCTCTAACACATATTTTTATTAGTTATGAAGTTAGTTAGTGAAATGTAAAATGTTGGTTAATGAAGTTATGAAGTTGGTTAATAAACTATCCATATTTTTAATAGTTATGAAGTTGGTTAGTGAAATTTAAAAGACTGATTAATGAAGTTATAAAATTGGTTAATCACATAATTTTGTTTCCGTATTCTCTCAATTAAAAAAATAAAATAAATTTTTTTTTTTTAAATTTTTTTAAAAATTATTATTATAATATTTTACTATTGGCAGTATTAGTGAATAATGAAATACGACGTAGATGTAAGAATTGGTGTAAGAATATCATTTTTCCCTTTATAATAAAAGTTGCATGAAATAAAGGTAATGGAGAATTTTAAAACTGACATCAAAATAGAAAATAATGAGTAGAAACAAAGAATGACTAGTCGAAAATTAAAAGTAAAAATTAGTTAATTAGGAAAATAAATTTGTTATTTCGAAGTCTCACTGTCATTTAATAATATTAATGACGAACTCATTTGAACAGGAATCGTAAATCAAAATCTATTTTTTAAAGATGTCTATTTCTGGATGGATTACATTGATTTTTCTTGGACAAAATTTATTTGACATCCATACACACCTCTTACTAAGTTATTACTGACTTGGAAGCTAATGCATAATGTTAATGTGATAAAATACAACCTGATTCGAAGGAGGATGCATATGATTTTCAGTTGCTTTATGGTAATCTTGGTGTAAAAAAATGCGCGCCACTTATTTTTTAGATGCAGACACTCCTTACGTTTCTAGTACTTAATGGAGCGATTGTTTGACATGAACATTTGATCATAACTCTCATCATAATAACTTTTTTTGGAAAACTTAGCACACAATAAGTGATATCAAGTTTCAAAGTGGTAAAATTGACTTTGATAGAGACATTCTTCATGTTAAACAATTGGTTTATATACCACTGATTTCTTACAAGAGGAAGATGTACTCTTCGACTCACTAGTTTAAAATTATTAAATTCTGACATCAATTTTCGATCTCCTCTCGCACATAGAATCATACAAATTAATTAGTGTTTTTCTAGTCATAATTAGATCAAGTGCAACACATATGAAGCTTCAAAAGAGTATTTTGGAATATCAACTTGTGGTGGCATATTCAGAGATAATTTAGGAATATTCTTGAGATATTTATGCATTAGGATTGAATTTTTATCCTCCTTTCAAGTTGAATTGCATGAAATTATGTTTGTTGTCGAATATGTTAATAAAAGGAGTTTGAGAGACCTTTGGCTTGAAACTGACTGGCTATTCATGCATTTTCTAATGTGAGTATTATCCATTAGCATCTTTTAATTAAATGGAAAAATACTTTACGCATTATATGTTCCTTTAGATTTTAGGTATCTCACATTTTCAAAGAGATAAATACATATGCAGATAGATTAGTCAAGACTTTTTTTTTGTGCTAATTATGACACTTGGTGAGATTCAATTCATATTTATTTTTTTTATTTTTTTTTAGGAATAGGTTAAGCATGTCCAACTATTTTTGTTAGTTCTATGGTTTTATGATTGACTAAATTTTTCAAAAACATGTTTCTACTGATGTTGAGCAAGAAGTTTTAACATTTACATCAACTGTCATAGCAGTTTCAGCTGTTATGAGTTTTTCTGCCAGATGTCGAAGCAGATGCTCTTGGTCTGATGCATCAGGCACTGCTACTGAATTTTATCTTTGAAGATTTAATTTGAAGATATGAGTATATGGTATATTTTGTACTCACTACAGGTACATGCCAATAAAGGATTTTGATAGAAACAAGTGCAGATTTGATTGGTTACTAAAGAGGATCGATTGAGACTTTTTAGGAAACTTTTTATGAAGATTGTTTTTATTTTTGTGAAGAATATCCTGTAGAGATCTTTCAACTGAAGATTAGAGTTAATTGAAGAGTCTAAGCCCAATTGAATTAGTTATATAAGGAGACATCCAATACCTAGTTTTTAAGAAGCATAATTTATTGTAAAACTTTGTGAAAATAAGGGTTTGGGGTTTGGTAGTTCCTTAGGTTCTTCGCGTGTGTTTTGGTACATCCTGGTGTATATTTTAATGCATTTATGTTGACTGGTTGTTACTTATTTATCAATTTATTGCTCTCCTGGAAGTTGTTTATCAAGGTATTGTTCTTGGAGGAATATTTTAAGAAACTCCCTAGTATTTGTAATTTGGAAGTGTGTTCTTCCTGTTTGTTTATTGTGAATAAATTTATGGGATTGGAATTATCTGTCCCTGTGATTGAGAGTTTGATATTACTGCAGTGATTGGGAGTGAAAGAGGTTCTCGTATCTAGGAGGTGCCTATGTAAAAGTTGCACTGGATAAGGATTAAGAGAGAAGTTGTAAACAAGAGAGGTTAGCTTCAAATTAATACTACTAATAATGTATTTCCTTCATGGCTTGGTAGCCTCCATAGTAGGTGAGTTTGCACCGAACTGGGTTAACAACTTCTTGTGTTCTTTAGTATTATGCATTTTACTTTCTGTACAATCTTGTTGTGTTTTTGTCAGGTTAGTTTTGTATAAGGAGATGTTATAACATCTGTCGGGACATTGTGTTTTGTTGAATCATCAGTCTTAACATCTAATTTTGTATGTGCCAGAATTTTAATTGGCATCAAGAGAAGACACCCTATTCTATTTACTGTGTGAGATTCAGGGATATATTTTATGGCACCATGGAGAAATAAGAAGGATATAACAACATGCCACCCATGTTGGATGGTTCAAACTATGACTGGTGGAAGGTTAGAATGGTAGCCTTTATGAAATTGATGGATAGCAGCATCCTGTTTTTAAGGACAAAAAATTAAAATTCATATCTACAAAACTAGATTAAGATTAGGATGAAGCTGATGATAAAGAAGCTCTTGGAAACTCCAAATCCTTGAATGCTTTATTCGATGGAGTAGACAAGAATGTTTTAAGGTTGATTAATACATGTACTGTAGCCAAAGATGCTTGGGAAAATCTCAAGACAACCTATGAAAGTACTTCTAAAGTGAAGATTTCAAGACTTCAACTCCTCACTTCAAAATTTGAGTACTCAAAGATGGATGATGATGAGATAATTCAGGAATATCAATGAAGATTCTTGAAATTAATAATGCATCAAGTGCCTTAGAAGAGAAGATGTCATAAACAAAGCTTTTATAAAATATTCTTAGGTATTTACATAGGAGATTTGACATGAAGGTCACATCGATTTAAGAAGCTCAGGATATCAACAACATGAGGGTTGATGAGCTTATTATGTTACTTCAAACATTTGAATTGGCTATTGGTGACAAGGCTGAGAAGAAGAACAAAACCATAGCTTTTGTGTCTAATGGTGAAAAAGATAAAGGGAAAGTTGAGTTGGACACTGATGAGGATCTGTCTAATACCATTGTGCTTCTTAGAAAGTAATTTGCTAGAGTATTTAAAAGGTGGGACAGAAAAGGGAGACTGGATGTCAAGAACATCTCATACGACTTCAGTAATAATCTTGATTTTCAAAAGAAAACAAGAATAGAATAAAAGTCAAGTCAAAGCAAAGACCTTCAATGTTTTTAATGTGAAGGATATGGTCATATTAGACCTGAGTGTCCCAACTTCCTAAAGAAGCAGCAGAAGAGTTTCCCTGCATCTTGTTTTGATGATGATAAGTCAGAAGATGAAGATAATGTTGAAACTGTTAGACTTGTGTTGGCCATATCTGGTAAATGGGTAGATGAAGTTGAAGCTTGTGATGAGAATGATAATATTTTTGAAGACCTGAATGTGTTCAACAAGGATACTTGTGACAAGTGTAATGAAAGCCTCAAGAAAGAGAAAGAACAAAAGAAGATGGTTACC
The DNA here is from genome assembly GCA_021764765.1 of Vicia sativa. NCBI lineage: Eukaryota > Viridiplantae > Streptophyta > Magnoliopsida > Fabales > Fabaceae > Vicia > Vicia sativa. The sequence continues at coordinate 182,115,338 of CM038795.1, forward strand.
GATTTAGAGAGTGAGAAGAAGAAACTTTTATGTACTATTCTCATCTATAAAGTGAGGTCACAAGCTTAAACTCCGAGCTTGATAACTTTACATATTCTATAAATATGGTGAAAGAGAATGAAGATGCCAGAGTTCGTTATCAATCTGACAATAAACTAATAAAAATGCCATAAGAAAATTTTCTTCATTCTAAAAGGAAGAAAAAGAGCAACATGTCTAAACACATGTTACTACGTCCTGTCAACTATGATGATTATTCAAATCAACATCACTTTACTTGGAGATATCACTACTATGGCGAGTCCGGTCACATAAAGCCTTTTTGTTTCAAATTGTATGGAGATAAAAAATCTTCATTTTGTTCCAAGGCTAACAAAGTGAGCAAAAAGAGAAGTGTTGGAAATAGAGATATTAACCTTATAGCTCATATTTCCTTGAGAAATTCAACTTGTGAAGACTAGTACTTTGACATTGGTTGCTCTAGACATATGATAGGGAAAAAAAGATGTTAGTGGATGTTAGAACTTATCCCACAAGTTCTATAAGGTTTGGTGATGGGTTCAATGGTGAAATCAAAGGAGTTGGAAAGTTGTTGTATGATGGTTGTCCCAGGTTAGATGATGTGGTGTTTGTCAAAGGATTAGATTTTAATATTATTACTATTAGTCAATTGTGTGACCAAGGGTTGTTAGTCAACTTCTATAAATCATAATGTCTAATCAAAGATGAAAACAAAGTTGTTACAATGAAAGGAATAAGGTCCAAATACAACTGCTATTTATGGGAATCTCAAATAGATGCTTACTCATCTATATGTTCAACAACCAATGAGGATGAAGTGAAGCTATGAAACCAAAAACTTGGATATCTTCATTTCAAAAGAATGAAGGAAGTCATATATGAAAGAGCCATTAGAGATATGCTTGAGTTCAAGATTGAAGAAGGAGAAGTTTGTGATAAGTGTGAAAGTAATAACCAAATCATGATGTCACACCCAATGTTGCAACATCATACCACTTCCAAAGTTTTGGAACTTCTTCATATGGATGTAATGGGTCCATTATAGATAGACAACCTAGGAGGAAAGTGGTTTGTCTTTGTGGTTATAGGCTAGAATCATGCTTAGGGCTAAGAAATTTCCATTTGAGTTATGGGTTAAAGATATGAATATTGCATGTTATGTTCATAACATGGTCACCTTGAGAGGAGTTACTGCTACTACTCCTTATGAGCTATGGAAAGGAAGGAAACATAAAGGTGAATACTTTCACATATTTGGAAGTAAATTCCATATCTTTTCTATTAAATATCAAGTGGACAAGAAGGATCCCGTGGGGGATGAAGGCATATTTCTAGGTTACTCTTCAAGCAGAAGAGTGTATAGGGTTTTATAACTCCATAATTGGTATGATAATGGAATATATGAATGTGGTAAGTGATGATTCAGTTGCAGAAGATAAGGAGAATGTCAGAGACAATGTTGAAAAATCCTATGTGCAAACTGATGAAACACCATGTAAGGAGATTTGTGAGTTCACAAACTCTGAATTAGTGAAGAATAGGGAGAACAATCTGGGGAACTAACTGTAAGTCATTATGATAAAGGTAGCTTAACTGAATTTAAACAAATAATATCAAATATATATGGACATGTTGCCTTGAGGGAAACAAGATGAAGTTTCTCTAAACTGGTGTTGAAGAGATACAATGTCAAGAAATATGTCATGACATTTTATATTGAAGATCTGAATTCCTTCAAATATCTCATTGAACATGATTGGAACAAGAACCTTGGTAGCTGTAAACAATTGATCAAAAATATTATTGAAAGGAAGGATGAAACTTTGGAGCATATGGACAACAAGGAACAACTTGATGTTATAAAAAACATTGGATTTATAACTTGTACTATTGATGAGTTATAGAAATTAAAGAAATGGAGGAATGCAACTAGTGTTGCATCTTTCATCTATATCTAAGGCATGATAAGCCTCGACAAATTATTACCAAGAAAGGTTGGAAAGAAGATGTTATGCAAGACAGTGGGGTTGACTACAACACCAAGGAATGCATAAGACTCTTTGACAGGGGCAGAAGGCTCTTTTACAAAGGAAAGAGATGGAAATCCATCTGAAGCTAACCAAGAGTGAGAGTTTCCATCTGTGTTTCCATATATGTTTATGCATATAGGAAATTGTTACTGATTTGTGAGTTTACTTGTGTGCAACAAATTTCCAGTGTTGTGTGATTCCATCTGTGTTATTGCTTTTATGCAATATGTGTGTTTTCACTTATGCTTTTTTTCCTGGATGCATTATGTGTAAATGTGCTATGTGTTTCCATTGTGTATGTACATTTACTCTATTTCTTTTTGTTAATATTTTGGGTAAAAGGGGGAGTAAAGTGTTGTGCCTGTATATTACACACATGTCTTGACATGTGGACTAAATATCATAATAGGATAGTACGCTACTGCTTTTGGAGAGTAGTTTTGTGTTTGAGTATTCATGCTTGTTTTTGTTGAAGGTGTTGTTGTTGCTTCTACTGTTTTGATGCATGTGATCTGATTTGGGATTTTTTCACTTGAGGGAGAGAACTATTTGTGTATGACATATGGGGAATAGTAAACCTATCTGACTGTACAAGCTTTTTAACTGTGTTGTTTTTACAGAGTTTAAATGTAAATTGTGTTTATGGTCTAATTCCTCTCTCAAATTTAATTTGGTTTTTGGTTGTTTTAGCCAAAACTTTACAAAGCAGGAGATGGAAAGTTCCATGGTTTTTTGATTGGATAAATTTTGCTAAATCATGGTTCTACTGATGTTGAGCAAGATGTTTTAACATCTGCATCAACTGTCATAGTAGTTTCAGTTGTTATGCATTTTTCAACCAGATGTTGAAGCAGATGTTGTGACATCATAGTCTGAAGCAGTAGGCACTGCTACTGGATTTTACCATTGAAGATTTAATTTGAAGATATGAGTATCTAGAATATTTTATACTCATTACAGGTGCAGGTCAATCAAGGATTTTGTTAGAAACAAGTACACATGGTTACTAAAAAGGATCGATTGAGACTTTTTAGGAAACTTTTTATTAAGATTGTTTCTATTTTTGTGGAGAATATTCTACAGAGATTTTTCAGCTGAAGATTGTAGTTGATTTAAGAGTCCAATCCCAATTGCAAAAGTTATATAAAGAGACGTTCAAGACCTAGTTTTTAAGAATCATAGTTTATTGTTAAACTTTGTGAAAATAAGGGTTTGGGGTTTGCTAGTTCCTTTGGTTCTTCATGTGTGTTTTTGTACTAACTCATGTATCTTTTAATGCATTTGAATTGACTGACCGTTACTTGTTTATCAAGTTATTGTTCTCTCTGAAGCTTTGAAGAAAGTGTGAGTATTGTTCTTGGAGGAAGCTTTTAAGCAACTCCTAATATTTGTAATTTCAAAGTGCGTTCTTCCTGTTTATTTATTGTGAGGTAATTCTCGGGATTGAAATTATTTGTCCTTGTGATTAGGAGTTTGATATCACTGTGTTGATTAGGAGTGAGAGGAGTTCTCATATCTAGGAGGTGCCTAGGTAGAATTTTCAATGGGTAAAGTTTAAGCGAGAAGTTGTAAACGAGGGAGTTTAGTTTCAAATTAATACTGCTAATAGTGGATTTCTTTCCTAGCGTGGTAGCTCCCAGAGTAGGTGAGTTTGCACCAAAATGGGTTAACAACTACCTGTGTTCTTTAAGATTCTGCATTTTACTTTCGGCATAATCTTGTTGTGTTTCTTACATGTTTGTTTTGTGTCAACAGATGTTATAAATTATAATATATGTCGTGACATTATGTGTTGTTGAGACATCAGTCTTAACATCTGGTTGTGTGCCAGAATTTCAATAGTTTTTTCTACTTGTTTGATAGATTAGCTATTATGTCTCTCATCCTTTTTGTTTTTCCTTTTTTATTCAATAATTTTACTTTACTAAAAATAGAAAAATAAAATATATTTTATAGTGGTAACTTAAGCTTGTTTGTCTCCTAGAAGCTTCAATATTGGCATAAATGTAGTTTATTTACAGATAAATTTTAATAAAATCATGTGAGAATAATCTAATAAATTGTCTTCTATAAAATATATAGTTTAAAATGTTTTACACTACTACAAAAATTATTTTTCACCTTGTTTGGGAGAAATATTTCCCCAAGGTTTGTTGTCCGTTGTAACGAAGGATGTGATAGAAAGTGTGCTACTTTTAACCTCATGTTAATGGTCAAGGTGAAAAATTGGATAGCACACCACTTTTCACTATGGTTGGAATGCCCAATAATGATGAAAAGTGGCATGGTCATGGGTTCGATACTCAATAATAACATTTTGGTATTTTTAAAATGACGCGTATCACCAACGTTTCCCCACAACTTAAATTTTATGTGAGGTGAAAAGCTCAACTTGGGAAAATACTTGGCTATTTTCAAATATAAGGTTTTCAATTTTACATAATTTTCACTATAACCTATATTTTTAATGAATCAGAACAGATAAAAAAGCAACAACTTAACATTTGCAAATAAAAACCAAAATGGAAAACATTATGAATCAAAATTATATATTATTACATCAAAGCAAAAAATAGAAATATTTTATACATTGTTACATCAAATAAGGAAACAATAAACATAGAAAATTTGTGTGCACTCGACTCATAATTCTAAAGGAAGTAAGATGCACAATATGAACGCATGTATTTTGGTGTCTTGTCTTTAAACACATATAAGTTGTAATAATAATACTTGTTGGCACATATGTAGAAAGCAGTTAAAAATTATGACAAACAATAAATTATGAATAAATAATAAAAAATATTTATCTGTTAGTTTTCCCATATTCTTTCTTGACGATCGTGACAAATAACATGTATATCATCAAAATCATTTTGTTCTTATGAAGTACATATATGTGTTGCAAAAGAAAAGGTCTTAGGAATAACATGAGTTAAATATTTATTTTCATCACTAGGAGGAATGTGTTTTTCTTGTAGAACAATTGTCCATCTATTGTCAGAAGGATAAATGCAATAAAAACTTGTTTTATTTGAAATGCCATGGTAAACGAAACATTCATATAAGCTTAATTGTAAAAGTCAATCCATTTGATTTCTACCTCAATAATATACACACTAGTGTTATTGTTAATCAACTTGCATTTAAATAAAGGAACTTTAAAAACAACATAATTAATCTCCCAAATATCCTTAATAACACCAAAGTACAGTCTAGACACCATTATAGGTTTCTTATATTTAGAACTAGAAAAGTACTTGGATTCAGCCTCAACCATAACTCCACTATTTTGCATTGTACTATAATCATCCTTTGATTTTGTATAAAAGAAAAATTTACTAAGATCGTATGTAGTCCAAATGATTACATTAAATTTAGGCATGTATGACATCTATTTAATTGTCTCTGATGTACTCCCATCATTATAAATCCTTTCATTAAAATATTTTATGAAACTCTTGTTACGCTCTTTAAACAACCACCTGTCACTCATCTGAGGGAATTTTTCCTGGATAAGTATTTTGTGAGTGGATAAGTAAGGTTGAACTTTATCCACATTATTCAATATATATATAAAATAATAATAATAATAATAATAATAATAATAATAATAATAATATGCATGAATAACTTTAACTTGATCCATTAAATTAATATATAAACCTTCAATATATATACCTTTACATCTTCCCTCATGATGAACCTTTGAAATTCCTATAGAGTTTGCTTCTGACAAATAGTTTGAATAAAGCTCAATAGATTCTTATGTGATGTATCTTTCAATGACCGGATCTTCTTGAATTTAATGTTTCTTCATATTCCCTTTAAAGATCTTCATCTATCTCTCTACTAAATACATCCACCTTAAATAAATTGGGCCACAAAATATGATTTCCATGACTCCATGGACAACTAAGTGAACTATAATGTCAAAAAATGTTTGACAGAAATACATCTTCAATTGATACAAGATAATTTCAGCCTCATCTTCCAACTCACCTAAGTGTTTTGGATCAAAGATTTTATTACATATAGAATTGAAGAATAAGCTCAATCTGGTTATAGTTACCCTTAAATTTTTTAGTAAGATGTCACATATACTCACTGATAGAAGTTGTTGTTTCAAGACATGACAATCATGATATTTTAAGCCAATTAGTTTGAGATATTTCATTGGTGTAGATTTCCTGACATTTGATGAGTACTCTTGAGGAACTTTGATACCATGCAAACACTTGGAAACAAAATCTCGATAAATTGTGACATGCTTGGGGTAAATATGATATTTTCCTATTTATTTTGGGAGTAAATCTTGTCATATACTCATCACCATCATATTTAGACAAAATTATTACCATCTTTTATCTTGCCTTTAACATTTAAAAGTGTTCCAATTAAACTATCACACACATTTTTCTCCACGTGCATCACATCAAGACAATATCTTACATCGAGGCTAGATCAATATGGAAGATCAAAGAACACCGACCTATTTTTTCATATATTTTTATCTACGGGGCTTTTTTGGTTCTTTCCAAAGACAAAACTAATGTGTTGTTGTCGTTTATCAATTTCCTCTCTGGTTAAGGGATTAGGAGAGATATCGAACTCATGCTCTCCTTTAAAATTATTCCCCAATATACAATATGGATAATCGGGTCTTAGAAACTTCTGATGCCTAAGGTAAACAATCTTTTATCCATTCTTAAGTTAGTGAGAGCATGTATTCACTACGCCAAATAAGTAATTTAATAGCACTTTTTGTTTGTTTTTGATAGCACTTAAAAGCGCTATTAACCGTGTCACTATTGTAAACATTTTTTGTTTAATAGCACTTTAAAAGCTCTATTAACCTATCGATTTTTAATATTAGATTCACATAGGACACACTTTATGTCTCTTGGTGTTGTATTCACTTAAATTACCATTTTCATGAAAGTCTCTAATTGAGAAAAATAATATGGCATACATCTTAAAATTTTCACCCAAGTATGCATCATCAACATCAATATTTTCCTTCCATGAAAACTCTTAAATCTTCAATCAGTTGGCTTGGATAAACATCTGTATCATTTCTTGTTCCTTAAATCATCATAGATAACATCATATATTTACACTACAAGCACAACTACTAATAAATGTTATAAATCATGAGAAGAATAGACCATGAAGTATGGTTGGTGCTCATAATCCTAAGGTTTCTTGGATCATGGTTGAAATCAGGGTACAACTAATCAAATTTCTTCCATTGCAAAAAATAAGCTACTTGGCGAATTTTTCCATCGCATTTTCTTTTATTTGCATGCCATCTAATATTATGGGTCATTAAGATGAAAAAAACATCTTAAACATTCAAATTATTGGAAGGCACCATAACACTTTTGAAAGATGATGCTTTTTGCCAACACTGTTGAAATTCTGGCACTTTTAAATAGATGTTAAGACAAATGTCACAACACCAAATCACAATGTCAGGACAGATGTTAAGACATCATCTTTTAGATACAATAATTTTAAAAAACTATGAATTATGTAGAAATTAAATTGCAAAAAATAAATAACACATTCAATTATTAACCTAGTTCAGTGTAGCATCACCTACTTCGGAGGCATCCAAGCTAGGAAGGAAATCCACTATGATAGTATTAGTTCAAAGCTAAACAACCCTAGTTTACAACTTATCACCTAATCACTATCTTATGCAACTTCTACCTAGGAACCTCTTAGGTATGAGAACCCCTTTTCACTTCCCACAATCACCCCAGTGATAATAACAAAAGACTAAAACAAAAGAACATACTTCCAATTACACACAATACACTCTTTTCTTAAAAGCTCATGAGTGATTGACAATAAACAATGAACAATTAGTCAAACTCTATGCATCAAAAGAGATACATGAGTGATACAAAAACACAAACTCACTTGAAAAACTCTCAAACCCTAAGAGTCTTGAAAAACCAGGACCATTGGGTGAGCTTCAGGGAGTATTTTTCTAGTACTACTATTTTTAGAAGACCGGAGTGATAGCATTTTAGTTATCAATTAACAACACAGCTTAAAGAATTATCAGGATATAAGATTCCTGGTTCTGAAGAGAAAAAAGGGAAGAGAGTGAGTTGGTTCTTTGTCACTATAAAACTATCAAATTCATGATTTATGGAAGTGGAAATTTCTCCACATCACTTGTATTATAGCCAAAGATACTTGGGAATTCCTCAAGTCCACTCATAAAGGCACATATCAATGTGTTGGGAAGAAAAGTATTCAGATGTGAATATGATCAAGAAGAAGTTTTCTCAGGTTTTTAATCAAGAGGTTTGACATGAAAGTGACAAGCTATTGAAGAAAAAATAGAGCGTTATTTTTCAAGTTATTGTAAATTATAACCTGGTCTCTAATGAAGGATTTCTTATTATTGTTTTATTCCTTAGAAGGCAATCCAATCAGGTGTTAAAAAATTTGAACAAGATGTCTAGACCAAATGTCATGAACATCTGTACTAACTTCAACATATCTGTTATGCTAAAAGAAAAAGTTGGAACTGGTGTATAGATCAATCAATGTCAAAGCATTCTTATGAGTGTGATGACCTTGGATCTTTGCG